>VXBA01004372.1:377492-526499 GCA_013399895.1 Serilophus lunatus | reverse complement strand
GCGGGCCATACAGACTGGCCATTTTACAAACAGTGCAGTGTAATTGTAGGTCTCCAAAGACTATATTTCTAGTCATGTTATCTATGAAAGGCATATTTCTTCTGCTAGAAAATATCTTATATATTTTTTGTTACTTACTAGAATCATAGAATTATTTAGGTTGAAAAGACCTTTAAGATCATCAAATTCAACCATAAATGAAGAATTTGGATGAGGTGTTGTTTTTTTTTGCTGAGACTTATTTCAACAGGAACACTTCACATTTTTGATTTTATTATTTTTCATTTTCCATATTCAAAGTGATGACTTGAGCTTACCTAAATGGTGTCATAAGACCATTGACCACCATTACAAGATTATTTAAAGATGGAAATTTAAAAACAGGCTAAAATTAACTTAATTCAGAATTAAAAGCAAACCCTTGTTCCTAGAAAACAATCGCATGGAGGTAGACAATTTTCAATGCAGTGGATTAACTTTATATCCTTTCGTAATTCATTTGATTATTTTTGTACAACAACTCTGCTAAAGGATTTTGGCAAATGTGATACTCATATTGTGTCAATGTACAATTGTACCAATTCAGGATAACACCCAGTAGGAAAAAAATTACCTGGTGGCCTGGAAAAACAAATGCAAAAGAATGTTGGTAATGAAAATTCCATTTTAGGATTAAGGAATAGTCATGGGAAATAGTTGTGGTTAGGCATACTCTTCCTCTGTTGATTTCTATTAGAAATTTTTAAATCGTCTCCTTATACCATTAAAATATAAAGAAAGGGATTTAATGCAAATAGTTAAATTCATGATAACAACCCTTATTCTAGTGTGCAGGCGTGTGCTTGTGAGTTGTGTCCTCGTGAGCTGGTCTGTTGCATTGTTCTCTGAGGACAATAACATAAGGAGACTCGGTGCCACTGAACTTGCATGCACTAGAAGGGCAGTAGATTAAAAGCTGTCCCACAGTTTCCCTTCAGCATAGATTGGTTGTCTTCGAGTAAAGTTTCAGGTCACTTCTGGGGCATCATCACAGGTAAATGAGCACTGTTTTTATTAGTCTCTCTGGCAGATAAGAAGGTTTCAGTTTTAATGATTACAAGATCAAATATTTGACGAAAAGTGAAAAGCAAAGACCGGAGGTATATATTCTAAGGTGAAAGAGGGAAGAGAATAATGAGTTTGAAAAGAATAAAACACAGATTGTTTAGTGGAAAAGAATGCTGCAAAGGTCTCCATGTGAATCTTCGGTTCCCTGAGTTTCTGCCAATTCCTTTTATTACTTTTTCAAGTAACCAGGTACATATGGCATGTTTGTAAGTAAAGCAGTCAATGAAGTTAGTTACACCTCTGCATTTATTACCTTACCCCTGAGTATTATTAACTTTTACATTCCCCATAAAATATAATTTATCACTTAAATAATTTGCTTTGTGTCAGGGTTCAGTGTGCTCCAGTGCTTTCCTGCTCATTAAATGAGATATTTTTACTTAATGAGCCCAGAATGTCCTTTGCATTTAACATTAGAATTGATTTCAAACACTCCATTTTTCTAACATATTTGTGTGTAATTTCAGAATGTGGACTTCATCCCACAGTCTTACACTGAAGGAAAAAAGAGCTACAAAGAATAATGATCCATGAATTCTAGAGAGGGACACAGTAAGTATGGGTGAATAATTAAAAAATCCCTCCTATTACCTTTCTACACTTTGCATTCCTTCAACTACTTTGAAAGTCTGACTTATCTGCAGAATCAGGCTCTAATAATATTACATACATAATACTCCATTAGGAAAGTATTTTTATAAAGGACTGCAAGACACTGATTTCTATCAAATTAACAGCATTTAAAAATAAACCTACCCTTAAATATACATTTATGATAGACTGATTCGTGTAACAGGTAGTCTTTCAATTTCACAATTCATATATAAAATATATATCCATAGGATAAATGACTGTTATAGAACTCTAGCAATGTGCACCTAATGGGGATCTGGTTCATCACTTTGCAATTATTTAATAAAATCTGAGTAGAGAAGCCCTCTGTTCTGCAGTAAATCATTTGCTCATAATAATCGCCGGAACAAAACAGCAGCCCAAACCTCTGAGCTACCTCAGCAGTTCCAGGATAAACACTCTACTGCTGCACTTTAAATGGAATTTTGCTACCAGCTAGATCTCAAGGAGTCAGTGAGTAGTATATGATGAATTTCACAAGTGGGTGTTCATTTTAGTCCATTATAACAAATGTGGCCATCTGCATATCAGCTGTACACCACTAACATGCAGGGTGCAAGTCTGATCAGTCAGGTGCTCAGGATCCATGGCAATGCACGTGGCATGAAACACTCAATAAAGGATAGCAAAGCTGAAATTTAGTGCCATAAAAATGCTAATATTGCAATATAGATTTTACTTTTTTCTTCTGAATGAAAAGTGAAAAAATAGCAACTTAGGAAATAAGCAAAAATACACTTAACTGAACTTAAAAGTTTAATTTTTCAGGGTATGTTTGGCCATCATTAAATGCATATTTTCCCACAGTTGCCTTCTCTCACCAGATTAATATCTTGAGACTCTCTGTTAACTCCTCTGGACTGGGTTCCTTGGCTTGTCCCCTTTTCCTACAAGGCAAGTGCAGTCGTTTAACTGCTATGGCTCAGCTGAATGTGGTGGAGGTGTATACTGTGGGATATGCCATGGTTACCATGGCATGCAGCGAGCAAAGGAGGACAAGCATGAGGTAGTGTGGTAGGCAGGCTATGCCTCGGGGTACCAGTTCATTAGCCTTCCACAACACACTGTTTTGTTTCCCAAAAATCTCATTAGACTGATAGTGCCAGCTTATTTGAAAGAAAGATTTTAAAATACACCTATAATGTTTCACGAGACTTTGTCATGCCTTGTAGTTCAAGGAAAAAAAGAACATTTCCCTAGTTGTGGCAATAGGAGCTGACAGTAGTGTGATTGTATGTACAAGTGTATGAAATGTGAAATTTTTTAACTTTGCCATATAGGGAGAGAAAACCATGTAAAACATGAAAAATATAAAATTAGATTCAACTGTTGATTAGGATGTAGTGAGGGGAAAATACACTCAGGTTACTTATTGAAGCTATTTCATAATTGAACAGTCTACCACGTAACACAACAGCTTCGATGAAGATTGGGGAAACAATGTCATTAAATGCATAGTGTATCAGGGAATCCATGCTCTTCTCTTGCTGTTACTTATCAGTGAGTGCATCGCATATCCCCAGGAAATCAGTTTATTTTGCTTTTCATTGCAGTCCTTCATTATTTTGTCTATTTAAGCTGCAGATAGTTCAGGGTGGTACATTCAAGCAACCTGAATGCACAACTTTTCATATTTTTCACTGTAAAATGAAATGGGAGAATATTTTGGTTTGGTTCTGTATCACCTCTGCAAAAACAAATGCTACAGTTTGCTCTGGGAAAATACGGAAATATCACTTCAGATACTGAAATTTGTAATATTGTAGCATATTTATATGGCCAAAGTGAGATCCCAAATGAAAAGAGACTTTTTTTCTTTCTGATTCTATACTAGAAATTGACCTGACCTTTGTTTTGTTACAAGTTTAAGGATGGATAACTATTATTACTCTATTATTTGAATTACTTTTCTAGATGATAATTATATTGACTGTTATGTTTTAAATTCTGATGTCAAAGAATGTATTTTTAAATGAAAAGTAAATGGTTTCAGTAAAATATCTAACTGAAATAATAATTTTTTTTTAACGATTCTCCTGCACAGTGGGTGGATAATAATTTTGTTGCTCTGGATGGATGGTAGTTTGGTTGTTATACTGTTAAAATCCTGGGAATGTCTCAGTGTACATAGAGAGGAAAATGTGATGATTGCACCTATTGGAGAAATTACTATGATGGGTTAACAAGTCTTTTGTGAGAGGAGATTTCTGCATTGCTGAGTTAGAGTTAAGAATGAACCTGAAGTTGTTGCAAAACAGGAGCTTCCTCCCTTTCTCCTTCTTCCACCTGTACCAATCTTGAAAAAAAATACAAATTTTAACAAAATTCAGGTATACTATAGTATCCCCTCTATTCCTATGATTGGCAATTTGCATTCCATTACGGTGTGTACAGCTGATCATGGTATTAGTAAATATTTTTTTCCACCAGGGAACTGCCAAGGATGGTTTTTGATTGCTGTTGTTGTTCAGTTGATGATGTGATCCTAAGTCTAGGGAAGAGCAGAGTTTACTTTGGAAAGTCTCTGGCAGGCAAGACAAAACCTGTGCCAAACCACCAACACAGAAGGTATTGCAGAGCTGGTCGTTGTCTCTAATGAAAAGGGAATCATAGGTGTGCCCTGCAGCCTAATTGAAGGGTATTCATATGGGGCACCTCAAGAAGGTGAGGAGTACAGCAACCTATGATGATACCATGGTTTTTCTCTGCTATTCAATATCCCTTGTCTGGGATCAGAAATGGTTAAAGATGAAATGTCAGATGAATACAAGTGCCATTTAAGGGGTAGTACATTGCTCCACTGCACTTGAATCAAAGGATCCAGTATATGCATCTGTAGGCAACAAATTTCACTTGGATTTATATTTGTTTTTTAAAACGATTATTTTTAGTTGAGAAATAATCTATGCAGTTTCAAGAAAGGGCGAAATAAAGGTGCTTGTCAGATTCCTTTTGGGAATGCAATAAGTAGCTTACAGCTAGTTTCAGATAACATAAACTTTCCATAAATAAGACACAGAACTTTTTGCACATGTAGACTAAGGCCAAAGGCCTCCCTTCAGTCTTTGAGAGCACTGACATTAAATTTTTTGAATAATGCACTTGACTTCAGTTTTGACTATACTGTTGAGAGAAACTACTACATATTTCTTGGAGAAGTCAATAAATAGCCAACTTTAATGCCGAAAAGTTTATTTTTCTTTTAAAATTAATTACTTCTTTCCTGAGTTTAAATCATTTGCCTCTTGTGTCTGCAGCCTTTCTTGCAGCATGGATCTCTGTGTTCCTGCCACCGTATTGTTTGTGTGTTCATGGCTGGCTTTGAAGCTATTAATCCTTTGTGTTCTGAGGCTGTGTGGTATACCTTTAAATCGGGATCCTGGATCTAATATTGCCGCAACATCCACTTTGTCAATATTGTGTATACTTTCAGGTGTTTGGAAACTTTTGCAGAGAAGTGTAAATTGTTGTTCTTAAATCTTCTGTACACTACAGCTTGTCTTGTTTCGTACTATCAGCCACTGTGCCTAAATTCATCTGGAGTTATTTGGGCACTCTCTTGTTTTTATAGATCAGATTCTTCACACCTTTTTATTTGAGCCTTGTAATGCTTTGACTTCTCTGCTATGTTTGGGATGCTCCTATATTGGTTTCAATTTGGCTAGAATAGCTCCTGTTGCTTGCAAAATCCCAGGCTTTATTTTAGATCTTTCATACACTCTTTCCAAGTTTTTTATACCAAATCCCAAATACAATCTGGCTTTCTACTACAAAGTTAACCCTTCCCTCCATATTGTGAGATTGATTGTAGTTCAGAGGAATTAAAGACATCTTTGTATTTTCTCTTTTTTGTACTTCTTGCTTGAAATTGAATTTCTTGAATCTTCTTGCACTAGGAGAATATTATGTGTAACCTGATTCAAATTTTTCTAACCACTGGAAATCTTAAATGAACTTTAAATTAAATAGTTGCTGAATGTTTTGAGTGATACAGAGCAGATTTTCTTTATGCCCTGTGTTCTTGGGAAGTTAAACTGCAGTGAGAAATGCTAAGCAGTCCAGAACTTTGACCTGAACATCCGAATTTTCTGAACTGTGACTTGAAAATTGTAATTTATAGGAAAAAAAAGACTCTATAAATGAAACTGGTTCTGATGTTTACAAATACTAAAAATTTGCCAGTGTGCAAGACGCTCCTTCACTTACATGTTAAGTGCACAATGACTCGATGAGGAAAATGGGCATGACTCTAATTAGACCGTATAATCATACCGTATAAATGGAACTGGTTCACTCATATTTTATTCATTAAATAATATTTGTCAAAGTGTTTTTCTATTTTAAACTCTTACTGTAAAAGAGAGCATTATCACCTCAAAGTATTTCTTCCCTAGAGCAAATGCCAATACTACCCAGTCACGCCATATTCTCCTAATTATGCCAAGGGTTTCTCTCCTAACAGCATTTATTTTAGGGTGTCAACAATACTTCAGTTAAATGTAGTGTAAAGTGCACTTATTTAGCAAACTTGTCCTTCAGAAAAGGGGTTTTTTTATCTTTAAAACACCACTAGACTGTTTCTTCTTGTCAGTGCATGATACAATAGAAATCTTAAATCAATAACACTTTTTATTCCTATGCAATTGATGCATAACATCCTTCTTCACACAGAAGCTTAATGTGTTGTAAATTAATTATCTGGAATGAGTACAGGGTCAATGGACCTTGGTATGACCGGGATGTAATGTTAAAGTGTTCCATTTCCTTCCAGTCCTGCTCAGCTCTCTTGCTGACTCTTATACATGTCAGTTATGCCATCTTCTGCAGTTTGTTCCCTTAAGTGTTGTTAATGCCCCTCTAGGGCTTGATCGATAGGAAAAATTTGCTTTGCCATAAATTCGTCCAACAATTTTCTTTCTTCTGAAGATGGAGTATGTTTATTAACTGTACTTGTATAATGCTTCTTAGTGAAATATTTTTACTCTTACAGAAATTGAAAATAATAGGCTTACTTTAAATCATGATGAAATTGCAAAGATCCCGCATAACCAGTTGCAGATGTAGTTTTTGTCTTTTAGGTGCCTAAAAATTAATCAACTATTCTTCAAGTTTTTGTCGGGAGGAGTTTTGCTTTACTGTATCTGCACATCAAACCACATAGATGAATAAAACTATTATTAGCTGTGGAAAAATGCTGAGGGAGAGATTCTCAACCATGAAGAGTGTAATTAAAACATGCATTCACTAGGTTTAAAGTAGCCAATTTCCTTTAAAATTTTGAGAGGCCACCTCTATTACATTTTTTGAAGCCTGCTTGGCTATTAGTTGCTAGGGTAACAAGATCTAAGATAGGGAGTAAGACCTGTCCAGGCAGCACAGCATTATGGGTGTCTAAGATAAGAAAGAAATGCTGGTAGAAACATTCAATTATAGATAATTTTAATTTTTTTTTTACTTATTTATCAGTCTTTTTATTACAAGGATAGTCAGAGTAAGTATACATTCATAATTAAAAATGTGCTGGTGCATTTTAATTGTTTGAGTAACAGATGACACTAAACTATTTAGGCAGAAAACACCTCGAATTTCAATTAAAAAAAAAAAAAAGAGATGCTACTTAAAACTCATGGCATGCTGGTGGGATCAATTTAATGTCCTGTGCTGTGTCAATGTCACTTTCATAAACTTTTGCTGAAGTGCTTTTCCTACTGTATGTTGAATGATGTTGTCAGGTCTGTGAGTCGGGGGTATGGTGGATTTGAGTCTACTTTACTTCCCTTGATGAAAAGGTCACTGCCACTTGTAAATCTGTTTTATTCCCTGCACAGTTCTTAGTGTCAAAGTCTGTCAGCTCTTGTGGGATGTTAAAATTATACAACTGTGGTAGGAACAAGGATCACAAATTCCCAAGTGGTACATCCCAAGAAAAAGTCTCTGATCTTTGTGTAAAAGTTCTGGGGAAAGTTTTTTATTCAGGATTTTCAACTCACTTTGCCTTGATTGCAGAAATAAACAAAATTTCTGTTTCATTCCTCTCATCTGGTGGGCCTTCCCCACCAATAGCTCATCACAGGGCTACTTATGTCTGTAGACCCTGGTTGCAAGTGAAACAATCCCCTCTGCTTTATTTTTTTAAGGCTGCAAGGGCTCAAGTTAAAGCCCAATTAAAACTTGGCCTGTGCTGTGTTATGTGATTATGTTTTGACAAATCATCACAGTAGATCAGCTTCACAATTATTCATAAATTATTTTGAAAATACAAGTAATAAATGAGAAACAAAACAATGGACCAATTTAGGGGAGGACACCTGACCTCCAAACCAACCTTCCAAATTATGTGAGCAATGAAAATGATAAAAACCGAACTAATTTTTCCCTTACTAATAGCATCCTCTGAACTGTTTTGTGCATATGCAAAGACAGCTTTTTATTCAGCAGTTTTCCCATATAGGTTTTCATACTTTACTAGTGGACTGCATTAAATGTAACGGGAGTGAAACCAGCTGGAGTGGCAACAGCGGATGTGTCCTGCTGAGCTTGATTGATTATGACATGGAATTTTTGAAGTTTTACGCTCTGGCTGTATAGGAGATGGACACAAAGTTCTTTTCCTGTGAAGTATGGCCAAAGCTTTTAGGTGGTCAATTGCCTGCTTAATCCAAAGGCCTCCGCTAAGACAGAGTCAAGCTTTTCATACTGAGAGGTATTTCCATATGACCTTGCAACTAAATTGATTTTTGAACTGAGTGGAGTAGTTTGCTGCTGAGGAGACAGAATGGGACCCGAAGGGGGCAAACACTGAATCTTTTTGGCTTGACTTTCAGTCAAGGTAACTCACTGGGGTCCTGAAGGTGATGGAAGTAAACATCTGCCAAGTGAATCTTTGTGTCAAGGCAGCCATTGTGGGCAAACTGGGGTAGGCATCCGTGTGTAAACATATATCAGTGTGCCAAGTAACCATCAGCATGATGGGGAAGAGGACAGGCTGTGTTCCTGGTTTCCTTTTACCTTGTTTTTGACTGGAAAATGCTATTTATGTGCTGCTGAATCTGATCTAGAAGCTGTCTCAGGCACTCAGTGCTATGAAAGCAGAATCTTTCATAAAAAGTTTTTCTTATAGTCTGTTAATAACTTCAATATGTGAGAAAATAAAAAAAAAAAGGAAAAAACCTGAAGCTTTAATTACTCTTAAGAAAAATTCACTGCCATCTCTATTAATCACTACCTTGGTTCCATAGGTATCTTTCAAAATGTCATCCAATTTACCTTTAAGATCAGTAACATTTCTGCTTAATTCTCCTTCCTTGCCTCCTGAGAGAATTGCAGAAGAAAAATTCACCTTTTCCCTTTCTTATCAGATTAATGTCTACTGTTTGAAACTGCTAAAATTCAAATCGTAGCTATTTGTCCTTTCGTAATTAGAAAGCTGAATAGATGCCTGTCGTATCAGTGCTCGTGTTTGCTGAAGACTCACAATGTTAGACAGAGGGCATGTCTGAGGAATGTAAACAAACATCCACCTTATCAGGACGTCTACCACTGAGAAATAGAAAATAACATTTTTTCCCTACCCTCTGTCCTTCATTATTCCCCCCAGTTCTATAGACTTTTCTCAGTCTTTTTTCGTTTACTAATTTTCAGCTTCTCTAGGCTCAGGCAAATGAAGAACAATTAAAAACTTCTGGAATGATTCTCCTAAGCTGAAAGAGCGGTTGCACACTCTCAGATCTGTACACGCTCATAGACAGGTATCTGGAATATAGCTATTTTTTTTTGATTAAGGAGTGTGCATATGCTAATGTCTATACATATATCTTGGGGATGTTTTTATCCCTTATAAAAATAGGTTTTCATAAAATAGATGCTAGGTGTATTTCAAGACAAAAATTAGATATCTATTTTCGATAATAAATAAATCCAGAATAATCAGATTTATTTCGGACCAGTCTTTTACACATATTTCTAGGCAAAAAGGAAAGAGCCTAGAGCAAAGGCTCTGCAAGTATTTTGAGAGCTTTGGAAATTTTCCTTATTGACTGAGCCTACTGACTGAATACTTGAGAAGATTTACAGACAAGAAAACATTTAAGGCCTCGTGTGACACTTGAAGCCTTCCAGGGAAAAGAGTTGCCTAGTTGTACAAATATCCAGTATAAATGATTTAACTTTTCCCTTAGTAAATTAATTTGAAATACTGAATTTTAAAGTTATTATAAAGAAGTGTGCTTCTTGTTATAGAAGAGAGAATGATTAAATACTCCTTATTCTTTGAGTCTTATTTAGCCACTGCAATCTTCATCGAGATAATCTAAATTTGGTTCGTCAGTCGCCTGCACAGCAGTATCTCCCAGGTACTGCTGATGCTTGTTGCTTACACTTATCCCTTTCCTTTCTTCAAATTTTCAGTCATGTTCTTGCTGGTCCCTTCATGACATGTAGTTACAACCCTTTGCACTTTTTAAATATATGTCTTCTATGTGTCAGCCTACAGAGCTTTGGCTATTTTCTCAGAGTCTGAGATTATTATGTGTCCTCTCTCTCTTGCTGTATTTGTAATAAAGAGTTCAACCTTTTTTTTTGTGTGCACTGAAACAACTTTCCACATTCATCACAGTTTTCCACACGTCCCATCTGCTTGCATAATCTGTGTCATCCTAGTCACAACCTCTTCTCTTTTCTTGTTATTCCAAGAAGGCACTTTCTCTTTTAAATTTGTGTCCTTAAATCTTGCCCGAAAACTTTGCTTTCCTTCTTTGCTTACAAGGCAATATTTTGGGATATTCTATCAGATATACTACCAAACACCACCAGTTTATTTTGTAGATACAGCGATACACTGGCAGACCCCAGAGCAGTGCTACAAGGTGTAGTACTGTATGTCCCAGCTGTGTGCAGATGAAGGATTTCTCTTATTTCAGACTGTCTTAAGTGACTCTCTCCTGATTCTGGGGAAAGACTTATCTTTTGCCTGCTTACTATGGTCTAGTCTTCAGGACTAATATTGTCTTAGCAGAGTTGAGCCATTCCCAATTTCTCTTCAGCTAATTGTTTTTTGTTTATTTTGGGAATAAAGACATTTGATATATGTGAGGTGAACTAGACCAGGCACGAAGTACTTTGCCCTAGCACAAATTCATGTGAAGATTACTTGTGTGAATTCTTATAGCGACAGCCCAAAGAACCCCTTTATTTGCTTGTCCAAGATTAAAGGACTAGATGGAGACATGAAAATTTGCAGTAATTTTTGCAATATATATGATATGAAGCATTAATATGTTGGTGCTAAACAAGATGGGTGCATTTTTTTTTTTGAGAGAAACGGATGTGTGAGATGTGCATCACGTTACCAGTGGTAAGGTGGAGTGACAGCATTTTTTGAAAAATCTTCAAAAATGTGGCACAAGCAGAGGGTTAAACTGAAGACCTTGCTCAGCTGTGATGGGAAGTCGTATTTGGGAATAAATGAATAAATACCCATGACAAATCCTCAGCTGCTTTAATTCATAAAGGAAGATTATTCCTGTAATGGAAAATCATTCATAAATGATTATCCCCAAACAGAGGGGCTCTCAGTGGCACTAGTAAGAAGAAGAAGAAGCAAGAAGAACAATGTTGATCAAACTATACTGAAAGGAGAAAGTTAAAAAAGATTCTTAATTTGTGACAAACTTTCTTCTCTGAAAAATGAAGTTTATCCTGATACTTAAATTTGCAGAAGCATAAAGTCTTTAAAAATCCCAAAGAGTCCCTAAAACTTCTGCAACACTTCAACCAGACTCACTGAATTGCTTTTCTGCAGATATTTTGAAGGAAAAACAATTAAGAAGAGCCTAGTGTATGCATAAGTACTAAATATTTGAAACATTCCCAGCCACTGCCACATGAGAGCAATCCTGTCCCTGGGGTCAGGCTGTTCACTGGTAATCTCAGTGTGAGGAATCTCTGGGATAGTGAACCAGCTGGGAAAAAATCCTGGTGTTCCACCATTCCTAAACCAGGATATACTGTGGTTTTATACTTGTTAATTCAAAAAATCTGTGCAACACATCCAGATGAATTGTCTTTACTACTAAGATACAGAGCAGAATAATTTTCTGAACTGCTTACTTTGGAATCATATTTCGAATTGCGTCAACCTTTTCATTGTTTCAACTGCAGATTGTATGTGCCCCTACAGGTGCAGTGGCATTCTGCATCATTTATACTTCATGTTGGATGTATAATTTTTAATGCAAAAAATCAGTGTCATATAAATGTCTTTATATAGATGGAAAAAGAATAAGACAAAATCCTACATCATTTCCATACACTCATTCTCCACATACAATTATGATCTGATTTGCCCCTATTGTTGGTTAATGTATGAATAACAGCGTGAATTTGCAACCTGTGATCAGATTTCACAGCAGGAATAAAGCAAGGTCAAAATCGTATCTAATGTTTAGACAGCATGCTGGTAGTCCTCCCATCAGCAGACTATTCTTAAATAATAGTAACAAGTTAACATTAAAAGCTCTTCACTGGAAGCTCAGTGACCTGTGCAAAGAAAGGAAAATGTAATATGCTGCTTTCTAGTGCTCTTAGCCCCAGCTGCTATGTCACTACATATAAAATTATGTCACTACAGCTTTTCAAAGGTAGAGCAAAGCATGACTCAAGAAAGTAACAAAACAAGAAAAAAAGGAATAAAAAAATAAACTCCGGATGCAAGAAGAGAGAGAGTTACAAGAGGAGAATGTTTTGCTCCAGCTCGGAGTTTGAAGGGGCTGCCCTCTTTAGCACAATGGGAGCCAGCTTCCCTGCTGTGTTCTCTGAAGTGGCTCATTGCAGAGCAGTAATATTATATCTTAATAAGCATAACACTGTGAACTGAGGCATATTTTTAAGTCAGACACATGGGAGGGAAGCATATCAGAGCAGAGCTGTGTTATTTTTAATGGACCATGTGTTTGTCTTGTAAGTGTGTCAGAAGAAAAGGAACAGGTCTCGGGTTTCTTCTCACCATGTCTAATGTAGGATGGGCACTCCAACTGCCTCTCTAAGTGACATCAGCAGTCTTTGATACTAAAGATGACACTGGATGGTCTGGACTACACTTGCACCTCACATTCAATGACATTGAATACATATTGTATATATCAGCGTTCACTGAAGCTGTCTTTCAGATGAAACTCTTTACAAACCACAAAGACTAACATCGTTTTCATTAGATAAAAAATATTGTAAGAGATTCTGTCCTTTTCCCAGATTTACATGAGTGTATGGTACAGATGATGAGGGACATGCTTTGCAGGAAAACGTATTTCCTTTTACATTCAACTGGAAAATAGATCTTGCAGTGTGGAATTGATAGCTGCCATGTGTACCATATCCATGTCACTCAGATCTCATTCTTAAGATCAAAACCAATATTAGCGTAAAAATGTTTGCAATGAAGTTCCAAAAGAAATTTTAAATTTCAATTAATATTGATAATGGGTTTTTTAATAAATCTTGGGTCAAGATGTATCATAAATCTATTTTCCACAGTGCACAGAAAATATACTTATTCTGTCTTTGTGATATGACTGGATCTAGTCTTACATCCAGCAGCCAGCTGAGACTGCTTGTCTATTATAGTCTCTTCCACCATTCCTGACAAATGAACAAATAACTAGATGCCCCGTGAAACATTTTAAATAGAACTGTCTCCTGGAAAAGCTCTTACTGACAGAGACAGGTTCGATCCAAATCAAGGGAACCTGCTTTGGAATAGAAAAGATCAATACTGGTCACTGGCTTTTTTATTTCTGATTTTTTTTTTTTTTTTAACTAAGAGAAGGTAAAGACTACGATGGATAAAGTAAAGCAGAAAACAAGCAATCTATGAACTGAAGTGCATCCTTATTATTAAACCTTATTGTGCTCTTAAAGCGGTAGCAGAAGCTGTTGCTATGAACTCTATCATGCAAGAGGCTTTCAAAAAAGCATTTAAAACTATATATTATCTAGAAACCACTTTGCCCACAAATTCTGAAAGAACTGAAAGCAGCTTTTGAAAAGGACCAATGTATTCCATGGCAGAGTAAATTAGCTGCTATTTTCTACTTTTGAAGTGTTTTATCAAAATCCAGTACTGAGCACAGTGTCTTAAATTAATTCTATTTAGAGTGCTTCTCTGTTGGTTACAACCTGGATCCTTCAGCCCTAACTGCCTCCCTTTCCTGTTGTGTTCTTTGGTGTATGCATGAGAATTCCACGTTTCCAATGCCAGCTGGAGGCGCTAAGGTCACGTTCTAGTTTTGGAAACAATGCTTGGGTTTATGTGAGCTGGACAGATCAAAATCGTGATTGCTTTTACTTATTCTATTTAATAACATCACCTACTCTGATTTTGCTTAACAATGAAAATGCCAATTAAGAGAAAAGTCACCAAGACCAAATCATCCCAGCAACAGAAACTTATAAAACAGAATTCGACAGGTCTTAGGAAGCAATGCTGGCATTATAGCAACAATATTCTCTGTAGCCTTTGGCTAAGTCTAGGAATTCATTTTGAGATCTAATCAATCCTGTCCAATCCACAAGTATTAAATTCATCATTAAAATGTTGTTCCCTCCTTCCCAAACCTTCCATGTAACAAGGAGCTCAGTAAGATGAAAGGCATTTGTTACTGAGAACAGCCTTAAGGAAAGGAAATAAAGCAGATCTGGAAAACATATTAATATTTTTCTGGAAATGGGTAGTATTCATAAAACATTTAGTAAGTTCAAGGTCAAGTTGTTCTTCTGTATACTATTCATAACAGGCATTTGACAACTCAGTGACAGTCAGTCTAGCAGCTGAACTGGTTATATTGGGTGATCCACTTTAAATAAAAGGTAAATCTTCATTGTGGAATGAACACAACAAAATCAAGAAAAATAAGAACAGCAGAAGTCTTTTCTGTTTCTGAAATTTCCATTAAAATCAACAAATATGATTACAAAAGAGAGGAACTAGATCTAATTTTGGTGAATAAATAGGTGTATGCATAAATAGCAAGAGATTATGGTCCTTCACACCACAGTGATGTTGTCTTCTCATTTAAGTGAAACTTTGAAATTTTGAGCACTCCACAGATTTTTTTTTCAACACACCATGTCTTCAAAATGACTTAACATCAATAAGATATTCATATGTTGCAGTTACAGTCGCTCTGACTTCAGAGATCCACAGAGACACAAGTTTTGGACACCCAGGGCATAGTGAATTTTGTGTCTATGCAAATTCTGCATTTGGGTCTATTTTTAATTCTAATTTATTTTTCTCATTTTAGTAACTGTCATTGAGGACCTTAAAGAAGTTACTCTTTGTCCATGTACATTCCACATCCATGACTAATACCTATCTTTCATAAAAAAATTTAGTAAACAGACAGTCCTAAACAACCGGCTCATACCTTCCCCACACCACTTCCAAATTGCACAGCTATTTCTAACAGTGAAAGTGCATCATATGACCAATTGTCTTTTCTCTTTCAGCAAGGTATACAACGAAAATCAACTAGCAATTTTTTTGTAGATTAAAGATCAACTATAAATTGAGAGGAGTATCAAGTTCAAAATACACTTTGTTCCTTTTTGGAAAACACTACCTAGTTTTGTTTTTAAAGCTGCCACAGGTTTTCAACAGGATTCTTACTTTAAGATCTCCCTATCTTTCATCAGCTAGCACCCACTGAATGACTACCAAAGATGTTAGTGTCAAATTCTTCTGCAGACATCCAGCTGGACTATCTACAGGGATTTAGCTGAAAGGGCTTGCTGGATGATGTTACTAACAGTCCCACCTCCCCCATTCTTTATCTTTCAAATATCAGCTATAAATATTTTGAATATGCTCATTATTTCAAATTTTAGATCTCCCCAATTTTGTAAGGTATTTTAGAGGGCTTTCTGCCTACAATTATATTGTATGTCTGCAGTCCAGGAAGACAGCTGAAAGCACAATGACTCTTGCTCTATATTTGGAAACATCTGCTGTTTCATTTCCATGATACACAGTGACGTGCAGGTCTGAGAGGAAGAACAAGTCTGGCACAGGAGACATAGTGTATGGTAATATATTATGGTGCTGAAGTTGGGATTCCTTCTAATCTCACTCTTCCTAGCCACCTCTGGTAGTACTTCTCCATCAAGTAAAGGATGCTGAAAGAGTTGCTTAATGGTTCTCTGACTGCTGCAGAAATAAATCTCACCCCTAGTGAGGCAGCCTTTTCAGTATCAACAGTTGGCTTCCTCCACGCCATTTTGTCATTCTAGAAAGAGAAGTATATAGGCAATGCAGGTGTGATTTGGAGGAACTGCAACTAAACTGACTTGGGAGGTGCTTTGATATGAGGAGTCCCTAGATTCAAGGTGAGGTGTTAAGGATCGAGAAGATTTGCTTTCTATATGTTCCATAAAGCAATTGCACCAAAACTCCATCATATACAATTTATTCAAGTGAAGTGCCCTTTGATGAGTTGAGAAAATCTGGAAAAATTCTGTTCATTGTAGTGGCTTGTTGTTTTTAATAGTCTGTCAAATAATTTGAGAAGAACATATTTGTGTCAATAATTTTAGCAAGGCTTTATGTGTGGGTAAGGCAAATCACAACATTTGCTACTAGGGATAGTTCTGACTCCTATCTTCACCTAAAAAAGGGCCTAAAAAAAGGGCTTTTTCATAGGTATTTCCATGATGATCAACTGTTCATCACTGTTGGACCCAGGATATTGAGGTGTGGTCTTATCCAACATTTTCATGCCAAGGGACATTTGTTCCAGATAGAAGTGAGGAGTTAAACCTTGCATGGCTTCAGGATCAGACCATGGTTTTTGTTCTTCTCCATAGTGATTATCAAGAGAAATTTAAATTAGAGCCAGGAGAGACCATGGGGGCTTATGAGACCTGAGAGATCGCATTTGTCCTCACATTGTGAAGTGCTTTTGAGTGTATCTGTCTTCAGTAAGAGTGTTAAGTGTACTGACAGAAACTTTTAACAATGTTGAAAAAATTTTATTTTTGAGAAGCATTTACACAAAATTGTGTTTAAAATTCCCTCGTGCATTCATTATCCAGGAACTTTATGTTATATACTTTCTTTTAGAGCAGTACAATTCTATTGGCCGGGAATTCTCAGCTTTAAAAGTCTGGGGCATGAAGAGCTGCCTTATTTCTACAGAGAGAACAGACTTTCTTTTTTCCTCTTAAATTTAGACATTGGTGGAGTCTTTCTTCAGCAAAACTAAGAAGGTGCACATTTTGATCTGACAGATTCAATTTGATTTGTCAAATTTCAGAATCTCTGTGATCAAAACTACAAAGATGAAACTATTCCATCACTTGACCTAAAAGTAATACAATATACTTTAGTATCGCACGATATTTTGCCCTAAGTGTTACGTTCGGGCTATCAATAATTCAGCTCTTATATAAAATATTCTTGCAAATAAGATATTGTACTTCAAGAGCAAATGATCCGTGCAGATATATTTTCAAAGAATATCAGTCTCACTGTTTATGTCAGTGAAAAGTTTCACTTTGAGAAACCCAAAGGTGAGAACAAGACAAGGTGGAAAAATTATGAGCATTTAGAACAGTTCTAGTGTAGAATGTGTCTTAATAATTCTATTTCTTTTTTTCCTAATATTTTTAAACCAACTTTCAATATATTAGAAAGTGACAAAAGGAACTCCATTTAAAATATTCCTAAAGAATGCAGAAATGTAAATATAATGATAAAATGGGCTGTTCAAAAAAATAGCTTCCAACCTGAGAGCTAGAACTGAAAAAAATAGAATTATTACTTAAATCTAATTTAGGAAATAAAAATGAATCAATACCTTGAAAAAAAAAATCTATGAATTTACCCTGAGGTGAAATGCTAAGATGCTGGGAAAAACTTCTGTTGTAAGATGATTATATAAACCCCTTGCATTTCATAAAAGGTTGTTTCATATTTGCTTACATTATTCAGAATTATTTTACATCTTCACCTTCTAAATAGACTGAAGAGGCACTGTTCAGCTACCCATAAAGTGGGAATGGCTGTTTATACCAGCGGTTTGTAAATGGCAGTTTTGGTTTTGAGAGATAAAAGGTATGTCCCAACACTTTCAGCATTGCCATCCCACACTTCAAAAAAAAGTGATTTAAGTATCTAAAAAGCCATAAGACTAACTTCAAAGCCATGATTTTGCAGTTAAGCAAGTACATTTGGCAAGCCTAGCCTTCCAGGCCTTATGGGCTTAGAAGCCACTTCCTGAATTTTTCCCACAGTCAAGAATAGAGATCTATTTAAAAATGGGCACTGGATAGGTTGACACAGCCATGTGACTCTAGGAGTTGATGCTTAATATCCCACAAGAAATTCAGATACTACAATAACTAGTGCTACATGTACTCCGCTAACAAAGATTTTAAATGTCACCCTGAACAAAAAGGTAAAAGATACCTAAATTCTTCCTGCCAAGGCTGTTTCTGTTTCTTGCAGAGATCAACTATGTCAGAATTAAATCCTCTCCCTGGCGTTTTTGTTTTTGTTTTAACAGCCAGATCATTTTAACCAGTAACTGACAGTAAAATTGTACATATCTGTACAAGGAACTATGAAGTTGAAACCTCATCGAGAATCTACCGAAGTTTTACTCTTGTCCTGCAGAGTTGTTTTGGTGGAGTTCTGCTACAGATCTTTTCATAGGTGGAGAAAGAGAAATTTATCCTGATTCCTGAACAACAGTACCGATATGTCTTTTTATCCAGACTCACTTGTCTCTCTAGAGACCACCAGCACTGTTACTGATAACAAAACTTTACATTGCTCTAGGCAGGTGGTCAACTTTTCTGATCTTAGCAGTTATGAATGAAGATTTTCATGTGGGCAAGAACCAAAAGGGAATATCACCTACAAGTTTCAGAAAAGGAGAATTATGAGATTGACCACAAATGAGAGATAATACGTGGTCTCTTGGAGCTCCTTTAAGCTTTCCTGAGGAAAAGCCACAGAACAAATAACCTCAGTAAAGGATTGTTTCTACAAAGGGAAATAATCAACATATCAATGAAAATGTGTAGGCCAAATGTACCACTGCAAACAGATGACAGATTTATGGTGTTGCTCCTTTCCTTCTCCTGCTTCATCACTTTACTCTTTCTCTATCTTACACTTTCAGGGTGGCAGATAATGTACAACCCATACCATACATTGGTGTGGGTATGGTGGTGAGATGGGATTTTTTCTTCTTCATTCTTTAAGTAAGGGAAGCTGAACAGACTCATATAGATGGATGGGTGAAGTGAAGCAGAATATTACTGAATAATCTTCAACACTGAATGAGGAAAATGTGATACAGGATGCCTGATGTTTCATTGACATCCATGAAAAGAGACAAGAAAACATCCAAAACTCTCTCAGAGTTAAAATTCAGGGGGACCACATGCCAAATCACAGCTCCAGTGAGGAGGGTGGCCCTGGCAGCCAGCAGGACAACAGGGATCCCATGTCCCTCTCCTTGCGGGGCAGTGGGGAGAGGCCTATGCCTGGAGCATGAAGGAGAAGAAAATCATGTTTGGTGAGCTCTCAATGCAACCCTCTTATTTCTGTGCAGGAGATAATATAGAACTCCATGTTTCTTAATTTCTGCAGTAATTTCATGATTATGTTTCTAAAAGAAAGGACGCCTTCTTATTTTCATAATTAACAGGAAATACATGTTATACATTAAATGTGACACAAGAGAGATGAATTATGCAGTAAACTCTGTGTGTGCTGATCAGCACAAAGCCCAAGGCACATTCAGCAGAGTTGCTGTGAAGATCTGTAATGAGTTTCAAGTACATCATTTCCTGATGGAGAGTAAGAAAACATCCATCAATGCTAATTTTCCACAGTTTTTAGCTTTTTATGAATACTTTACAGCTTACAAAAAAGATGAATTTTTAAAGTGCAACTTGAGGAAACTCTCTTAGTAATTAGAGAGTATTCCTAGCCAAAACTAATGAGGTCTGAACCTTAAACATGGGGATGGTTCAAAGTTGACAGCCCCAGCCTCTAATTTCTTCAAAAAGGTTAAATCAGTTCCTCAAATCTGAACACAGATATTGCTTTCAATTAGGATTGTTATTGTGCCTTCAAAAAAGCAGAAGTTAAGTGTTAGGCTTATTCCTGATTCTGTAGCAGGTGCTGTACAGGATTAAGGATTAAGTGGTCTGAAAAAGCAAACTCAAATGAGATTGGGGCATCTTTATACCAAGCTTGAAGGCTCTATGAAGTAAAGCTGATTTTAAGCAGAGAAAAGATCATATACACCAGTCTATTCTCTTAACCTTCTGTCAAGCTGTTCCAACAAAGACATCCTGATATTTTTAGGATTAAGAAAGTGAATTTGAGATATTGGCAAGGAGGGAGGGGCAACTTTTATGGTCAAGCAGGAAATATTTCTCCACTTAGTGTATGTTGTTTATTTACTGAGAAAACATTAAATATATCATGTTGTTATCTAATAATATTTATTAAATATTAATATAATATAAACATAAAATATATTAAATATAAAAATTTTATCTGCTATACAGAAGTACTTGAAACCTTAAAATTACGGTGACTTTTGAGACTTTAGATGTTGTCAGGAAAACCTTAAAATTCTGGTGATTTTAGAGACTTTAGAGGTTGTCAGGCCAAAAGTTGTGAAGGGCTTTCAAAGGGAAATGCTAAACCTCTATGTTGTTTTACTCTCCTCTTATGCAGGGCAAAACATTTTAGTAAAAATCACCCTTACTGGGAGCATTGGGTTGTTATTTGACTGTATCTATCTCTTGCCTATGTCCCTTGGCCATGTTAAGTGAAAGCTCTTTGAGGAGAGCAATACTCTCATTCGGTCATTATTCAAGGTTGTTTTTTTTTAAGATAGGATCTAAAATTAACATTCGGTTTTCTTTTTTCATTTGCTTATGAAATTTAAATTCTGCAAGACAATCTTTGATTGTACATCGGTTCCAAAGCAGAGCTTCATTCAATCATGTGTTTGTAAGTATTTACAGATAGTTGTGGGAACAGGTTTTCATGCACAAGCATTTTTCAAGGAAAAACTGTACCTTTTATGAGGTAGTTTTTCCTGACCAAGGGCCATGTTAATTCTCTTTGAAACATTTTAGCTATTTGGACAAGACAGAAACAATTCCATGACGTTTAATAACCAAATTATGAAAAGTAAACATTACTCTGGATTTCTACAAATAAATTAAATCCTGAAATCTTTTCACCCTGTCTGACCCCAGTGATCACTGTGGGTATTTAAAGAAAGCAGGATAGATTCTTTCATGTGTTGGTATTATCAAGACTGGCTAATTTATTCTTGCATAAGGTAGATAAAAACAAGTTGTTGAGCTCTAGTACAAATATAAAACCATTTTGTGATCCAGTAAGGGACAGGAATATAACACTGAATATTATTCACTTATTTTTGAACCAAACCAAACTATTTTTGTCTAATATTGTGCTGATTTTCCTGTTAAGTAGTTAGCATGTGAAGTGTTCATACTGGACCTTAAAATACGTTAGAAAGCCCAGGAGTATATCAACATTTGCAGCACAAAACTTTGTTCTCTTTGATCATTCAAGCTTTCTATCACTCTAGGTGGTCCTAACTAATAAGGAACTGTGATCCTCTTCACTACTTGATTCCAGTAGCAACACAACAGACCACATGCAATTAGTGTTTGCCATTAGTGTTTCAGTTGAATACCAACACTTATCTACGGATTTATGATCCTTTTAATTACGTATTTATAAATCATGTCACTATACATATGGGAACAAAACCATCTCTTTTAAGGATTTGAACATTCTGCATCTTTTTCTTTGGGATATTTTTTTCCTCAAGGCAAAAACCTGTGCAAATATTTTAATATTTGTAATACATGTTACTGAGCAGGATTACTGCTCTGAAGTTCCATACAAACACATAGCATGAAAAGTAGAACTCTTTGATCTTCTCTAGATTTCTAGATGAGGTTCTTTGTATAAGAATCTGGCTTACAAATCTGACATGCCGGTGCAATGCCCAAACTGTCAGCATTCAATCCTGGATCTCTGCTTCAGCAGCCCTTGTCTGCCTTGTTATGGATGCTGAGCACTAATGACCATACTCATCTGTTATGTTGAGATCTCTGAAAAAAACACCTGCAGAGAAGGAATTGGCAGTCTCAGAATTACATACCTGCTTCTGGTAACGCTCTTTTCCCAGGCAGCTTTTCTGTAGCAAGTTTAATATGATCTTTGAATCTTTGAACAAAGATAATTGAACACAGAACACCAGTTAAGGTCTCCTGTCTCAGTAAAGGAGTTGTAGCAATAGGATAATGATGACATTGAGTGGATACCCAGGTGTGGAACAGAAATGTATTTATGTCTTGTTTAGGTATTAGAGTTTAATGACAAATGATAAAATTCATTAGTATGATGACAATTCCTTCTGAAAGGAGCTTAAAGCAACTTTAACCAGGCAGATCTTCTTCAAATGCCTTTCCCGTATAGGAAAAAAAATCTGCTAAATTTGACATTATTGAGAATGAAGAAGTTGCTAACAGGAAACTTTGTTACAAAATGATCTCTCTAGAAACCTTAGGCTTCCTCTTTTATTATAGGTTGATTTGTTGGCCTTGTAATCTTAGAAAATACATATTTGTGATTGGATCACGGTGAGGTATGCAAGTTAAAGCAAGCCCCTTTGATTCCTATTTTAGACTTCTATGATAGTAACCTCCTTTTCCCAAATCTTGTGTAGGCACAATTTTTGTCATGATCTTTCCAGTACATACAGGATTTACAGCTTAAAGGTAAAGGATGGTTCCTGCTGTAGTTTCTACAGCACTCAAGGTCGAGCCTTACTCCCAGCCCAGTTATTGTTTGGGACATTTGGTTAGGCTGGATCGTCTGACTCTATGTTCTTCTGATGCTCCGAATGTCTCATGCAGAGTGCCAGCAATCTGAAGCACTCAGCAGTGATTTTAAGCACTAGCTAGCTGAAAAAAAGTTTTAAAAATGGAACCTTGGGAGTTTCATTACTATACAGTCACTTACTTCCACATACTCGTTAGAGTTTGGGTTAAAATCCCCTGGTTTTTATATGCTAGTGATACACACAGTTTTGGGAGGTTGATTTTCTTCCATTTTAACATATAAGTGTAGATTTTAAATAATTGTGAAAGATATGAACTTAAAAGAGGGAAGCTGTCTGCTCTAAGAGAGGAATGATACAATGGATTTTCTCTGAACTGCCTGGGATCATTTAAAACCAATGAATTAAAAATCAGATAGTTCACGAGGGCTATAATTTGCACTACAGAGGTGATAAAGCCTTTTGTGTTCCTATTTGCAAAGAAAGCATTAAACTACAGTGATTTTTGATTTTTTTTCTTCCCACCAGGGAGAAATGCGAAACTCAATTTTACCCCCGATTGGTAAGGTGCTAATTTGTCTGACAAGTTGTTGGAATCTCAGCATGTTTGAGGTATCCTTGATGTATCAACACCTTCATGCTGAATGAAGGATGCCTTTAATGTGTAAATGTTTAGTACATATCCTATATCTCATTAGCCAAGAACAATACAAACCACACACAGGCAAGAAGGGTCAGAATCAAGCTCCAGTCAAAGAGAAAAATCTTTTATGTTCTAATTAAATGAGCAAACATTTGGAATACATCTCTTTTGCAATCTTGATTACCAGTATCTTCAGGGAGGAAACATATTTTCAATACTGAGTGTCAGAAAAATGGGTCTTGTTTGTAGCCCTGGTAAGATGCATAAAAAGTATCTGCATCTATTTGCTTGTTATGCAACTTTTGAAACATAATATTTAAAAAAAACCTCATGATGAGTTTACAAAATTTTGCAAAATCCTTCTTCCAGACAAACATTAGTTTTTTTATCTTTGTTTTTATTCTTTAGAAGGGCTCCCTTTGTCCTGCACCAGAGTCAGAGTGAAGCAAGGGGCACTTAGGGGCATTTAGGTCTAGGAGATTCAATCTGTCAGAGCTGGCCTCACCCTGCCTCCATGGCACTCAGGTTACTGCTCTGCCTGTTACCACTTTCCTTCTCATCCCCCCCTTCCATCCCACAGCCAAAGAGAGCTGGGAAGCTGCTCAGCAAACTCCAGCTCTCGCCTTGGCACTCCTGTCTGCTGTCACTGGAGCAGCCTGAACAGGGCTGGCGGGCTTGTTAGCAAGCCTGATACCCATTCCACTCTGGCACTAGTTCAGGTGGTACCTCTTGCTCTCTCTACACCAAAGCAAAAGGTGGACATGGGTCCATTAGAGGAAATATAGAGCTTCTCTATTTGGAGCCCTGGAGGGGGACTCCTGTCTGGTCCAGCCTTTGCGGTGGCCCTTACCAGCACTCCCTTCTCTGCAGGCCACATGGGCATGTTGCTGTGCTGCAAGCTTCTGGCTGGCTGTGATCTGATGCTGCATACAAGAGATTAGAGAGCCTCTCTTCATCACTATTTATCCATGTTACATGAAATCAGTCTCATGTTTGTCAGTTCAGTTGCAATTGTGCCCTGGTTCTGTGTGTGGTTTCATTCCTTCTTTCTGCTTTTCTTTTCCAGAGGGTTGATCCCTTTGAACTGGTGAACCCTGTTGACTTGCAATCAATAGTCTGTAAAACAATAAGGTCAGCAGTGCGAAGATTCAGATTTTCTGCCTCTAAATGCAGACTGCTGTGCTGGGCCACTGAGGTGAGTCTGACCTAAGCTGACTGTCCGATAGGAGAATGGAGTGGGTGGAAAGGGACTAAAAATACCTAGAGACATGTTGAGCTGCTAATACAGTGTCTCTTCACATGGCTAGCTAGGGGAATGTGAACTTTCAATGGATGTGACTGACAAATGTAATTTTCTTGTTAAATAAATCACTGATGGACCTTGTGACTGGAATTCTATGCCCCAAATGCTACACTGCAACATTTCAAAAAGTCAGGAACATTTAAATGCCCAGTCATTAAATCAGTTTTTCCAATGAATGTGACACAGGACTCTAGGGTATTTTTTCTTTTATTTTTCTTTTTTTATGTTTGTGAATTTTTTTAAATATCAAAAAGATTATATTTATTTTTGTTTGGGCAAAGAGAAATTTGTAAGACTTATACGAATGGTAAAAGAGTGACATGTTTTGATATGAAATGCAAGTCTGGATTCAGTTCCTAAGAGGCACTAAATCCAGGTTTCTCATCTGGATCTCAAAATACAGCTGTCACAGCAGCTCTAAACAATTTGGGTGACTTTGAGCAGACGGACACACTATATGAGCTGTAGAGAAACTGGTATCACTTTACCCAACAGGCTAACCTGCACCCAGTGGATCGCTGCTGGCTAACACATTCACTTAATGTGGTTCCCATGAGTACAGCAGGACCTCACAGTGACTCAATTGCACCCAAGTTTACGTTGCACTCACAAAAGAAAACAAATGCAAAGATCGGGCAGTCTATCAGTGAGATGATGCAAAGGGAGAGATTTCCCCCAGATTTTGACAAGTGGGCATAAGTATGAACCTGAAGAGTGCTGAGATATTCAGATGGTAATGTTCACGTGTTTCTACTATCCTTTGACTAAATAACAGAGAATATATATGCAACGTGATAAACAAGGGAAAAAAAAAGAAGGACTTTGCCCAACATTTAGGTAGGGCTGGGATACAGCATCCCACAGACAGAGTAGCAGTGGTTGCCTGGGTCAGTGGGTGAGGGGCAGGGCTGTGTGGAGAAGGTCACACAGGGGCAGCTCAGCACTGCCTAGCCCGGGTTAGAAAACAGGATGAGTTATTCATAGTTGAGAACATGCACAGAGAAAAAAAAAAAGAAAAAGAAAGAGAAAAAGAAGAAAAAAAAAAGCTTTTTGGCTAAAAGAGTGAAGGTTCTTTTCTGATTTGAGGCTATCATCTCATGAACCAGGAAATTATTGCTGGAGTCATTACAGGAGTGTTATGGCAAGTGTTCCCGGTTCATGAGACAAACCCCGAGCAAACCAGCCACAGAAGTTGGGTGACCAGTTTCTGTGGCTCGCTGGCTGGTAAAAACTCCCTGGGTTAATTAGCTTGTGTAAATCGCCATGTTCATGAAGTTGTTGTATCTTTAGATAACTTCACTGTATTGGTCTCAAATTAACGAATCTACTATTAAAACAATTTACTAAGTACTGTTAAATATTTCTCTTGTATTAGTGTCTGGTGCTCAAATCAGAAAAGCTGAAAGAATCAGTTAGTCCTGACAAGGTTCGATTTCTGCCTGAATTATCAATTTGGAAAAAATCTGCAGTAATGATGTTTTTCTGTTGAGAGGGACCAAAATAGATCACCAAAAGAAGCATAACAAGTAAAAAAGAAAGAAAAGGCTAGGAAGATAGACCAGGACATTTTGACTTTCTTGCTAAATTCATTCACTTTATGTCACAGAATTTCATGTCACAGCAGTAATAACACAACTGGACAACATTAATAGGAACAAAATCCTCTCTCTGACATAATAAAATAGGGATGAGATTTACATATTTAACTTCAATTTAGGTGCTAGTACTGAAAACAGTGTGAAGTAGAAGGAACTTACATATACTTACAGATGCTATGGTTGTTCTCTTCAAACACAATTTTACAACTCTACAGATAAATCTCTGGCTTTGTTAGGGTAATGATCCTAGAGCATTTGTGTACTCCTAATTGATAGAAGTAAATATTCATTTCGTATCTGAATCCAACCCTCAGATGCCTACACACTTATTGCTGCAGATATTGAAAAGATTTACAGGAGTGTATGTGCAGAATTGTGTAATCAGACCTGGATCCTTGGAATTGCTCCTGGGCCATAAGCATATGCAAGGCAGAGCACCGCTGGTTTCTTCTGGCTCATTTTTAGTTTTGAGATTCCAGTAGGCAATGCTAAATGCAAACCCCTCAGCGCTGACCCCTCCTACATTCTCATTTGCAGCTGCACATTCTAAATGCTGCGAAAGCAGATCTTAGAGCACAGTGTGTTCTGCAAACATATATACAATAAATGAGCCACAATAACTGTTCAGGTTTGAAAAAGGTATCATAGACAGCTCATGAAAAAAGCACATTTTGAAATGAAAATTTAAAGATGTAGGACAAGAGTGCCTTTGCTTCTGTGAAGCTTTTTACTCTGAATATCCAAAAGTTAATGCCTTAACAAAGGCAGAGAATTTGTTGTGTCTATCTCTTATCAAGTGTGTTATCTGTAGCTAAGACAAAGATCACATTTATCCCAGACCTGTATTCTACTCCAGTGCTGCTGGGAAGGCCTGGCAAAGTCTCTCCTTTGTTTCTGGGCATGTTAGACTGAAACATCAATGGTGCAAGTTCAGGTAGCAAGTGTTTGCAATGTTAAAAATGTTGCCAATGAGAGCTGTCTGGCTGCTCCAGCTGTTTTCCCTGTCAGGTTCCTGGCAGCCTCCTGGGGTGCATTGGGATGTTTATGTGGCACTGGGTGCATTGTACTGCTGTGATTCTGAGTAACACTGCAGCAGCCATAGTCCTGCTCCTGGATATGTCTCCTCAGCTCCTTGTTTTTCCCAGATAGCAGACACTGCTCTTCCATCTCTAGAATCGTTTTCCTTTCCTGTCATACAGGCACATGCATATATTTATCATAAGCATCCACAAACCATTGCCCTATGCACTACTATTTTTTTCTGTATCAAGAAAACTTACTAATGGTTAACTGAAGCTTCAGTTGATTTAGAGCACTGAAATTCAGCAACATAATCAAGAATATACCCCCTGGGTGGTTATTTTTTATTCCCTACAAAAGTTCCCAGGGTGCAGAGGGTAATTTTCAAGGCTTGTATCTATCTAAGGCATTTGAAGGTCAAGCCCAAGTGGTCTGTGGAACTGCTTCAAACTCCAAAATCAAATTCTTTGAAAACTGTATCTCTTAGTAAAGAAACAAAATGCTGGATGTGGATATAACAGACTTCTGAGTGAGTGGCCTTTTTCTCTAGAGTTTGTCCTTGAAAGCATGCAGGGTACTTTTAACTCCTGGATAGTGGGTCTTGGACACAACCTTTTCACCAGAGAAACAATAAAAGACCCCTAGGCTTCCCCTTGACATGAAATAAGGCTTCCTGGCAATTCAGGCAGAGCTAAACCAGTGTTGAAAAGACCCTACTGATTTGAATTCAGTTCAAACTGAAATTTCTTGTCTATAAACAGTACTCAAAATACAGGATTTTGTTTCATTTTTTTTAAAAGGAAACTTGAACAGAACTTAGGAGGTAAACCAGAACCTGATGACTTGACACTGATGTCAGATTTATATTAGGTGCTACCTTTCCTTAGGCATGTAAATAAAACAGGATACAGCTAAAAGCTTCCACCCTCCAGAGCTCCTCATGACACTTGTGGGAAAGCTTCTTTCAAATCTCTAAAATTTCAGAACATTTAAAAAAAGTTTGAAGCCCAAAAGGGAGCTGGGCAACAGTGAGCCTGTGAGCAGCAGGCATCCCCCCCCACCCGCATCCCCCTATCCTGTTCTGATCCCCCCTGGCACAGAGGAACTGCTCTGGCTTCTCAGGGACAGCATTTGCTTGTTAAATTCATTTCTCACAGGGTCCTTTTCCTCTTTTCCAGTCTACTTCAAAATGACAAGCAGAACCAAAATCCCATTTGATTAAAAGAGAGTAAAAAAGGGAGATGAACTCCTAGCAAACAAACAAAAACAGTTTGAAATTTTGACATAAAAAGCACGGCAGTATTTTACCAGCAAGGATTGAATTTATTAACACTGCCTTATTCGTGCTGCTACCATTAAGAGTTTTTCACTGTTACTGTTCAAAACCATTTTAAATAGCCAACTGGTTTACTGCTTTGAAATAGTTCTACCCAGGAGTGAATCTGCATTGATTTTCAAAACAATCAGTTCTTCAATGTGGAAGACTTTATGCAAGTCTATCAGTCTTCAAAGACAAAAAATAATAGGCTTCTTTATTCTAGATCATTTTCCTCTTCTATTCATCATCTCCTTCCACGTTTCTTTTTCTTATTTGTTCTCCAGCAGCAGCTCCTATAGTCACGTGCTGGGGTAATATGCACTTGTGCGCACACATGAATTAGCTCAAAAAATGAAGATCGGTACCTTCTAACTTCCTTATATATTATTCTAAACATTTTTTGTTTCTCCATACCTTCTACTCTTTTATTTCCCAGTCCCT
This sequence comes from Serilophus lunatus, assembly GCA_013399895.1. Classification (NCBI taxonomy): domain Eukaryota; kingdom Metazoa; phylum Chordata; class Aves; order Passeriformes; family Eurylaimidae; genus Serilophus; species Serilophus lunatus. The sequence goes on along the minus strand of VXBA01004372.1, from coordinate 497,533 downwards.
TTCCTTTTTATCTTCCCAACCTCTCTGTTAATTTCCCAGATATTCTGAATTCAGGGTTAACTGAGCTGCTTTCATTTTCAGTGCATCTTGGCCCTGAGCACCGGCACTGCTTTTTGTGGTGTCGGAGCCAAAGGCAGAAACCTGTGACCTCTGTAATGTTACTCTTAAGCCATTCTGACCCAAGCAGATCCAAAATTAGGCTGTTACTATAGTATGGCAACCAAGACATAATCTAAAAGACCATTAAGAACATCTTGGATGTTGGATATGGAGTAAAAAACATCTTTGTGTTCTGAAAAGTGAAAGTCCTAGCAGGGCAGACTGCTGTGGAAACACAAATTCATATGGGCTCAATCACCAATGCATCTAAGCATTTAAGTTAGCTTTTGTGACTTTGGCACACAGATATTACACAGCTCCATTGGCTAGCAATGTGAACAGACAGGAGTTGACAGTGTAGTTCCCATCACTTCCTTGGCAAATCCGTGTGTAGGTTAACAATCTGACGAACTCATCCAGCTCAGGGGAAAGTTCCTGTCCTAAACGGTTCTGTAGCTTTCAAATATGCTGCTTTACAGTTGTGGTCTCTATGCTGAAACAAACTGAAGAAACATTGAAGAAATAGTTTCTCGGAGTTGAAATAAAGAATAGAGGTAAAATAAATGTGGAAAACCTAAATGTGGCTGGAGAGGACATCACAGCCCGAGGTAGCAGGCGTCACATACTCCCACTTCTGAGCGTGGCGATGTGAGAGACTTTGGTAAGCAGCCACGCAGGTGGGTGGCAAAGATTCGAGTCACAAAGTTTGGGGATATTGCAGGGCAGTTTTGTGATAACAGGCAACATTTTCAAGTGAAGATAACAAACGAATAGTAAATTCTGAGGGGGTAGTTTTGCTTTGCCTGTAGAGCACAGGGTGCAAGGAGCGGTTGGAGCGTTTCTAACCTCAGGACTCGGCGCAGCAGGGTAGCTCGGCCGGGCGGAGCGGCAGCCGATCGCTTTCAGCCAGAGCGGGCGCCGGGAGCGGCCGTGGCAGCGCCTCGCGCGCCACCTCGCGGCCAGCGCGGGAACGGCAGCGGGACCGTCCGGGGGGGTCGGACACTCCCAGCCGGGCCCCAAACTGTAAAAAAACCCCAAACCCAAATGGTTGCTCATCAGAGATCCAAAACTGGGCCCTAAGTTATAAAAAGGAAAAAAAAAACACAACCCCCCCCACCTCCAAACTGTTGCTAATTTTAATTTTTAACTGCATGCCCCATGGCGTCCCTGCTTGTGTCACCCTGTGCTGGTTTGACACCACGCTGCAAGATAAAATTAAAGCGTTATTTTTTAATATCTTTTATTGCTCATTTGTCTTGTACCAGCCTGATAAAGAGTGAAAGTGTGAGGCAGAGTATGCATTTCTAAAGGCAGGACTTATCGTTTCAAAATTATAGTCTCCTAAAATTCATGGAAAAACAAGTAAAATAACAAACCACACTGCTCTGCAGCTGTTAAACTGCTGCTGTCAGTCAATATAATTCCCACTAGCTAACAATAAAAATGTTTTGACATCCAATCTTGTACGCACTTCAATAATAGTTACCTAAGAGAAATTTTCTACTATGGAAGTGTTTCTTTTGCCACAATCTTGGAATCATGAACATTTTGACACGATACAAGTCTTTTTATAAAGGGCACCTTGTTGGTGACAGCAGTCACCAGAGCAGCTCTGGAAATTGCGTTCCACAGAGCAGTCATGTACAATACAACTGTTATATTTCATAATAAAAACCAGCTTATCACCGGGGACAAGCGGCTTTAGTTTCTTACGAAAATACTGTCAGACCAGACAGTGCTCGTAATTGGAAATTTAGGGTTTCCCAGTTGTCTTTGGCTAGTTAAGCTTCATTCAGGCTGTACCCCGAGCAGAGGAGGTGAAGGTTTTCTTTGGGTAATTGCAGAGCTAATGGGTGCCCATTACTGAGACCACAGCAGCCTTCAGAGCCACTCAAACCGTGTTTGCAAAGCAGCCTGGCTATGTAGAGGAACTCTGCTGATCCAGGCTCTCACTTCTGCTTGCAAAAGTCATGCAGGGATGTGGTTTCATCTCCAAGTGGAAGAGATCTGTAAATAATTTGAAGGTTCAGAGTTCAGGGGGGTTTGCAGAAACACCCGCCAGGCTGCGATGCCCACAGGGGAGCCGTCTGGTTAGGTAGGGCGTCTCTGGGTCTTTCTGGCATTTCACCTCCTGACTGGAGTCAGGAGAACTAAGAAAGAAAAAATATGAAGAAATGCATCCAGACACTTCCAAACTTGGAAACCAGTTTTCTAATGTTTAATCAAAGGCAGAAGTCAGGTCTTATTTTACTCGCCCACCCCTCTTTGGACTAGAAAACAGGCAGTGCAGTTTCCTTTAAAATATCAGACAAACAGCACAAATCAAGAATCAGCAACATGACTAATTCCTGTTCATTAGACGAGTGCAACATAAATAACTACTTGTTTTGCTAGTCGTTAATTACACTGAGATGCCTCCAGCTCGGTCACATGCGTCCTGATCTGCTTCCACGCTGTCTCCGTCGAGGAAATCCCTGTCGTCATTCTGCATACTTGTGCCAGTGAGAGGAAATGGGGAAGGTTGTGTGCCATAGGTGTCACTCTCTGACTCTGCAGCTCTGGTTCCTGGGGATTTAAGAAGAGAAGATAAGCTCCAGGGGGTAAGACACAGACACTAGTTTTGTTACTGGCATAATATCTTTTGTCAGAGGTACAATCCCCAGATGGCTTTCCTAAGGTATCGCATTGCAACTAGTTCTGGGGAGCTTTGTAGTTCACGTCAGCAGTATGTGTAAACAGACCCTAATGCATGTCTTTAATGCTGTCTGCCTGCTTCCAGGATTTTCACTGGGTCACTGCATCAGTGCTGAAGCTTTCCCTGGGGCTGAGCATACACTGCCATGCAGCCAAGGGCAGGGAAACCCATGCCATTTCAGTTCAAGTTGATTACAGGTTTTTGACTGAAATATGCTTTTTCTTTTTTAAAAAACACTGAGTCACAAAAACCTAAACTTACCTTGTAAATGGATTGATTTTGAGGGGAAAGTTTCCCAAACAGGGTAGTCTTTCTGTATACACATAAAAAGATTCTTCCAAGATTAGGACCCTTGCCTGTGGGTGCCCTGTAACCAGCAAAGAGCAGTGAGTTGTGAAATAACAGTCACTGAGCCTGAGAGGGAATGAAGGAGGGTAAAGATTGGAACCAATCTGCAGCCTAGTTTCCCAATCTTTGGGTGGTGGACTCAGTATAATCAGCTAGAACCAATACATTTTGTAGGGCTAATTAAAAATTCAGTATCTCAGAAAGAAACCACCTGTAAGCCAGCAGGTGTACCAGCTGGGTGAAATAGGACCAGTCACTCTTTCAGTCAGGGACTCGTGGACAGGTATTTCCCATGCAATGAACAAAGAGGTGATATTACTCCCTGTTCAGCATGACATGGTGAACTCTTTTGCTTCAAATCTTTTTTTTGTGATGCAGCCTTCCTTGTTTCTGCCTACTGCAATGTCACGGAGATGATTAAAAATGGGAATATCTATTTATAACCTCATTTTCCCCACCTTTATCTCCTGCTTTTAAATACTCCACAGTGCATTGCATGATTGCCCTGAAAGGACTAATTTAGTTTAACTTTCAAACTAAAGCTGGTGAAAATTGAGGATGCCCAGAAGGTAATTACATTAACAGAAAGTGGTGATGTGAGGTCAGAGGGAAGTGCAGGACCTGAGTGCTCAAAATACCATCAGCTACGTCACGAAAACAGATGTGCTCTGTAACTCCTTTCTGTGTATGGGGAATAGGCTCAAAATCAGGGTCTACTCTAAACAGCTGAACAAGAGTTTTTGTCCTATTCTTCCATTTTCTCTATTTCCTTTCAGAAGGGGGACAAAGACTTCTTCCCCCCTCCCCCCATCCTTGGTTTTTGGTCCCTATGAGAAACCCTTTAAAGTTATTCTACAGAAACTCTCTCTGGTTTAAAAAACCCCCAAACACCAAAAAGCCCAAAGCATCTTCATTCTACACTGCAAGAGGGGAGCCTATAGAGACCCCCTCAACATGCCACACCACCCATACCAGCCCTGTGCCAGAGATAGTGAACACTAGAGAGGATGTGTAAACACATAAACTTGATTTACTAAGAAATCAAAAGATAATTTACGTTTACAGCTGATAATCAGAAACGTAACTGATTTATGTGGTGACAGAGAAGCTCTAGGCAAAGATAGAGCTTCAGAAGAACCCTACATGTCTGCCAGTCCAGCTTCCAGTAACACAGGCCAAGGGAATCTTTTGATGTTACACACAGAATTATTCTCTGCCCAACTCACTGCAGCCTCAGAGACACAGTGCACACTGTCCAGCAGCCACACTTCTGTGTTGACTTGAAGCAGTGAGACCATGTGCTGCTGTGCTGGGCTCTGTTCCACAGAGGTAGACTCTCTATTTAAACCATATGTTGAATCATAACTGTTTAAGTAGGAGGAAAGCAAAAACATATTTCACTAGGTTCTAGAAAAGCTCTGAATGGATGGCGTCTTTGTCAAGGTTTTATGTGCCCCATCCAAACACCAAACAAATTGTGCTGTACATCAGATTAAAAGTGAGCTGTTGTACTACATGTCCAGAGGTTGCTTCCATCAAAGTGCACAGTTTGTAGGCCCTACCTCAGGATTCAAGGTTGATGCTCTGAGATGAGTTTTTGGGTGGAGAAGGATTAGTAAGGTTTCAATATTTAGTATGGTGGGCTATTTCTAGTGAGCTTTAAAGCTGCATGAGATGAGCTCTTGAGATTTAGGAAGCAGCAACACAGAGTGCTCCTATGATTTTCAGATGCATCCAAAATTAAATGAGAGTTTTGCACCCTTGTTTTACTGGTAGGAGCAAGGCAGTCGTTGTCCCTAAATGACTGACTGCAGTTGTATCTGGCTTTTGTTGATTAGGAGAGGTTCAAAACTAGAAACACGAGCTAAGCAGTGTGAGAAGTGTGCTGTGTTTGGGCTGGAACAAGGTGCAAAGGATGTCTGTGCTTGGCTCACAGGTGTGTTGCTGTATCTGGCCTTGATCACATTACTGAAGCTCTGCAGGACATGGTTCTCTCTTGGAAAATGGGGATAAGTGAGTGGTATTTCTATACCCCAGAGCAGTACTACAATAAGCTAGCAGCTCAAGAGGATTTTATATGTGAAAATGTACTAAACTGCTCAGAAATCTTCACTAGCTAATTGGTTTTTAGACCTGAGTTTACCTAGTGTAAAACTATTGTAAAAATTCTACTGTAAAAATTGCAATGGCATTTTCTGGTTCTTATTTAACTTTCCTCTAATATATGCAGCAAGCTTGGCAGCATTTTCATCAGGAAAGGAACTGAACAGTCATGATTTCTGCCAATTGGGGCTGAAATATATGTGGAAGAGATTGTGGGACTTTTGTTGTCTCCAAATCAAGAACGCAGTTTAGCCCAAGATTGTACTTGAAGCTGATTTTAATTCATATCTTAGCCTCACATATTGCAATTTGGACTTTTCTTATTTAAAAAATACAAATAAAGCAACACAGAAACAGGAAGAAAAGGCTGAGTTTGCAGGAAAAAAGTTCCCCAATGCTAGAGGAGTGAGGGAGTCTGACAGGCTAACTTGTGCTGTTCATTCTTGCTGAGCTACAGTGGAGATAGATTAAGGATAAATTACTCAGGGAACAAATGTCTTTTCTCTGTGACTCCACCTCTTTCGGGCATCCTGCCCTATCCTCACCCCTTGCACTTGTCCACATGTCTTAATGGCAGTATTCATGCAGCTGGTAATTTATGTGTCTGAGGGAGAAGATTTACACAGAACCTTTTGTTCAGTTATTCAGAAAATTCAAGATACAGTATGTATGGGATTTGGTAGGTCCAAACTTCAACTCAAAAATCATAAACATCTTAAGGGCTGGGCTTGAATGAGAGACATTTTAAAAGGGATAATTTCAACTAGAAGTTAGTTCTTAGGTCCTCACACTTAGTTGCAAAAGTTTGCCTTCAAAATAAATACAATGCCTGTTGTAACATAAGCACACAGTCATTTAGCTGCGACTGGAGCAGTCTGATGTTCTGCTCTGGAAGACAGATGGAGCCAATCCTGTTACTGAAACCTACTTGATTCAGTTGGTGTCTTGTGTCATAAACACCATAAACACAAATTGTTAATTTCGTATTACTCATAACAGGCACATTGTGCATGTTTGCAGAGTTTATGGGGTATCAGTTACAAATGTGATTATACCAGCCATTCCTCAGGACTGACACCAGTTTCAAATTAGAAGCTGACAGGCCTCACCTGCTCCTGAGTTCACTCACAGGTCACCTTCCTGTCATTTTGGCTGTCCCCCCATCAAAATGACATCTGTGTTTATAAAGGGACAGCGAGGGACTCGAAGTTGTTAGAATTGTTGAAGAATAAGAATAAGAATAAGGTGTCATCTACTCCAATAATGTAGTGCTCAACTTTGGCCTTTCAGATGGCTTGATGCTTGCAGCCCCTGACAATGTTTCTAGCTACAAGAATAGCTGGACTGCAGGGTCAGCAGTTGTTCCCTCTTCTGCCCATGGATGCTAGGCATTCAGCTCAGCCCTAGTCACAGGGTATAGGCAACCCCAGAGACTTGAGCAAAGAGCTTGTAAAGTGCCTTTACTTTTCTACATATGTAGTTAAACAAACATTCCTTTCAGAGGCACCTATATCTTTAAACAACGTGCAGAAGACAAAAGGTAAATATTGTTCAACAAACAACCGGGTTAAAAAATTAAACTTTTCCAATTGGTGAAACCTATTTCTTCATAAGACTTTTTCACATTCACTCAATTTAATAGAATTGAGCTAAGTCAGCCCAATTTTTGTACCATTAAATTTCTCAAAACTAGGAAAATAGGCTGAATCTTCAAGTACAGACTGTGGGATTAACTTGTATTTCTGTCATTAAAAAAAACCAATGTCAGACTTTGCAGGTTAATGTTTGGGGCTCTCTTAGCTTTCAAGTTTACTAAATAATTACCTAATATACATACCTATGGAACAGTTGTAGAGTTGTCTTCTTAAGGGTTTACAGAAAATAAGATAAATGCAGGTGTATAATCCCACTGAAGCTGCCTGGCACATGACCACTGTGTGCAGACAGAAGGGTCCCTGAGTTACAGGATGTTACAAGCTCATGTACATGAGACTGGCGAGAAAAGAGCACAAACATATTCACGAGAGGGTAGTTAAGGATTAACAAGATGTTGAATTACACTTTGCCAAATGAAGGGCTCAGAACAGCTAAGGAAAATCCTTTTATTTTCCCCTTGCTAAATTAGCCCCTTGTTTTTGTCTTAGGCCCTGTGGCTAGCAGAGCCACATTCAGTTATCATAGTTGTCATCATTCTCTGAAATCTGTCTTTGATTTTCTGGTTCTGGATATATTATAGATATTATAGTATTGTTATTTTATCTATATTAAATAAACTTAAGGCCAGATTCCTCATGGTGTAATTAAGCATGACTTCAGGAAAGCAATGCTGTTTCATGCCATCTGAGTGTCTGATTCTTAGTATAAAAGGGACCATGTTACAAGAAAATAAACAGCAGTAAACATTTGTTAAAGAAACTCATGCCATCAACATAAACTCCCCCCACCCTGACAGCATTCAGCAGGGGGAAAAAAAAAAAAGTAAGGTAGATTTACAGAAGCCACCACTTTTCTTTTAATGATTTGGATATTGATCATTTTTAATCTTCTTCTCAGAACAACCAGGAGATCTATTACAGCTTGAGTCAGCCATGAAAAGCGGGTCCGTTCTTTAACCTGCCCCAATTCACTCGGACATATTTTATACCTCCAGGGATTCAGCCACGAAGTCCATTAGAGCATCAGATGCAGTGAGGTCAAATCAATTGTCCATACTGCAGACAAGGTAACCATCATTTACTGTAATTCTCCCCCGTCATGGTAGAGGAGAGGAAAGGTTAAAAGCTGTATTACCATGAGGCTGTCTCATCTATCTTTCAGTATATTGGTAATACCTAAACATTGCTTAAAGAACTGAATGTACAATCTTAAATCTGTTTTAAACTGGATTTAATGGTTAGATTGCCAAATCAACAAATTTGCTAATGAGTTTTTCTTCATGGAGAAACATAAAAAAGAATTTACTTTTAAAACAAAAAGCAAAAAAACTTTAAATATATTGTCATATCTGACACAACACATTCAATGCTATACAGTGTTCATCTCAGGATGCCTTGAATGACTTATGTTTATCTTTCCCCTATACATAGATATATTTACCTACGAAGTAATTTGCTGTCATCTCTTTAAGCTGGAGATGCTATGGCAGTCCAAAAAACAAAAGAGGAAGTAAATTCAGGACGTATATTTTGCCCTGTAAATCAAGTCCTTATGTGTTTGCACTCTAGGATGGGCAATAATAATTGACTGAAGCAATCACTGCTGTGGGAAAACAAACGTCCTGGTGGTGTCGCATCTGAAGGTCAAGCCTGATGACATAGTAAGCACCTGAACTCTCACTGACTCCTGGGGAGGCGGCGGGCGCTGAGCACCTCCCGGCCTCGCCTGACGGGGACAGATTTACGCAGCCGCTGGGGCTGGGGCTGAGGATGCTTTTTCGCTCCCACCTCCCGCTCATGGGTCTGCAGAGTCATTTATTTCCATTACAATGCCATGGCATCCCTCTGACTCCTGCGCTCCCTGCGTTAACTGCATGAATCAGAGAGAAAATGCGGTTTTGTGCTGGAGATTTCATATTCCTCCTCTGAACAATCGCACCGTGGCCCTGACTAATGCCATGGGAGCTGATGTAAATATAGGGTACCTGTGCACACCCGTGCCCTGCCTGTGAGAGCTATACCACCATGGCCTGGCCCTTTTAGGACTCTGTTGAAGTGGGAAGCAACAATGAAGCTCAGATTTATTCACTTCACTTGCCTGTTGGCCTTTTCTAGGTTAATCTTTCCTCTTTGCCTGGATTTCTTTAATCCTGAGCTGTTTTTGTTAAAGAAGTGATTGAATGAAGGAGCTATTGAAATTTTCTATATTCCAGAAATCTTTTCACAGCTGTAGAAATTAGTATTTATTTTTGTGTTTCAGAAGCTGAGTTGCCAAGCAAACATACACATGTGCATTAAACAGAGCTGAAGCAGCAAGAAATAGAAAACAGGCAAACACTGTTATTCTAAGTATAACAAGTGTATTTCGGTGGCTGACACACATTCATGATATTTTTCTTGGGAGAAAATATGATGAATATAGTGGAAGTGTAAGAGTTGGTGTAGGTTACAAATTATAAAATATTTTTATTATGAAGCCTATTTTTAAGGTCTTAGTAAGGTTTTAAAGCCCAGCACAGTAAATTCTAACTTCAGATAATGTGGGTATTCAGTAACCATAAAAAGAAACCAGTAAAAGTTTTGTGTGTGCTGAAGGAGAGATAAATGTGCTTTAGATTAGGTGTTACATACCATTCTCTCAACTGCTTTTCCTCTTCTACTCCTTCTTTTTATGATTTACCTTAACACAGCCTGTGTGAGTCCTTTTCCTCAGTTCATGTTGCACTGTCATCTGCGAATTCATCCCCATGAATGTCTATTCACAGATCCTCTGCTTATCCTCACAACAGTGCAGACTGGTATTGTGTCATTCAGTAGAAGTAATGTCACTCTATAAAATGAAGCACTAAAACAGGTAATTTCTTTTTCATTTTAATAAAGAAACTCAGCAATAAATAAGAGGAATGTAAATCTAATAAATAAATAAATTGATCCTAGTCTGAAAAGAAATGAAAAATTGAAAAGAAATGAAAGACTTGAAAAGATGATTTCCTTCATAATAGCTCAAAATTAAGGCTGCATACAACCTGCATAGTGTGTTGGGTTCCTTGTTCTGAAGCAATCTCAGATACCTCTCAGTTTAGTAGTCCTCTCTCTGCTGGCACGTACTCTGCAATGCTAAATCAGAGAATGGTCCACTGGCTTATTTAACTGAAACCAGAGTCCCAAATCTTCGGCTTCAATGGATATCACAGCCCTCACTGAAAGAGCACTGAACTTAACAGAAAGGATTTGGATCTGGAAAAATGCTTACTGAAATCAATAAGAGAAAGAGCTTTAACTTCACCAGTTAACACTTCATCCTGGCTCTTTTCTCAGTAGAGGCAAACACTGGTTCTGTAATGCCTAGTCGTTTTGTTAAGATCAATATGACAAACCCAACGGATGTCTGTTTACTATCTGCTGTGTTAGCACTACAAGGCAGATCAGACTTTCGAAAAATAACTATTTGATTTTACAATAATTCCACTCTATGCTGCAAACAAGCATATTTTAAGGAAATCTGTTTAAACAGGAAAATCACTAAGGAATTCCTCAAGAGTTATATATAGCTCTTAGTTGACAGACTTTCTCAAAGAACTCCTTTTTGTATGTCTACAGTAATTAGAATAAAAGTTGTCTTTTGAGTATTTGACACCAGCAAGTTGCATTTAGTTTAATTTTCTCCAAATGCTATAGCGCTTGCTACAGTTATGGGGAAAGAGTTAGGTCTTGTGAACATGAGAGAGAGTCAGAATCTTTGAATTTGCCATAAGGTAATATATTCATGCAGACACTTTTGATTCTCCTGGTCACTCTGGGGGAATGTAGCAATTGCCGGCTTGTTGCATCAGGTCGATGTCCTGGAAGTGGAGTTAGTGGCATGACAGTTGTGGCAGTACAGAGAATATCAGTGTGGGGCGTTGAGGATGAAATCCTCTAGGTAACCAAAAGAGATAGTTCTGATTACAAAAAATGGTGACATTAGGCAGAACTGCTGTGAAAGCAAGGAGAAAAGGAGTGCGTTCGTGAGTGAGTCTTAACCTGGATGTAGCTCAGGTTGTGTCACAGCATGACTGTTTCATGTTAAAGATGAAACATAAAAGCTCCAGCAGGAGGTTACCAATATAATGTCTTCCTTTGGAAAGTAATTTGTTCTGTTAAAATTGAAATAGTTATTCATGAATAACATCTGTTTCCTGTGGTGCTATAGGCCACCAGAGAAGACTGCACACTCCCTTTTTTCTTTTCTTCTGTTTTTTTTAAACAGCAATAAATAGGGTGAAAATTAGTAACTGTAGATTGCCTGGAGTTTCTTGGCACTTACAGATAATTTCAAAGTAACATGGAAAGCTTTGGAGGTTCTCTGTACATAAGTGTGCAGTCTCACAGAATGCATTTGTAGTGATTCATTTTTGACATGTCCTGAAGACTCTCCTACTTTTTCCAGTTTACAATATATTATTCTCCAATATGTCACTGTGAAGTCTCAAAAAGCTTATCTAGGAGTATTTTCTATTTGAATCTCTTGACTTGGTGCTCTCTGATGTCCAGACTGAGTGAATCACAGAAGCTGGGGCCTTCATGCTTTCATAAGGCTACTTAAACCTTTTGAGCCTGAATTAATGCATGAAAAAATCAAACTGGATATACAGTTCTAATTTCTGCAGACGAAAGAAGCACTGGTGTTTGCGACGAGATGAAAAACAACCAGCTTAAAAAAGAACACACAAACCAAACCAAAGTGATTAATTAAACCTTTTGGTATTTCCCTTGGGATTAGATTTTGAGCAGAAATTTGTTGTAAAAGTTCTTTGGAAACTGAGGGAAAGGCACAGCAACCAGTGAGGGAAAGTTCTTGATTTACACAGATCCATCTGCTTTTCCTACAGATTTATTAAAAACTGCCTTAGATGATGACTACAAGATCAATGTACATTTGTCCAAACCAGAAAAACAATGAGAAAATTATCAAAATGAAACATTACCCTTAAAGAGCTTCCATTTTTCTACAAGTTCATTTTGAGCCAATTCGACGGATCAATTGAAGGACAAAATTCACCAAGATTGTGAAAAACAAAAAAGCAGTAGAAATATTTCCATCAATTAGAAGAAAAAACCTATAATGATATTGTCCTCAATGTCCTCATTTCCAGCTCTGAGTTCAGTGTTATAATATAGTCTGCTGTCTGAGTGGAAATCTGAATGAGAAGTTGGCTTTAACAAAAGGGAATTTAACTCATTTATTTTCATTACTGAAGCTGAGGAAAATGCAAGCTATGTGACAGGGAAAAGTTGTATTATTGGAACAGGAAACATTTATGTTAAAAAAAAGTAAAACATAGGAAACCCCAAGGAAATTAGATGTTTTTTAAATATATTTTTTAACCATGCAAGATATTCCTTTCAGCACAGCATGGGATATAGCATTAATCTTATTTGTCTGTGATCTAAAAAACTATTTCCTCACAATCAGGACTGTGCTGCATTACCTCATTTTTAACCACAGAAGCCAAACTGCTGGATTTTTGGAGACTGTTAGCAATAAATTTTTTCTAGACAATTAGTTCACTCTAATCTTGAGCATGTCTCCAATGAACTAATGAAGAATTTTAATATTGAAAAGCACCTCGTAAATCCTTTTCAATAAACCAGAATACTGAGCACTTGTAAATATGACTTCTTGTCTTTCTTCTAGCTTTTCTTCCTGAACCTTTGCTACAATTATCTTTAAATCTCCATGAAAGAAGCTAAAGAAATGGGAACTCAGGTTTGTAGTAATATTAGTCATCTTACTAATGGATATCATATAGCTTGTCCTTTTTTTCCACTTCCTCTTACCTGGTCCTTTCATAATTCAGTCAGACAGACTCTTAAATACTCTTTGATTGGAGCCAATGGGTTTTACAAATGTAATTTATGCAGTAGTTGATGATTTAAATGGAAAAAACCAAAGTCTTGTGCTTTTAAAAAATGTAGATCTGTCTGGATCTCATTAATGAAGGTTCTTGACTACAGGAGAAACTTCTATTTTGTCTTTTTTTTTCCCCTCTTCTTTTGGAAAGCTATAAATTTATTTGTGAGGTTCAGTTCTTCTTCTCAGAAAATAGTTCAGAATCATGGGCTTACCTGTTAGGTTTTTTTTTGTCCAGTGGACTCAGCCAAAATCTTGCCAGTGGTGACATGTAGGATGCTGTCAGTGGGGAGATGCTATGATGACCTCTCTGTCAAGACAGTGCAACAGTACAAACAGTGCGTAACACAGAAATTCCAGGGAACAGTGGCTTTATCTTAAGATGGAGACAGAAAATCTTAAGCATCTTTTAAAAAAACCAAACACCAGTGGTTAAAAAGGGCAGCTGCATATTAGGACAAACTTTTGCCCATGAATAAATCTTTGCTACTTTTCCATTACTTTATTATCCCATTCTGACTGTGCGGAAACGAAAACATGACAACTTTGTCTTTGCCATAGTATCTAAGAAATCCTGTGTAAATGAAAGGTGAAACCAGCTTGCCTCCATTTGCGAACAGCTGAAGTTGGCTGATGGCAAATAGCTTGTGTGTTAATTTGCAGATAAAGCTCTCCTGATGCAGGTTGACAAGTCGTTTATTAGCAGGGTCATAACTTGAGGAGGTACAACGTTTCACTGACCTACTCCCTGCACAAATTTCAGCAGTTATTACTCATGGAAAATCCTAAAAGAGAACTTGATTTGTAGTGGTGCCTAAGTTTTGTTTTTCCAAAAGCAGGTGACAATGTCTGTGTGGAAATTTCCTATATGAGGGACAGAAGTATTTTGTTTACTTACTTATTTATCAATGATTTTGTGAAATCCACCAGTGCTTATATAGTACATCTTCTAAAATACTATAATTCTGGTGTGATGGTTCATCTGACAGGACATTCAGTCTTCCAAAACAAGTCCAACAGCTTTTTTGTTGCCAGTCTCTGGAGATGGGAAATTGCTTGGTAACTCAGAGTACACAGAACATCAGACTCTGTATGTCAGCAGGAATCTGAAAATTATTCTTCACTTGCAAGATGATGTTCCTTTTCTTTGTGTATAAAAAAACCCCTCAATATAATTTAAGTAAGTCTGGGTTTCTATCTGTTATACCAAAGTTAAGAAATTATTAAAACATCCTGTACCTGGACACCAGAACTATAACATTCTAAGAGCTATACTATGCAGAATTTTTGTGCTAAAAAGATATGCTTAATACCGAAGGTAATTGCTTGTTCTCAGTGTGGTATTTGCTTAAAAAAACCCCTGTTGGAACATGTTCTTTTTTTTCTGTGGTATTGTGCTAGGAAGGCCACAGACTTTACTATGGACCATTTCCTCCTCCTAATCAGCCAAGCCAAAGACTTTTTGGGTGACTGCTCTATTTGTTGGATACAGATGTTGAGTGCAATCAGACGTTTTATGAATAAAATAGGATTTTATTCCCCTGTCCAGAGGTTCCTGGCTGATACCACTACTGTGCTCAGCACTTGGCCTTGCAGCACTGTGCTTGCAAACTGCTAGCATGTGCCTTCAGGTTTCACTGATGAGATAGAGGGGGACTTAGATGACCCTTGAAATTAAGCTATAGGGTTCTATGCTTGCTCTCTTTTGCTTTTTTTACTTGCTTGATCACATCAGCTTCTGGTTTTAAAATGATGACACATTTTAGGGCAGTATTACAAAACTCTGAGGTAAAATTTGTCTATATTTCTATTAGTACTTTGTCCAAAGAGGGATACAAAATCATGAATTTTGTACTAAGAGATGACTTCCTCTGTCTCCAGCTCTTATTTGCTATTTTCATCGTAAGCACCTGCATTATTGGAAGACAATATATTAATCAGACATCTCACAAGCCAGAATTCTATGTAGCTTGATCACTTTTGAGGTAAAATTTAGCTAGACTGCTTATTGGTCTCTATGGATTTGTGCTGAATTTATTTAATACAAAGTGTAATATAAAAAGCCCTCTCTGCAGTTAATTAGCCTCCAGGTTATTGCAGGCCCCAAGGCATTGTATTTGAGTTGTCACTGCTACTTGCAAAGATCAGCAGTATTTAATTCTTGTGTTACACAAAGTAGATTTCCTGAGCTTATATGGCTGGTGTTAATTCATTTTTTTTCTAGGCTCTATTTTCATTTTTTAATTCTCTTGGCTATTAAAGATGGTGCTAAATACGAGGAACTGTGCTGAAACCAGATGTGTTACACTGAGACAGTAACAGTTTACAGCAGAACTAAACCTGAAGATTGCTCCAGAATTATGCTATTAAAGCTTGAGGGCAAGATTTGTTTCTGTTACATGATAAACCTAAAACAAATAGGGTGCATTCAAATTCCTTTGGGTTAGGGTAGACCTAATCTTATTAACTATTCCTAAGGAGAAAACACGATGTTTTCTCCATTTGATAAGTTTGTTTTCTCAGAAAACATTTACACGTGTTCCAATACCCATTTAGCAGTGGAAGGAATTCTTTAGTGGTTAGAGAAGTGGCAGAAGGTTAAATCATCTGACTTTGATGCGATGTTGATTGTTTACCCTTAGCGTACAGTAATATCTTAAAAAAAGGAAGCAAGTGGGTGTATTCATTACTGGACAAACACGGCTGACAAGTTAAAGAATATGTGACTCCATTCAGCAGAGACCAAAGTGCTTCATTTATAATGGAGATTACGGTAAGAACCAAATGAAGTTGTCTAAAGCAAAATTATGTCTCCTGAGCCTTTATTCTGGTTTGGCCACAAGTTAATATACATGACCAGCACTTAACAACAAAATGCAGGACTGTATTATCTTTTAGCAAATGCCAGTCATGGGCAATCCAAACAGGTCAATTACCAGCAAATCTCCAAAGATCTCCTGAAACCTCAGAAGAGTTAGAGATGCCAAGAAAATGTCTAGATGCACAGAGACACTTGAACAGAAATAGGGCACAAACCAATTTGCAGAAATGGAACTTAACCCTTAGAGGGAAGAACTCAGCCTGCTACATATTCATTTCCACTTCATTAAATATTTATGGTGAGACATGCATGTAACGTGATTTTAAATTATGGAAAAAGCACAAGCATCTGCACTGAATCTGCACTGTTTTCATATTTAACCTATTTTTTCCCAGCCTTTCTGTATCTTGCAGGTATAATGGACACATGCAAGTTTTTCTGCCACTGACATGCTAGACACTTGGAAATGAACATGTTCTCTCAGCACACACAGAGTGTAGAGGCCAGTGATAGCCTCTTCAGCTCAATAGTATGTCTATGACTTATTAATATTAATGAAACCTGCACATAAGCATGTGGGGATAATTGACCCCATTAAATTCCATTTACTCATGAGGTGCTTCATAAGCTTTGCCCTTTAGTTATTGTAGTTTTCATCAAGGATAAAAGTTGGAACAGAATATATGACTACAGAAGACTATTTCAAAAGTAGCTTTGTGGAAATAAAGAAAAAAGGGGGAGAGGAAAAACCCAAGAAAAAGAAGTACCACGTTGAAACATGGTTTCATCCAAACTTTCAACAGCTAATGAAAACATCCTTATCTTGCTTTAAACCTTTATTGGGACAGGACATCAAAATCCTTTGGGACATGAAGGCATTGGCCTGGATATACTTTTATGGGGATCCCTATTAAGTGTTTTTTCCATTTTCAGGACTTTGCATTTTGCTGGGCAGACATGGGAAGGGTGAGCAGTATTTCAAACATGTGCCTGGAGATCTAGATCCATTCAAAACCAGGCTTGATGGAGCTCTAAGCAACCTGATACAGTTGAAGATGTCCCCTTAAATGTACCTTCCAACCCTTGCACATATAATCTCTCCTGATTGGTGCTTAAGTGGAATTCAAAGTTGTAGCTAATACTGTATGAATCATTTTTATGATATATTCTCCCTGGCCAAGAGTAGCTGATCACCATCAGTTAAGCTTTTCTTCAAAAGAATCAGCCCATGATATACAATTGGTTTTGCAAAGTTATGTACCCCAAAAATCTAACCCCTCAGACACATAAAGAAAAGAATACTAGTGGTAGAACTAGCTAATTGCTGTCACTTGTGCTTCGTAACAGATACTACTCAAAATAATTTTCTTGACAGTAATTTTATAGTTTCTTGGTAATGATCTCAAATCTCTTGGAGCAAATCTCATTGTGAGATCAACTCCTGCCCCAAAGGAGCACTTGGACCACATGATTTGTTGTACTCCTTGTACTTTGTGCACAATAAAAAAATTAGTATTTTTATAGTCTTAGCACATCTCAAAAATCCCCTTGTTCAGGGCTGCAGGGCACTTGAAGAAAGGTCCAGAATCATGTCTGGTGTCCCCAGACCTGAACTGGGTCTACACAAGATGCAATATCTCCATCAGCTTCAGGCTGACACACTGCTTGTTGCACAAGACCAGAATGAACAATCTCCAGACATGAGTTACTGGCACAATTAAAACAAGAGCACAGCTGACAGACATGCTGAACAAAAGTCCTTTGGCAAAGCTTAAAGTGGAAAAGCATATAGAGGAAATTCACTCTTGGCGCTGAACACACACAAGTAAAGGCAGGACGAACTGCTGATTAACAAGTCAGACTCTGCAGACCAAATTCCAGAGGATGAACAATGGCAATAACATTCTGTTATGTCTCTCTACAACATGCATGCAATTTATCATTCAGTTATATTCCATAGGCTGCTCCAGCAGAACATTTTCACAGTCTAATTGATGCATATGAGATTTGGCTTGCAGCTTGCAAAACAAGTCAGAAGTACAGAGAATTCCATTTCATCCAACAAGAAAACCAAAGCCCAGTAATATTAGTTATAATTGCAATAGATTTTGATGACTCTAACACTAGGTCACTCAGTAAGGTAGAGAGTAGACACTTGTGCCTTAGAACTGCAGCAGTTTCCCCAAAAAAGAGGAAATGCCAATCCCTCCACAGAGCTCCAGTAGATTTGGGTCGATCCCTCTCTCAGGGATATATTTTTCTCCACGTTGACTAATTTGATTCTTATTACAACTCCTACCTCTGAGCCTTTTCACATATTTTCATCTTTTTCCTTGCCTGTGGTACCGAGGTCAATGCAAATAATTAAAAATAAAATCCAACAAAACATAACTGGAAATTTCACATCTGAAGTGATTTGGAAAATTTGAGGGAAACAGTTCTCTTTTCCAAATGTCGTACTTGTTTGACGTTTCAATCTGAAGCAATCCTGGAGACACTTTTTGTCTCATATGGGAACCTCCCTGTCCTCCCTTAGTGATTATTGATGCAAATAACACATTCAGGTTTCCTGGAATGGCTTTCTCCTGCAGAACGGCTCCATTTGCACCTCTCTCACGTGTTGGCACCACCAGTTCACTGGTAACCATCTAATCTGAGGTAACTGAATGCAGGTATTAGGTTTGTGTATTTAGTAAGCCACTCTTCCAAAGATTGTTGGTTTATTTTAGGGTGGTTTTAGTTAACTTCTCCAAGTCAATTCTCTTATCTAGTTTTCTCCACTAGACATGAACTACTTTCTGAAGGAAGCTCTTTTTCTCTTGATAACCGTGTTTTCTGTTTCTTTGATACGTTGACCACTGATGTTTAAAGAGAGTATTTAATAGCACATATGGACCTTTATTTTGCCTTTAAGCAGACCCTAGGTGTACTGCACTAGCTGCTATTTTTTTATACTTAACCTTGCCATTTCAAGGTAAATTGCTGCAGAGCTTTTTTTTTTTACTCTATCCTTTAGTGAGGAGTTGAATTTGAGAATGATAGTGTCGGGAGGTAATTATTTTCCTCATACTTAGAAATTTGACAGCTTAACTCTGCTGAACGTGTGTACCACTGAGTGGTACTGGCATCTAGGTATCTCAGTCAATGTCTCACCTCAGCTCTCACTCCTCAGGTGAGCCTTTAGAGAATCTCTCCAGAGCTAAATAGTACATGCTGTAAGTAAATGGCACACAACCCTATCTTCTTTGGCAGCTGTGAAAGAACTTTCTGAGGGGAAAGCCTATTGCCCAGGTAGGTGCTGCACGCACATCTGCAGCCGAAGAAGCTGCAGACAAAAACACTAGCTTGGGTTTCCAACTTTTGGAGCCCCAGGAGAAACAGAGTAATTAACCCTTTGGTGAAACACACCATGCCAGCAGAGGTTTTCTGAACTCTCTGTGTTCATATCACACTTGACCTGTTAGTTGAGTAACACAGTATGGCATTATCTGATTTCTCCAATGCTTACAACAAAATGACTTCACAATAAAAGCATTCACATTCACCTCTACAACTTCAGTTTTGCAAGACGGTTATGTCCCTAATCATGAAAAACATGGCTTATTTCGGATGACAAAGTAGCCATAAATAAAAAGCTCACAGGAACAGGCTGACAAATAAACTTTTTATATGTTGGGTATGTATGGGGATGTAGTTTGTGGTGACAGCACATTGCTCAGAAGAGTATGTCATATGCTGCTTCCTATTATACCAATGTCATCCCAGAGAATTTTCACTGTCTATATTTCAACCAGTTCAGCTAAGATAAAGATCTCTGCACAGGATTTCATAGCCTTTTTGCCACTGTATAGTATTAAAAAAAAAAAGTACTGTAGGTGTCGAATTACTTTCAATATTGTTTGTAATAATAAATGCACTACAAATGGTCTAATCTCATTCATTAATCATAATAAAATCATAAAAAAAGGCTGAAATAGATTTCAGTATGGTATCAAGCCCTTCTCCTGCGCTGTTATGAAATTGAAACATGTGACAGGAGGCAATGCCTGTCACAGTCACTGGAAACCAGACACTTCAGGGTACACATTGACATTTGAGGTCTCACAACGACAAGAGTGTGGGGGGGGTCAAGTCCCCTGCCCCTAGACTATTTGTAGTAAAAATAAACAAAGATGAAATTATAGAAAGGAAAATAGAGAGGACAGTTCTAGGGGAAAAGTTACAAGGTATTCAAAAAGCATCATGTCATTTACATGTATCCAAGAACAGGAAGGAAACGGGAAGCTGTATGCAGAGGTGGGATGGCAGAACAGAGTCTGGGAATGCACACAGACAGGCCTAAGCCCAGACTTTGAGTCACAGACTCTTCCCTTGCTAATCTTTGGGCCTGACTGTATAGTATTATGTGCTGGGAGCCCTCCCAATGCTGGCAATGTGGTGCTGCTTGTCTGGGCTGGCTGCACTCAGCATTCCCTGCCATCAGGGCTGTATTCCTATGAGTTGTTCTCACCTGGAGGGGAAAATAAAGTGTTAAATGTGTCACAGATTGGAGAGGCACGGCAGGTGATGCTTGAGCTTGTGAATGATGCTCCAGCCAGCCAGCGCCCTGTGAAGGTTCACTTCCCTGGCAGTGCAGAGCAGGAGAACTGAACTGACGGTTCACAGAGACAGAGTGAAAAAAGTAGGGCAGCATCACTCACAAAGGCTGAGCGGCTTAACTTACACTAATGGAAAAGGGGATTTGAGTTGCCAAAACCTGGAACATTGAATGGAGATGAAAATATAACTCTAAGTATGTATTTCTGGGCTCTAAGAGGGCTGGTGGAGAGGAGAAATTATATCTATCATATTCCTGTCCTGGAGGGTTTGGTTTCCCTCCCTCCCTCTGCAATTTTTTAACACAAAAAGATGGTATTTTATGTTTATATGATTCCTTTTTTTTTGTATGTAAACTCAAGAAAAAAATGAAATCTGCATGCAGATGAGATGTATGTGTGTATATATACACACACACACACACACATTCATGTACAGACACTTTTCACACATGCATACACCCACTTACCCCTGCCCCTGTATTTCTACAAACATCAATGTTTCATTATGTGCTCTCACAGAAAGTGATGGCAAACCACTACACAGAAAAACTTTTTTCGTTCTTTTCAAAACATCAAACAGCATATTAGCTCTTTCTAAGAGATCAATACAAAACAGATATTACATTTCTAATTTTCAGTTAATCATATTCTGTAGTTGTAAAGGCAAAGGGCAGATTCTGTTCACATTTGTAACAATGTAAAAGAAAAAAACACAAACATTGGCTGTTCCTCTTTTTCTAAGTACCACAGAAGAATCTGCCATTTTTCTGTGATGTAACAGCATGGAATAATATGAATAATTTGAATTTCAGGAGTATTTTTCCATGTGAGCATTCTCATTTCACAACCAAGTCAGATTAGCTCAACCATCCTCACTGGAATGGGAGCCATGTAGGTTCATTTTCATTTTGTGGATGAAATTATGAACAAGAAACATTTTGACTTGCCTGATGCAATGCGGGATATACCATCTAAAGAAGAAATAGCCACCCAGGTCTGTGGCCATCTAGCTGTGTGCATTGACCTCTAGGCTTTCCAGCAGTATGATGCAGATCAGAAAATGAATTTCCTGATTACTCTTGGGTTTTTTTTTTGGTCTCAGGGTAACAGCAATACTTCTAAAGATATTAGCATTATTTATATTAGATGGGAAGGGGGTATTTTGAGCAGACATATGGTTAATTTATTTCCTCTGAGGCAAATTTTCTGCCTGTGCTTTCCAAAATGCAGTTTAGGTTGCCATCAGTAGCACTTCTATGGGTAGAGCTGTCTGTACTGGCAGAGTGATGAAGCGCAGGGAAAGCAAAAACTCGCAGGGAAAGCGAAAACTCACAGGGAAAGGGAAAACTCATTTCATGAAAAGAAGGTATGCCCATTTCCTTGTCCCTACTTCTGGCCTCCCTTGAAAACTCATCTGACTATAAGCACTATACTAAAAACATTTATTCCTTCTGCTTCATTCAAGCTATGGCAAAGCTGGTGGAAACTGCCATATTATCCTAGGACAAAATTAAGGATCTCCTGGGAAATGCAGACTTTTACTATTTTAGTCTACCTTTCTCAACCCCTGCTTAAAAAAAAAAAAAAAAAAAAAAAAGCAGTGTTTTTTCTCGACATACCTAACAGAAAATTGAGCTAAAATGCAGATAAGCCTCTTCTTTTAGTGACACTGAGCTACACGTAGTCCAATGCAAAGAGGTACCTAAGAACACGTTTCGTACTATTTTCCTTCTCATTTTGGCACAGCATGTAATTTAGTGATACATATGTTAGAGCCAAACTACAATGGTTTTGACAGCTGTGGGGGAAGGGTGGTCAGCACTGTGGTTGAACTCCTCACTCATTCCCATGGGGAGAGGTGCCTTACAACCAGACAGATGGCTCCTGCAGAAGGTCAGCAGAAATGTTCATGCATACCCTACTTATTTTTGCATGGTATTCATTGATTCAAACTGCTTCTGAGCCTCTCGCCTCTCCTCTTAA
Organism: Serilophus lunatus; assembly: GCA_013399895.1. Classification (NCBI taxonomy): domain Eukaryota; kingdom Metazoa; phylum Chordata; class Aves; order Passeriformes; family Eurylaimidae; genus Serilophus; species Serilophus lunatus. Next base: position 475,338 of record VXBA01004372.1, on the reverse strand, counting down.
TAGAATTTTTATCATGTTTTTAAATCTTTGCCAATTTCAATGTGGCTGATTTAATTTCACACAAAAAAGTGTAGGAGCAGCAGTCTCAGTTCCCCTGGATAAACACTGGACTACGTGCTACTTGTGTTTGACTATGTCAGCTGTGAGCTCTCTAAGTATGAAGTCCTGCTAGGCAAGACATAAGTCTTTTGTCAATGAAAGGGATACATTATCTGCTTCTCAGCTGTTTCTTTTGTAAACAGGTACCCGAAGTTTAAGATAAATATTCAACATGGTTATTTAAAATAAAAAAAAACCAACGCTTTTTCACACCTTGAACATTAATGACAAATCATAGAGTTGGGATGATGTTCTATCTCAATCTAGAAATGCAGTAGTGCAGCAAAAGAATTTTTAAAGGGGTAAAGAATTTAATAATACATTGGCTGTAGTATACTTTGTACCTTCTGAGCCAGTCTCGTGCAGTGAAGCTGCCAGATTAAGTCCTGAGGCAACTGGGTGCACCTTTGCTGGATTAAAAAAGCTGTGCCCTCCTTCCCCAGGAACATGGGCAGTCCAAGCATTGGATTTCAAAGAGGATTATGTTGAAGTGGGGTCCTTATTTTGAGCCAACATCTCCAGGTATTTCCAGGTATCTTCATACTGAATAGTAAGAAGAAATTAAAATGAGGACTAGCCAAAAGATAACAGCAAAAAGTTCATGGATTTATTATCTCTCCATGAATCCAGTTAATTTCTGCTCCATTTTCTGTAGATGTTGAATTTGAATTTTGGTATTTCTGATACCATTTCAAGGTGATCTGAGTCTTGCATGGGTAGGCTAATATGGTTATCCGGTACTGTTGGCCTTGCACTATCCTACTCCCCAAAACAACTCCAGTTCTCATTCCTGTCTTTCTCTGAAATTCAGCTGTTTCTCTTAACCACCTGTGAATTCCTCACGGCACCATCTGTAAATTTGTCAGCTTCTTCCCTTGTGATCTGTCACATCCAGCAATTTCTTGTGCCATATTCAGTAGTTTCTCAGGCCCTGTTAGAGAGATCCCCCGGCCAGGCACAGCCGGTGGTCCCACCGCCTGCCCGCAGCCCTGGAAGTCAGTGTCAGAACCACAGCCACGGTTCAGAAATGTGTGCAATCTGCTAGGACTAAACCATAGTGACTACAGTATACAAGAAGTGAAAATAATGATGTTTATGGATTGATGGGATACCCTTTTTCCATGTGATCATTTTGTTTGAGTTATTGAGAGAAGAGGATGTACCACCGAGTCCTATACAAAGATACCACCATGAGTTAAAGAGCTTGAAATGAACGTAGAGATGTTTGTGACAGCCTAAGGAACTGGAGGCCACTGCAGGAATCTGCTTCAGTGGATGATGGATTCAGATCTGACAAAACAAAACTTGGAGTTGGGAAAGTAATAATTTAGGAGAAATGCCTTTGCATGAGGAGAAACTGAAAATTAAAGAAAACTAAAATGATTATAGGAACTGTTGTCAAGGTTACTTATAGTAGATTTAGGTAGGTCCTCAGAGGAAAATAAAAACATTTTTGTGTAAAAAAAAGATCAGCTACAAAAGCAAGGTGGATATGCCTTTTTATGTGCAATTTTGGAAAACCAAGCTATGCATATATGATTTTTTGCATTTTTATTGTAGGCTTTGTCCCATTTTTATGATTTTAGGATTAATAAATATTATCCAAGACAAGCATAAAATGAGCAGCACCTCACTCAGCACATTCACTGGAATTTCCAATGTATTTGTCATTTTCTGTAGGGAGCTTAGATACAGCAATGATCAGAAAACAATATGGCAGGAAACTCTTGATGTTAAACATTTGAGTTATATAGGACAGATTGTCTCAAATTCTCTGACTTTTTAGATTTAATTATTTTCAAAGTTCTTCTGAAGCTTTTGGCACATTTTCTGCATATATGTACAAGAAAGAAGATTCTTGGAAGACTCTAGCCTTCTGTTATTGTTTAAACACTGATGCTTAAGGTTTAAATTTACAGAGAGCAAATCATTCTACATCAAAACTAAGGTGTTGCATGTTTATTTACAGACCAAGCTCCAGTAGTAATGTGCATTTGTCATAGAAACCGATTTGAATTTAATTCTAAACTCTGTTTTGAACCAGAAAAATGTGAGTTTCATTTTACTCATCTCTGTTTTCAATTATAATTTGACAAAAGAAATAACTGCATTACCTATTTGATTTGCCAGAACTTTATCCAAGCACCACCTGTTGAGCCCCCGGCACTTGAATCCTGACATATAGCAGGGAACAAAATTATGCAGTTGGCATACTATCCAGCAAAGATGCCAACAAAAGCATAATATAGCCTTTGTACTCAAAGCACAACAAAATATATATTAAGCTACCAACTGCAAAGTTTTAAGCAAGCCACATTTAATTATACATGAACATATCTTTCCAACAAATAGCTCAGTAGAAAAATGCTATGGAAGTCAGAAAGAACCCTTTTTGTTTGCTTTGGTAAATATTGCAAGCTTAAAATAAATAAAGTTTCACAATGATTAGATTTACATTAGAGATGGCAAGAGGATAGCCAGCTGATTTATTCAAACTGATGGGTTCAACGCTATCAGCTTCCCAGTTTAAACAAAATGCTTCATGCTCATTTCTGGCGAGGGATCTGACTTAGAGCAGCACTGGTTTCCCAGGAAGGTGGAAGAGGCTTCCAGCAGTAGTCTGGATCAAAACCTCTCTTCTACAACCATCTGGGATCAAAGTAGTAAGGATCAACAGCATCTTTGACCCGTTGTCATGTGAAAAGGGGTTAGGATTTGCCTGGCCCTTGTAGAGGGCAAATTTGCTTGACCCTTCGTGATTTATTTGCCTATCACCTCCTCAATAAGCCTAAGAGATTTAAATGTGGAAAGCTGATTATATAATTGTTAATTCAAAGAGACTGTTGGCCATAAAAATGACATTAGATATAAAAAGAGGACTGTGTTCCAAGGTAAGAAGAAAATGAACTAGATTTTACTCCTGCTCATCCAGAGACTGCCACAACTGCCCTCAGACAGATCCAAGGAGAAGGACAGAGTAGGCCAGAAAGACCCACAAATTGACCTGCAAAGAAAAGCAGCTTGGGAAGTCCAAGAAAAAGTTAATTGCCAATGTTGCAAAAATTCTCCCGATGCATTTGTATGAGGCTGAGCAGATACCAGCTCTGATGCTGGTTACGGCTTTTGTCAATGTTCTTAGAAGCATAAATAAAAGACCATTAAAACTTTGGAAAAGAAACCAAAATGCTATATGTTAAATGAAATATCTAGGAAGCATTTAAGAGACAATGAAATACAGCTTTAAAATAACTGGAGAAGAAAAGCAACAAATTTTGTAAACAAGGGAACCAACCAGCTGTAAATCACAGAGTAATGAGAGGATTTTATTTACTGTGCTAAATTTGAATTCTGAACTACTTAAATAATCATTTCAACAGTAGGCTCCTGCAAGCCTAAATGGAGAAGGCACCTGCTGGCACCTGTTAGATACCCCCAGATTGTTATAAGTTCTCATATATGATTCCTGAAAGGTATACATGCAATCCAGAAAGTTTAGTGAGTGAGAACATCCTCGATAGAAAGTGGAACATTTCATACTGTATCGAGAAAAATGAAGAATAATTTTGCATGTGGATTGCTTTCATACCAATGCATTGCAGCAACCAGCATTCAGCAGAGGTTGCAGAACCTCTGTCTTTAGAGGGTTCAACTAGATTGGACACAGCCATGAGCTAAGTAAAGTAATGAGACCTGCTTTGAGAAGGGGGCTGGTTGACCTCCAGAGGTTTCTCTCAGCCTAAATTGCCTATGATCCGCAAGCTGACCTAAAGAAATCAGAAATATTTTCCTTACAGTTGTTATTAATATAAATTTTACTGAAAAGCAATTTGTTGTCTTCTTTGTTTAAGGGTTGAAATGATATATTTACTACTCATAAGATATATTTATTTATATTTTATTTGAGTATGTAAATATACTTTGATTATTAAATTTTTACTTCAGGGATTAATTAAATAGAAGTAAATCTGTAAATAGTCCAGAAAGTATGTTGAGTGACTGTGGTGTAATTCCAATGACTTGATGACAGTGCTTTCCTAAAACTCCAAAAAGGTTGGCTTGAGACTTACCACAATATCCTTAATTTTTTCTGCAAAAATGTAACTTGACAATTTTTAATGAGAAAAACTTTCCTTCAAATTTGTAATAGAAGCTGTAAAACGCTTGCTAAGAGATAGACCACATCTAGGAAAGCCAAATCTAGTTGATCTCTCCTTCTCAATTGCAAATATCCTTTGTGGTAACCACATTTCATTCAGGAGACTAAGACTAGAGGAAGTGCACATATGACAGATAGTTTGGCATCATCCACTTCTGGAATTCTCAGATGTCTAACAGCCAAGAAAATGTTCCATCATTTTAATTTCTTTTAGACAGCTGATCCCTTGTATTTACTCTAGATGAACGCTTCAGATGGAGTATCTGGATAGTGTTCAAATAAGGCATTAAATAGCTCTTTTATAACAGAATCCATCATCTCCTAATTTCTCCCCTGTTCAGAATAACTACAAATGCTTCAATTGCAATGTGGATGGAGCTTTGAGTTTTAAAATCATAAACTACTTAGGAAACTCACTCCAGAAATGCACTGCATGGTTTACTACCTTCCACAATATCTCTGAACCCACCTAACGTTTTGCTGCCTTTCAATAACTTTGCAAAGACACTGAAAACACTGGAACATTTCCTTGCCATCAGACATGCAAGAAAGCTGCAAGTAGATTGATGAGAAGTCTGAGAGCTCTACAAGTGGCTTTTTCACCCTTGACTGCTGTTGGGAATTTAATGAACCCACTCTCAGTATTTGAGGCCAGCATTTCAGCTTGAAATTGGACTTCCTGCATGTAAAACAGCCATGAAAATTATAAGGCTTTACAGGTAGATTATAGTGAGCTGTACCAAAGGCAGCATCTTTTCAGGCAATCTTTAAAGTCTGCTATGAGTAATCCAAATGCCTCAGATACTGCTTGGCTCCCTTGTCACTCAACGGTTGATTACTATTATTCTCTTGTATCATCATATAAAGTGGAATTCACTATTGAACTTAATTCCATTTAAATCTGGACATTAACAATTCTGGAATTAAATGCCAATGCTTCTTACACTAGTTGAGTGTTTTGTCCCTGTAGCACTGCTGCAAGCAAATGCTCCCACTTTGCATCACATTTCCCTTATTTGAGTATTCTGATAGCACACACACACACACATCCTTCAGCAGAAACCAGTGACCCTGGGGATCCTTTCAGTTAAAGTTGGAGTTTACCTGTCACTGAAGGTGACTGAGATCAGCTGGCTTAAAATGACTGATCCATAACCCACACTTCCTGAAGTAATAATTTAAATCCAAAGAAAGAGTCTCATAAATTGCCAGGGAGATCTTAGTATCATAAAAATAGACTTGACACCATTCCAAAGTTTAGCTTCTGCCTTGACAAAAAGGAAGCAAAGTCAGCTTTAGTGCAGACTCTTCACAGGAGATACTTCTCAAAGTGGCCCTGAGCACTCTGTGCCTTCCTTATCTTTTGGTAACTTGCCTCTGATCCCTCTGCCAGGTTTCACTGATAGTGAGATACTGCAGCTGACGAGAAGTGGGAGAGAAAAAGGACTTCTACTTCTCTGTACCTTCTCCTTTACATCATTATTCATAAAGATACTTCTGTAAAACTGCTCAGCGTGATTGATGCAGGTACACAGACAAGTATTTTTATAGAAAAGTCCTACCATATTGAATAGAATTCTATAGAAACAGCCATAGGAGCTAAATGTATATATAGAATTAACTTTGGCATAATTTTTTGAATGACCTATTAAAGATCTACACCAAGAACAATATTTGCTATTGCATTCTGTGGAGTTTTTGCTGGAACTCATCCTGTTCTGTTTCCTGCCCACCATAATCACATCATTCTAGTTGCAACCTGAACCTTTCACTGTACTGGATACTGGTTGAGATTTACCCAGTACTGCTTCCCAACATAAAGTGATTTCCTGTCTCAAATGACTAAACTGTTGCATTGAGCAGAGAAGGAGTCTAATTTCACTGTCACCCTCTGAGCTAGCAAGATGATTCATCCGTTTGTTTATGTACCAAAGGCTGCCAGTGAGGAGCAGGCTTTGGTAAGGGGCACTAAAATGGGTGATGATTTCATTTGGCAGCACCTAATGCTGACTGTTTGCATTGGCACTTACCCATGTAGGCAGCTATGCAGACTAGGCAGCTTAACAAACAGGCATGAAATTATTACCATAAATTGTCTTCAAAGAATTGTCTTGATTCATGATTGTCGTAAAACATATAAACACATTTTACTGCAATGATTTTGCCTATTTCAAGGGATATCCAATACACAAGGGACTTTTTCCATTTATATGGCAGTAAACACAAAACCACTATGGCTCTTGCCAAACTTATTCAAAGTTTACATGGATTTGGTTTGATGAATGTGGTGGAAAACGATATCCGATATCTTGGGTACCGGCCCATACATCTTATATCTCAACAGTTTTTCTTCCAGTTTTTAATACAGATTTCTAAATTCAGTTTGTTTTTATTTGGATTATAATATTTTAAAAATAGAACATATGAAATAGAGCATCATTTTAAGGTCTGTAAAATGTAGCTCTTATGCTTTTTTTTATAATTGGAAACAGCAGTTAGTGATTTCTGCTCCGCTCTTCTTGGATGCTGCTGTTCTAGGGTTATCTGTGGCCTGTAAGAGCAGTTGTTCCTCACATCCTATTGAAATAGGTCATCTTGTGATGGAGCTGGAGATGACACAATGCTATACAGAAGGTGCCTGGTGCAGTGGGAAAACCCAGGTGGTTTGTCCTGTCTCACTACCAACTTGATTAAATTTCTGTGGGGTTGGTAGTTGAGTGAAATCAATAGGCTATTTTGATGGACTTTTTAATGGACTATGAATGTTATTGACAAAAGTTTATTTAGTAATGGAAAAGCTCCCCTTTCCTCTCAGGTTTCAGCTTTATATAGTAGAAGAGTCATAACTTTTTTAAAAATCCTAAAATATTTTAAATTATTTTATTTACCCGAATGGCTGTAAACTAGTAAAATTTCAGATTTCTTAGATGTCATTGGAAACAACCAAAGCAGAAATATTTAGCCAGAAGGAAAATTCGTGTGTCTTTGGCACTCTTAGTATTTAAATGTGGGGTTCCAGGACTGTCGATATGTACAGGACTCTTAACAGGAGTTATAAGCAGAGATCAATAGTTATTCCTGCAGCAGGTCATCAGGCACATAACTTACTGAAGTGGAAGGCTCAGGGCTTTTGACCTCTCTCTTACCTTGACAAATAAATCTGAGGCAAGGGTAAGCATAACACCAGTCTCAGGCTGGGGTCCTTCTGCATATCTCTTCATTTAGCAGAGACCCTTGAAGACAGAATTAGTTTAACCCGGTTAGGTACTGTGTTTGCATACGAAACACGAGGGCGCCTCCGATAATACCTGGCTGTGTTCACGCATTTGTGCTCCTCCCTGCTCCCGGTGTCGGATGTTTGGTACGCTTGTAAAATCTGACCAGAAAAGCAAAGTAGGTGTGTTTAGAAACGGTCTAAAATTCGAGAGAATTAACCTGGAATGGGGAAATTTTCCCTCCTGGAAGCACCCCGCCCCTAAAGTAGTTACAGGTGTGACAGCTACAGAACGGGAATTCAGACCCCTCCCGCCTCCGCTGTGACGCCCGGGCTTGGGCCACCCCTGCGCTTCCACAGCTCTGCGCCGGTACGGGGCGCACGCCTACACGCCTTGGCTGAATCACACCTTCCTTCTGCTTCATTTTGGAAACCAGCGGCACGACCTGCGCCGGTCCCGGGCGCAGCGCGGACCCCGCCGTGCCCGTGCGCGACCCCGCGTCCCACCCGGGAACGCATCCCGGCACGGGAACGGCTCCGCGCACGGGAAGGGCTGCTGCCACGGGAAGGGCTCCCGGTATGGGAACGGCTCCCGACACGGGAACGGCCAGGGAAAGTTGCACAGAACGCCTGCACCACCTTTTCACATTCAGCATGCACGTAAGAGCGGATGTGAGTACCTGAAAATTAATTCCTGATGAAGGAAAAAAATACTGAGGCAACAAAATTTAAAAGGACCTTTAGCTTTAAAAGGACCTTTCTATAAGGCATTTTTTTAAAAAGACCGTTATTTGGAGGATTTTCATTATTGGTTTTTTCGGTGCAACATGAATTGCCAGTCTCGGATCATCTATGGTTTGTGACCGGTAATGGACTGTCCAAAAAAGGCACTACATTTCAATTATTTAATTTTTTCCCCCAGATTTTCTTTTCCCCTTCAGCCAAGAAGTTATATTCTTGTTCAACTTCAGGGACATGCTGAGCTTCCCCTTATCCCTTTTGTATTTCCCCAAATCACTTATTTCTTTGTTTTCTACTGTGCTTTTGGCATTTTGGGGAGGAAGGAGGGGTTGAAGAGGGAGGGACCTTTTATTTGGATCTGGACATTCAGAGTTTTCTTGTTAGTTATGTTCTCAGGAGTTGTGAAAATACCTTCCCACAACATTACTCAGTCTCTTGATTTATCAGATCCTGCAAGTCCTTGGAGCATTCTGCCCAGGCCAGCACTGCCACATGCCCAGCAGAGGATGCCCAGTCCATCCCTGGCAGCATCCCCACTTGTGTCTCACTGAGGTTCCCTTGACAAGGGGCATCCTCTGCCTGTGTGCCACAGAGCCTGGCATAAAAGTGGCACAGATTTTACATCTTCTTTCCACTTCTGGGGTCAAGTACAAAGCTGGAACCTAGCACAGGTATTTCTTAAACCTCTTCTATGAACTTCTTCCTTAAATTTCCCAAGCTGAAGAGTGGAAAATAAATCCAGTCTATGACCTCACGTTTCCTCATCTATGGGTATGTTTTTCACTGTGCTTCTCCAGTGTTGCTCATAAAAAACCCTCCGTAAAACCACAGAAACTTCTGAGTACATTTATATTATTTATCTATTCTTTGGTTCCTTTTATGAAATAAATGGTTTACCTTCCTGTGTTTAAAAAATAATGAAATATGACAGTTTATGGCTTTTCTCCTCTGGATGGCAGTAACTCCTGCTTAAACATTCGTGACCCATGACTGCAATATCCCACAGCAAGGGATTTCCTTTTCTTTGTCAGCGTGCTATCCAAAAGAAACATTTAATTTAATTCATTCTATGGTTTTTTCAAATCTAAATTTTAAAGCTAAGTAAGCTTTCAAAGAAGGAATCTGTTTAATGTAAAAATCTAATTGTACAGGCCCTATGTATAAAACCAGAGCAGGAATCAGAAGAAAGGAATTGTTGCTGGGTATTAGTATCTACTTGTAGCTGATTACATATTTCATAAAGTTACCCAACTTTGTTGAGAAAATCGAATTCCTTGACATGAAAAAACAAAGCAATATAAAAGATATGGAAATGTCCTGACCTGGAAGTGTACCCTATCATCTTCCCCTTTAAAATGTTCTCATTGTAACAGGGCACATCTGGATTCCTTGACTGTTCACTACAACATGAAATTTTAAAGCAGAAAATACATCTAGTAAAGGAGATTTCCAAACATCCACTTTGCAGCCTTGTAAGTTATTTTCAACGAGAGGTATGAGAGGGAATTAAGCCCTCTTCCTTTCACATCTGAACAAATAACCCCTTTTCAGTAGCAAAGCTAGATATTTATGTGTAGGACGTCTCACAAGCCACTGGAGGGTCTTCTCACCAGCCACAACCATCTCAATTGCATTTTTTAACTGCTAGTGAAAATGATCTAGTACAGAGCAGCAATTTCCAAAGATTAGGGCCTGTATTTATAGAAGTGAATCTGCACTTTGGAAGTGTCTCAAGTCCTTTACACCTTCCTGTTGGTTCTGGCCAGATGAGGTCTGTTTTTCAGACCCAGAGCAACCACTCTGATTTCTGGGGCGCTGCAAGGGCACCAGCAAATGGAACCTCTGTTTCCTCACATATATATTATTCTATCAGGTATCTAATTTGACACGTCCATTCAGTTCCTGGTCTATGGGCCGAGATGGCCAACGGGAATCTAATTTTTTACAAATGTTTTTCTTCCAAGAGATTAATACTACCAACTCCTTTGAAAGCCTTATCTGTTTTCAAGTGAAGAAAAAAACCTGTACTCCTAGAACTGAGAAAAACATTTCTGCCCACATCTTTTTCAGTGAAAAGCCAAATTTGGCAAATTTGGCAACTTTACATTATTTTCTCCAGAATCAAGATGCTGTTTATATTTTCCTTCCAAATTGCTAGCACTCAGAAAAACTACCACTTGCATATACAGCTCTATTTCTACCCCTATTGTCCTGGTCTTCAGTAGCACTGTAAGGTTCTGCCCATTTATTTGTCTTTCCTACAGCTGAGTAAGGGAAGCAAACCAGTTCTGTGATAAACAAGCCAGTCCTGTTAAAGATCCTACCTGAGCATTGGAAATCCTCTGTGGTGACAGAAACATCAGTCTGGCACAGGAAGTGAAGCGCTTTGGGGGGGCATGGTGTCTCCTGAGTTACTTCAATGGACGGGGGAGCAAACTTTGCTACTGTCCTGAAAAAAAAGCAACACCTCCTTACTGACGTGAATCCAGCTCCACAGTGCAGAGGGAAACAGAATCACTGACTTATCATGTTTGGACAGCTTTGTTGTCCATGTAATTTTCTTGAGAAGTGTAGCAAAGGTGCTCAAGAAGCTTTCAGGGCTCAACATATCAGTGGGAAGTAAACTGAAAATTACTCCAAGCTACTGTCCTGGCCTCTACTTTTTGGAATATAAGGAAACGTGAAAAATAAGAACGTAGGTGCGGCTGAGAAGGTGATTGTACAGTTTGCCACAAAGCTGAACTTTCAGCCTTTCAGAAGGTGAGTAAAAGTAGGTAAATCATGTGTTACACTGGTTTTACTGCAGGTCCATACCTTTGAGATCCCCTGATTTACTGGAAAATTTTTCTGAAGACTTCATTAAATTCTGGCCCTAACACCAATTTGCCAGCAAAAGATAAAGAACCTTGAGAAGCCAACCCAAAAAGTTCCTCCTTAGCACAATTGTAAAGACCTGTTACTGCTCATGTGGTCTTTTGAGCTCAAGGGTTATAAAAAAAGAGGGACACCTCCAGCCTGTCAAACAAACAGAAAGAAAATACATGAATGGTGGCATATAGTTCTTTTCTGTCCTATTAAACAGTGCTCTCTGCCCGCTGCAGTGCCTAAATTTGCCTCTGTTCACCATTGTAGCAGGTAAAAGAACGACAGACATTGTAAATAATTTGGAATGGATTAAAGGTTGAACTTGATGATCTCAATGGTCTTTTCCAACCTTGTTAATTCTGTGATTCTTTGATATGGTCAGCTGCAGATTCATTATTACTGTCCTGGATATTTGTCCTGGATATGGGGAAGTTTCTTCCATACAAGACTGCCCTACCAAATAGCTCTCTCAGCTGCCCTGTGAGCAATTTGAGTATCAGTATGCATGGTCTCTTCCTGAAAAAGATATAATTCAGAACCCTCCCTCTTTCCCCTAGCCCCGGAAAATGTCTGAACTTGTCTCCTAGATGATGATATGTACATGGCATTATAGAAATACAGACAAAACACGTGCAACACTGCATATGTTTCAAAAACTCTATTCTTCATCTCCCTGAGATGTTAAAATGGAGTCTGATGGAAAATGAAGATGCTTTCCTGTGTGGTGTAGGGGGGTCACTGTGGCAAGTGAGGTCAGGAGAGGAGAAAGCATGCAAGAGCTTTTCAGGCTGATTTCCAAACTACAGAGATTTCAAGGTTATTGTGAGGACAGAAGAGCACTGTGCACTTGTTCTTCTGGCTGTTGGCACTCTAACCATACCCAGCGAGTCAGAAGGATCGGTTATAGCTAGGGCTCCGTTTGAAAGGAGATTTCAAACAGATTAAAAATTCCTGTTCATTACAAGCTCCTAAACTAAGTGAAACTCTCTGAAAGATTGGTTTCTTTCTAAATCCTGAATAATTCTTTAAATTATGATCAGAGAATAAGGTTGATTTGGATTCTAATTTAGAAACACGTATGGGGTCTATGCTAAGCATTCCTAATGTTGAAAACTACAAAACTGCCAACATTTTCTGGAGAAAAACACTCATTCTGGACTCATGTAAGACGAAGAAAAACAGTTTAAAAGTTTATTTGGGATAGCAGCCCTGTCTCTCAGACTAGAGATGTTTTGCAGTCTTGGGAGCTCAAATGTAAGTGCAAGATGACCTGCACTGTGTGCAAGAAATGTGATTTTTTTTTCTGAAATGCCTCCTACTGTTCCTCCAAACTAATTAGCTAGTGCAGCCTTTCAGGGCCTTACAACAAGCATAGGCTTTCTTGCTTTCTCATGCAAATGCAGTGATAGGGGTGGACTTCACAGCACAGCCCTCAAAATGAGACCAGGATTGCCCTTTCGGTGTTGAGGTAACAGCAGGATCCCTTCTAGAACTTGCTTTCTGCTTTGTGCTGCATGAAGCTCTCTGCAGTTATGCGAGTGGACAGTACAAATAAACTTCAGCGTAGTTAACAACTACTTTCAGGTTTGTTTCACCTGAGCAAGGTCATGTTGGCTTGTCTTTCTGTATAGCATCAACTGCTGATTCGACCTACAGGAAACTAAAGGGGAAAAAAGTTTTTCTGTGTAGGATATACACTTGATTTCAAAAGAGCTGTTGTATAAAAAACCCCTATGCTTTCTGGGTTGCTGGAGTTGCCTGAGGCAGATCTGTCATTGTTGATAATACATTAGGCGCAATACATCAGCATGCCAGAGAGAAAGATTTCCCAGGATCGGCTATGCCCTTTGTAGAGCAGTAAGCAAGAATGACTAAGGTATAAAAGGGCATACTGTGGTGAAGCTTTTATGTGAGTGAGGGCTGCAGGGGCAGAGACGACACATAAATGTAATGCCTTCTGCAAGCCATGAAGAAAATTAGCAAGTAGTATAAATGGGAACTCAAAGGCACCAAAAGCAAGTATAGAGAACAATCACACATCCAGAAGAGTCACCTGGACAACACAGTGGTCTTAGTGATCCAGAAGTAAGAATCCTTTTTTTTTTCATGTAATGGCCCAGCTGGCTGCAGAGATGGGATTAGTTTGGCACCCATGGGCGTCCTCCTGCTGACACTGCTGATCAGATAAGTTTATAGCAGAACAATCTTGAACAATACCTTGACTCTTGAAACTCATTTTTGCACAATTAAATCACACGGGTTCAATGGTCAGGGAGTATAAGTGAAAAGAAAGGACAGAGAAAGTTTGCAGAAAGCATATGTTCTGTGACAGATGACCAAGTTATCTTTAAACATATGCATAAACTGATCTTGCAAATCAGCAGAATGCAATACCTCTCCCTGTCTCTCCAGGTGTGTACTTGCACTTTCCACTTGATTTGATTTCCTCTGCTCTGCCCTCTGCTGCACCCTGTGGACCTTCCTAAGATTGCAAAGGATCTTTGCAAAAAGCTATTTTTAAGCCCAAATATTTCACAGTTCTTGCTTGTTACAGCCAGCTTTTCATAACTGAGATGTATATATTTGATAAAACAAAATAAAAACCAACTAAACAAAAAACCTCCAAGAAAATGAAAATCGGGCCTTTTCATACTGTTCTTTACTTCAAAGGACCCAGAAAAACTTGAAAAGCATTAGCAAGATAATGGGCTTTTTCAATGCCTTTAATTATTCTGTTAGCAGCAAACTGGAGGTTCAGTAAACCAAAGACATGAGGTACAAACCTTTGTATGGGCAAATATGGCCAGATTTTTTGAATTTATAAAATTTGCACCAGCAGTTACTAAAATTTATTTACCTTGTCAATTATGGAAGGCGATGCAGAATGCCTTTATATAACTTCTTGCAGGGAGGAAGGCTTCACTTTTTGGTGGTAATCAGCACATCACTTCTTTTTCACATCTTTTACATCTTTACAAAATGACTTATCCCACTGTCGTTCTAGTCAAATTTTAAAAGCGTGTGGTTGCTCAGATCTTCAATACAGCTGTATGACCTCAGTGATCCCTCCACCTCAGAGGGGTGTACATGACACAGGGTGTTTTGAATTGCCACCCCGATGGCCAAGTTTTCGTAAAATCATTTTAAAGGCTGACAGTTGCCAAGGTGTATAGTTCCTGGCGAAGAGGAAGGCCACACCTTTGCTTCAGTAGCCACTCAATTTAAGGGTGTTAGGAGCTGCTAGGGCAACTCAGTGCCATCCATCAAATCCTTCCTGAAAGGTATCTGAGAGCTAATCTATATTTTACAAAGCAGCTGCAACCAGACTGGTGATACTAAATCACATATTAGTGAGTCATTAGTGAATCTAGCATACATTTAGAGTATTCTCCAAGATTAAAGGTTTTCTCTTGGACATCTTTCTTGGCAGTATATGAAAAAGAATTAAAGAATGTCTTTTGTTAAGAAGTATTCTTTTTTTGATTGAAGGGAGTTGTTTGCTGCATAAGGGATTGAAGTGCAAATGACATGATTTGCTTACTAATAAATAACATGGCAGTTTTTATAAAAAATAAAGGATTGCCTTTGATTTCATATTCTTAAATAGCATTAATCAAAATCATCTGGTGGCTAAATAAAATAATAATACTCATAATACTCATACCACAGCTATTACTACTAACAACAATATTAATCATCATCAGCATCATCCTCCCCTACTGAATGCTTGGGAAGAGACAACTGCCGTTAAATCTTATGCCAAAGACTTCTCCTCACTTCGGTTCTGATGGCCTGTTCCCTGTTCCTGCCCTCAAACCTGAATGATGCTGTTCACTGCAGGTAGCACCTGAAAGGCCTGAAAGGCTGAGCAAGGAGAACAGCAGCTCAAAGCACTCTGACTTCCTCACGTCACCAGAACAGGTATGAGGGAAAAGACTCTCTCTGGCATGGCATTTCCGTTGCTGCATCCTTTGTCCTTGTGTGATGGGCAGGAATAGCAGGAGGTGACAGAGTGATCATTTCCAGCTTTAAAACATTGCTCTGCAGAGGCAGCCTCCAACAGGTGAGTGAAATGAAGAAAGAATGGGTCTTTTTTTCATATTGATAAATCCAGCTGAATCGTGAGCATTCCTGAAAGCGTGCAAGGCTCTGATAAGAGCTTTATCAAACATGTATTACATCAACTGGCTGCTATGCTGGCCCTCTAATCAGCTGGTTTTCCTAGCAACTGTACCCAGACAATAAACTTAAATCTATCGAGGAAGCACTTCACTGTCAGTCGAGATGCTGTTTCAGTAATTCATGCCGGGTGTAAAGAAGAACAACCAGACTCCAGGTTTAAATACACACAGATTCTGGGAGAACTGTGGACCTTTAAGAATCCTGCTCAGTTCAAACTTCAGATCTGCCCATCTTCATGAGAAGGAAATGTATTTAATAAATCCACTGAGGAGTCAACAGAAATAACTCTTAATAATTAAACACCAATTTGTGAGAAACGTAATTTTTAGACGTGTTTCTAATACAACATGTAATTAAGTTTTAACAAGGTCTTGTTCAGCTCTATAAGGAATTTGCTGAAAAGCTTTTAGTGGGAATCTAGAGGACAGAACTCTTGATCTAGATGATAAAAAAAGGTCCATCAGTGTAATTTCTTTTGTTACAATGAGATTGTGTTTGCAATTTCTTGGATTAAACTGGGACAGACTTTAAGAGTCTGTCTCTCAATGATCTGAGAATACCAAGAGACTTCAAGCATTCAGATTTTCATCACTGGCAATATTAAAATCCCGGCTAAGACTATTTTTTGGCTTGTGCTCATATGAATAAAGACTAATTCCACTTAGGAAATGCAATATCTTGATTTAAAGAGAATTAATTCTGATCATCAGAAGTGGTAAGAGGATACATCTCACATTGAAAATAAAAGCCAGTCTGCCCATGGAACAATAACATACACTGCTGTCCATATCTGTGCATGTCCTCTGAAAGAAATCTGATGGTTTTTTTTCCTGAAGCTATGCTGGGATAATTGCATCTTTGTACATTATAAATTCTCATAGATTTTTAGAGCAAGGGTCCCAATGGCGCCATCAGAAATAATCTTTTAAGAGATTTCCAAAGATATGTAATGCTCAGCTTCAACAGAGAGTTAACTAAACACTACAGAAATTTTATTTTTCCTCATAACCAACAATAGATCCCTATAAAGTAAGTAATACACAATCAAATATGCTGGCATAAAGGTAGTCATGCTCTCACTCCTGTAAAAAGTAAATAAATGGTGCCAATAGACATGTCAGCATGTAAGAATAAGCCTTTTGTTTTAAAGCATATATAACCAAAGAACCTTTTATAAGCTTTTAAATTCATTAAGATCCAGACCTTAGGTCTTTGGAAGGCCTTCTCAGTGATTGGATCACCAGAAAACTATTTGAGGTGAATTCTACATTTTCACGCATAGAGGCCACAAAATACTGAAAAAGCTCAGTTTCCTTGAAACTGGGTCCTATTCTTATTAAACTGTCATAGAAAGAGAATGGAAATAAATTTATCCCGGTCTTCTGTTTCCTTACAACACTACCCCCTGTAGCTAACACTAGGGAAAGCTTTTTTTTCATATTGGGCTCACTCCAGAAGGTACAGACCTTTCAGAAGTCTCCTAGAATACTGCACCGTGACTTCCTATAAACTTGGAGAATGTAGTGGCTAATGTGCTTGCACTTACTTGCCAAAAAGGAGTATTTTTTTAAGCTAGTAAGTGTTAAAACATTCATTGCACTAGAAAGCTTTTGTGTGACGTATACAAGAGCTATGGAAGTGCCACAGAAATTAATGTATAGGAATATCTCAGTCACCCATCTAAAGTGATACTGTCTTTCCCAATGCAGTCAGCCATGAACATTTGGAAGAGGACGTAGGGAGTAATCGGAATATAGCTCAAAAATGAGCAAAAATTTTGGATCCATGTACAAACTTTCCCAGAGAGCAATGGAGTTCAGATTTTGAGTACAATTTCTCTGTGTCCTAGCTTTAAGAAAAGCATTGCCATGCACAGAGGACATCTCCTCTTTGCTTACGTGCTCACACACACAAACTGTGCATACTTTGCATGTAGCATCCTTTAGGAGGTAACTCAGGGCTTGTGGATTCCTCCCTCACAGTGCAGTGAACTTCTGTGTGATACAATCCAGTCTTTCCAGGTCACTGAAATGTTCAAACTCCAATGCTATTTACAGCCAGGTTTGTTCTAGGAGGTGACTGACTGCATTACAGGACAAGTCTTGCCCTGTTTCTGAAGACTCTTTCAAACTGTCTAAGATATCTGGTATGAGACAAGACTGACCAGCATCATAACTTGCAAATGAGAATACAAGAGAGAAAGATGCTCCTGCACCTTAAATTCAACTGAACAAAATGCAAGTTTAAGCTATATCTTTTACAGTTAAATTCTGGTATTTGAATCATTCCTTAAAAGTGCCTGACATATTGAGTCTAAATGCACAGTATCAGGATCTAACTTAATTATGCTGACCAGCAATAGACTTATACTTCCCATGTAATAAGAATTACTTATATCAAAGAATCAGAAAAAGTTTGTACATCATGTAATACCTAAATGTATTTTCCAAATCATCTGAAGGAGGATTAATAATAGAAAAGTTTAATGCATTGCCTTTGGTAGGGAATTCATTACCTTACAAGCTAAGCAAAGTTATTTCAGAAAATCAAACAAACCCCATGACTGATTCCTCCAATTTTTGCCATCTGTATCACTTTGGAATATTCACATAAAAATGACATATTTGAAAAGTTGTGGGGTTTGGGTTTCTTTTAACAGAAACATTTAATTCTCATTCACAGTGTGCTGTGAACAAAAACTTCAACACTTCTAAGAAATTAAAAAAGGAAGTGGTGAGCACATAAGGTTCTTGCTACATCTGTTAGGGAGCAGAAAAAAAATCACAGAACCCCAGAAATGTTGGGAGTGGAATAAGAAGACTAGAGGAAAGGGCTGTATCCCAGGGAAGGGTATGTGACTATGAGTCACAAGCACTTACTCCCAAAAAAGCTTATAGGGTCATATAATGACATAATAAGTAAAGCATGGGCTACATCTTCCTAGTAAAAAATGTCAGAAAACTCCACTGAATTTTTTCCTCCTGAAATACTTTTTTCAGGTTCCATAAGCAGAGAGAATGATCTAAGCTAATATATTTTACTACCACTAACAGAGTAACATGTTGCTTAGCCTGCAGTGCATTAAGAGTATCTGGTATCCAACTGATATGAGGCAACTCATAATTCTCAGACAATAGAACCCCATGGCTCAATTGTGAGATTCCAGAGTAAAAGATTTACAGAACATATCATCATTATAATACTCTTTTACCTAGGTTCTAGGGCTTCATCCATGGCTTCCATGCTAGTATTTCTGTCTCTGGTATTAACCGATAGCATGTTTTTTGCTGATTGGCGCTGTAAAAAAATTCTTGTTGCACTGTTTGGCAGAGACAGATCTTAGATATTTTAGAAAACAGTAATATATGGTTGCTCCATAAGGGATATGTTGATTTATTCATGTAAGTTTTGTCAAATGTTTGTGTCTAATGGTCCCTTATTTTGACACATGAAGTTGTAAAAAGTCTACTGGGGTTCTGAAGCATTTCTTTTCTGCCTCAGTATTCTTTACAGTGCTAAAATCTGATCATATATTGTTACATGTTAATCCAGTTTGTGAGCTCTTCTGAAATAATCTAACCCAGCTGGTTTTGACCTTTTTCAATTTGGAAGCCTTTAAATGCTTTCAAGGTAGATTATGAACAGTCTCTGCACTTTGAATTTAAGATAATGGGGAATAGCATTGCTTTTCTTTGTTACTTTTCAGGGATTGTTTGGAAATGGTCTCTTTGCAGTGGTTGCGGCCAGAGGTTGAAAACCACACGTAATTTTATGACCAAAGTCTCAACTAGCATAACCTGGCATAATTCTGCTGATTTCAAAGGACAAACCTTTGATAGCACCATCTAGAATAATGGTCAGTTTACTGTACATTAGCTGAGGAACTTCCTCAGGCTTTAGTCCTCCTCTTAGATTTCACTATGAATAAGATTGAGCTCCACTTCAATGTAATTATATCTCCTTTGGGAAATATTCCTTACTTACTACCCAGACTAGAACACATCAAAGAGCCCAAGAGGAAACTTAAAAAAAATTACATGGGAAATCTCATCAGAAAATTCTAAAAATTCTATTTTATGCTTAGTCTCAGATGTATCCTAGATGTTTCAATTTTAACATAGCTCTTCAGACAGATAGTACTTTTTATCTCAGTAGCATGATATAACACATTCACAACTTTAATAGAAGTTACATAGTTAATAACATAAATTTACTCAGCTTCTCTGATCAAATAGTTCTTTAAACTCTTGAGCAAGGTATCAATGTCTTTGAATAGAGTAATGCTGATTTACACCAGCTGATCATATGCCCAATTATTTTAAGATGCTTGAGGTTCTTCAGGAGTGAACACAAAGGAAATAATGTTCCTGTTTCTTCTGAAAAAGAAAAGCTCTAATATAGGAAGTAGATATTAAGAAAAGTAGCAACTAGGTCTGAAACATTAATAACTAGGTATTTTTTCTGAAGATACTTAGAAGTACTTACAACTGAAAGACTAGAAAATCTCTGGAAAATTAGAGAAAAATCGAAAATTGTTTTTTAAGCTGTTACAGCCTAACTCACTTTGCAGATCCACCACATGACAACGAATAACTAAAGAAAACTATTATTATGCAAACCACTCCAGCACAAAAGGGTATTACATATCTCATACAAAAGGGGATTTCTTTAAAAAGCACAGCACATTCAGTGTTTAGGGTTTGCAGTTGAAATTCATGGCCTCGCTTGCCAATATTATCATGCAGCTGGGTATTATGCTATTGCTTTACTCTGAGGGGGAAAAAAAAATCACAATAAACATATTCAAATGGGTTCATATTAAACTGTTGTATTCTCTTATGTTGCAATGTCAGTTTTAATGATTTTTGGCATCTTGTCTCTAGTGCAAAGGCCACAATAAAGACTAGTCACAGAGAATTTGATTGCAAACAGAAAATGTCAAAATGATGCTTTTGATTTAAAAAAAAATCACTGGAAAATGGTGTTACATATTATTTCAGCGTCCATCTTTTCCTGGAGAAGACTTCCACAGAAGAATACATACCTGCCTTTTGTGGTCACCAATGTGTCTGATACTTTCTGTACCTTACTGCAATCTGGTTAACTGAGCTTCTAGCTTTCATAAACTAAAGGAAGTAAATCTGTGGGATCAGCAATACAGCTCTGTAGGTAATTTAGCATTTCTCAAAATACTGTGTGCAGCAACAGGGACCAACAACACAGCCCTTTTAAAAGGGTCAGACAGATTTTCCCCGTTGTATTGGAGGGAAGATTTGATCGCAGATGATTGAGATTCAAGGAGCGAATTAGATCTTTGCACTGCCATAGCTACTGTACCACCATGTGGAAAGTTTGTACTGCTCCAATGATTTTGATGACTGAAAAATTTTCTTTCCTCGTAAGACTGCTAGGAGATGAGCCATCCTGACAGTTTTGTTTATTAGCTTTAGTGGAATGTAAAAGTATATATCTGTCCATAGTGGCTCAGAATCCTCTTGGGAAAATACTGATTTGCTGAGCTTTGTGCTGCTCTACTTTCACTGTGCCATTCATGGGATTAGGAGAGAAGGAATTTTGTCCAAGAGGAGAACTGGTTGGGAAGCTGCATTTCCATTCAGAGGGGAATTCTGACACACCGAAATCTATTTTCTTTCATTGAGGAAAATGTCTGAAACTTCATCGTTTACAATAACAAAAGTGTACCCTAAACATTTGAGTCATATAAGTCATTGTTCATATAAGTCTGTGTGAACAGTGAAACTCTGTAATCTGATATAATTTGTACCTGTAACAGTCTTGCAAATTTAACTTTCTTTTTGAAATCACATACACATTTTTTTACTTTAATGCTGTAGTTCGTAAAAAAGCAGTAACACTGGAAAGTCAGGCTTGACTTTGTACTAGTGGCACTCAGACAAGTGGTGCTACCAACCAATTTGTACAAGTGGCACTTTTAGGAACTCAGAGAAAATGCCTACAGGAGCATAATTGCCTCTCTTCTTTTAATGGATTATCAAGTCTTCTCCAAAATAGTTGTCAAACAATTACTTTCGGGATTAATATTTTTGTTGTGATACGTCTTCCTCCTCATGCTCAATATTCACAGTTCGCTTCAGTTAAATATTGTCCCATGCACATTTCATGAAGGAGAGATGGAACAGATCTACTGTGCTTCCTTTACCCTGCGCACCACTTTGTATGGTACAAGCTTTTGAACATGTGACATTGGCAATGCTGTGTGCAACATCCTATTAGACTAACTGGATTGTGCCTGTATACAGTCTCATATAGATACTAGTTTGATCATGATTTTGTTTAAGTATGATATGTTTTTTTCCACATAGAAACCTTTTTTGATTTTTGACTTTTCTGAAATAATCAGGAAAACAATAGAAAATTGAGAAAATGAGCTAAAGGAGACATACTAATTGGTGGCTGTGATTAATTAGTAATTGTAAGACCACCCACACATATAGCCTCAATTGCTGGTAATTTACATGCATGAATTCAATAGAAGCAGACAAATTTCAAAATACCTCAATCATTATTATCTTAATTGGCAGATGAGCTTGTCTGTTCTCATTGCTTCCAAAAACTTAATTTAATCTGAGAAGAGACAGAGTAAGATCTTGTTACTTTGATATGGAACCAGAAGCCTACCCAAAACCCTGTAGCCAATACACAAAATACTCTTAATTTCCTATGTTTTGTTTTCAGCCTCCCAAATGGATTGCTCTGATTTACTTGTCTGTAGTGAAGGAAAGGATTTATTGCTTTGTTTTCAAGCATTCTTCAGTTCCAGTGACAGGAAGCCATTCAGACCCGTGTCAGTCTTGACCATTTGCGAAACTACAGTGTGATGACTTCTTAGGGAATTAAGTCACATGGGCTTAAAGGTATTAGGAGTTCTGGATATGGCTGGTACAAGCTAAGGAGTGAGCTTCTCACACTACACTGGAAGACTTGCACTGCTGCCTGATGCAACATTATTGTGAGCTACATGTTCTTGCTGCTCCCTGTTAAAACAGATCTCTGCCCGACAAATTTTTGCCTCAAAACGCAATTCAAAAAACTTCTTCAGATCTTCTAGGCTATGCTATTAAAACAATTCTTATGTATTCTTTGCAAGTTCTGCTGAAATGTGAGGGTCAATTCTTACAAAATAGTACTTGCAGTTGCAGTATCCCAGTGTGAAATTGACCATAAGCTTTCGACAGGGCACAGAAATGAACTGCATAGCTTTTCCTTCACTTAAACCATCAGCATAGTTTTAGAAAAACAATGTTATTAATTACTTCTTACAAGACCCTTAGAGGTTCTCCCTTTTCCTGTTCATAAATCTTTAGTCTTTGCATTAAATTTTTCTCAGACAGGAAAACAGCAACAATTGATTTATATGGACAAAATCAGCTTTTCTTGGTTTTCAGTCCAGCTTCCTTTGTGATCTCATTGACCTCCAAAGTTCAAATTCTTCCAAGCAAGTTTTCTTTGGGATTAATAGCCTTCAGCATCAAATCGTTGAGTGCTATAGCCATTTGCAATGTTATAAGTAAGGCTCGAGCACTTCCACATAAACTTATTTTCAGAGGTTTATAGCTTGGCTAAAAAAATAGTTTTATGCTGAAACTTGCTGAAAAAAAGCCCTGTCTAGGAGAGATTTTAGTTTTTCTTTTGAGCAATCTGCACAACTCTGGGGGTGTTTTCAGGCTGAAATTCTGACCAAGACTGTGACTTGCTATCTACATCCCGTTGGTACCTTGGAGAAATCCTAGCCTGACTTTCTAAAAGTGCAGATCCACTTCGGATAAATTATGGAAAGGCAGCCTCAAAGGGTGTTTTAAAAATGATTATTCCATATGTTGAAGATTTTCAAATTGGATCTAGTCACTGCTTCTCTGGAAGACTGTCCAATCCCTCCAACTCTATAGTATTTTCCAGAAGATTTTAGCCAGCTAGCCTGACATATGAAACCAAAGGTGCTGCAGTAACAGAGAAGACTGTTTCCAGTTTTCTTTGTAGGTAATTCCTGTAAAGGGATGTCTCGGTCCTGAGTCATTACCACTGGAAGTGGGAACACAAACATTGCACAACATGGTAATATGTTCAAGGCTACAGGCTCCAAGTGTTCTCAACTAAGATGGTGACCCAGTGAAATACAGTGAATACTCATTCATTCCGTAACAGAAATTTGGACAAAAGAGTCAATATCCTGCTCTCAACTCTCCCCAAATTGGTCACCAAAACTAAAAATATCCATCAGTCTTTCCACACAAGTACAGGACAATTTCTAGTGCCTGTGTCAGCAGCAGGACCTTTATTTCACTTGGCCAATATAAATAACATCTTGTCAAACACTTGGCATGTGAAGGAGAAGGCTAAGACATCCTCTAGAATATCCGCTTATTTCAGACATGTCAGTGATTACCACAGTCACTCCTGAAATCCAGACAAATCACCCTTAAATTAATTCTGTGTTTTCAAGCGGAAATATATTTATGCCCAAAAACAGCAAGGCGACATCCTCTGAAAAATGAGGCACTGGTAACTAGGCAGAATTGACAGCGATGCATCTGAGTAGGAAATACCAACCTTCATATCTTTGGGAGTGCTCCATTTGAAGCTGATCCAGAAATCTCTTGGGAGTAGCTCATTATAACTAGGAGAATTCAGTCCAAACTCTTAAACTTCTTTTGAAGGTGTAATGGCAAGGGATTCTTACAGACAGGATTAGAAGGAAGATAAGGAGGTAGCTTTGCAGATGTCTAAAGAAACTCTTTCCAAATGTAAGGGATGGCATGGGATAAAGCTTCAAACTGTGTGACTGAAAATCTAAGAAGGAGATGGAGGAGTCTGGCATCATGGGCTAATCAGTGAAAGAAGTGATTTCTTGATTCTGAATGAGAGATGATAGGTAGTATGAGGTGAAGGCTTTGAAAGTGAAGACAAGCTCCTTATATCTGATAGAAAAAGAGTGTTACACTTGACAGCCAAAGTGATGGGCTAGGCAAATGATCTCTGCAGTGCTATGATGTATATAATCATGCTGCAAAATTGCATTTTTCAAAAGCAGAGGGATGGCTATTGAAGTAATCAAGAGAGCTTGGTAATTACATACATATATATTAATTTTTGCATAAGAGCAATCACTAAGTTCTATAACTCACTTCCATAAGATGATTATTTTTAATGATTTTTGAGACACTGAAGCACGTTGCATAGGAAAGTGGGCATTTTTTTTTAATTTTCTAATAAGATTGTTTTATGTCAACGTTTTCAGTGTAACATTTGATTTAAAATGTCTAGTTTTATAAAAGAAAAAACTACATAACTAACAAATCCTTTCCACATGGATCTTTCCTTGGTTTTGGCTAAATCTTTTCATATAAATTCAGTAGCTGAGGTCACTCAATACCCATATCCATGGCAATTACGTAGTGTCTTAGCTGGTGGTCTTGGTTTATTCCTCTCTGGGCTCTGGTAGCAGGATAAAGGTTGTCTATTACAACTTGGAGACAGCTCTGGAAAGTCAGTATGCTGGATAACACAGAATCAAGTCATGACCACACCTCCTAGACATACAGATTTAACAGCACTTCTCCACTTTGTTTGGAACAGTATTACATTATAGCGGTTCTGGCTGTAATACATAAGAAATTAATTTTATTCCCTATTGTAGCATATCCTTCATTTCCCCCATGCAGAGAGTGACTGCTGCATACACATTCTTCCAGGGCAAGTCTTTTCCTATTAATAGACAACTTGGCTTCGCATACAGAGATGAATGAGAAAGG
Source organism: Serilophus lunatus (assembly GCA_013399895.1). NCBI lineage: Eukaryota > Metazoa > Chordata > Aves > Passeriformes > Eurylaimidae > Serilophus > Serilophus lunatus. The sequence continues at coordinate 450,290 of VXBA01004372.1, read as the reverse complement.
TTTCGAGTGCTTGCCTAATTTAAGCGGGCCATATGTCATAAACTATAGTATCCTGTTAGAAGGGAATAACATAAAGCAAGATTGAGATGAAAAATATCTTCCTACCATTAACTGACCTCTTGGACTCAAATTTTTGAAGAAGTTTATTTAAGTGTGCTCAGAGCTGTTTACTTATTCTGTGCATCATGTGAAGTTATGCGTATTTCTAATGTATTCTTGATGGAGGTGCAGTCTCAGAAAGAGAACTTCTGAGCATTACCACAAGACAAAAAATATCACAGTGATCCTGATTTCTTTTTTCCTGGAACCTGCCTTAAAAGTGGCCAGCTTCACATTTTTCTGCTTTGGCTTTCCGGCTTCTGAAAACTGGAATACAGTTGTTTACTGTTTATTCAGTGTCTTGTGATTGTAGATATGGCAAACTTTCCTTTGCTATTGTTAAAATACATCGGTGGATGATTATCTTTTTTTAGCAAATTATATTAATTAATATTATTGTTTAACCAGCCCATCTCATCTGCATAGTTCAAAGAAATATGCTCTTTCAGACTCTTAGAGTGGTTATATAATCAGCATTCCTCACAAATATTTGAATCATTAGAGCTGGCAATCATATTTTCCTGGCAAATTGTCCACTGCTGGGTGCAAATAGAGTCAGAGAACTAGAAAATGTAAAAATCAGCATTTGCTTGTACTTCCTCCCACTCATCCCATGCATTTCTACTGTATTTTTTCCTTCTTTGCTTTGTCTTTCTATAAATATACCTAGAAAAGTACCATTGCCAGATCATTTCATTCAGCTTAGGGAATGGATAAGACCGTGGTCAGGGGACAGGCATACCTGTTGCACTTCTGTTATTTCTTAGTCTGTGCCCTTCCATGCTTCTAGTATAAGTCCAACTTCCATTTCCTGATGGCCCAAATTGGCTGTTTCAGGTTTGTGTTCATATGACCAGTGATCATTTGGCTGCCTTATGAATCTGTAATGCTGAATATTGCCTGTAGTTCAGATACACAAAAAGCAGAAATTAATAAGATCAAACAAATAAAAACCCCACATGGGGAGAAAAATATCTTTACAATCACTTGTTCACATTTTCAAATACTGAGGAGAGACTCTCCTGATCTTTCTGTTGACTTAGTTAAGAACACATATTGAAATGTGATGTCTGAAGTTAAGAGATAAACATCTATGAGAATAGAGAATAAGGCTGATTTTAATCAATAGCAAAAGTTATGCAATACAAAGCTCTATGATGTGGCACACTGTTTTAGAGAAAACATTCCATGGCCCTAGTCCTAAAACCCCTTTGTTGTTTTTTGCCTGTGGGAGATCACCATGAGGAACAAACCCATGTCTGTGGGAACCCATATTTAAGAGGATGAAAAAAAATTGAAACATCTCTTTTAATTGCAAATTAGACAGATCTGTCAATCCTGCCATATTTCAAAGTAATACAACACCCTCCTGCAATTATCTGTGCATTTCAGGTCATTTGGTTGTTTGGCAATCCACAAAAAGCAGATCCATCCTGTATTCCAAAGTAAAGCTAAGAGCCAGACTCTTCTCAGGTAGATATGTGTAGGTTCCTCTCTACCTGTGCCATGATTCCTGGGCATTTGGTCCACTATGTCCTTACTTTTTGCAAAAGGGAAGCTAGATATTTTGGTTTTCCAGGTTTAAAGTATCAAGAAAAAGGCTTTTTGGTTTATGTTTTGTCTTTTACTTAGCCTAGGGCAGATGTAATTTAAGGAACCATACTGGCACATGTCATTGGTGGCTAGCAAACAAAGACCTGGAATTGCAGTGCTGAATATGCTTCAGCTAGCTCAATGCAAAAGAAAAACTGAAAAGTCAGGCTTTGACTAACTATGTGTCCCCTTTAAAGAAGGAATTGTGATTGTTGGCAGAGGAAGGAAGGAATTAGGACAAAACAAGGGAAGGAACAGGTTGGTTTTTTCTTTCTGTCAACCAGATCCTTAATTTTTTCTGTAAGTCTAGTTTACAAGATAAACCTCAATTTATTTACATATTATTTAAAATTAAATTACAGAAAATTACATGGATTTTGTGTTGAAATCTTTCAGTATTCAGAGATGGGAAAATGAGGGAAATAAACATTTGAGGCAAAGGTCATTTTGATGTCAGTGGAAAATAGCCTCAGTCAGAAAGAAAAAAAGTCTCTGTTCACATTTAATGTATTTTTAACTCAGTACATATTTAATTCCTTTTTAATGTAATTTCTTACTACAGAGATATAGTCAGTGATCTAAAATACTTAGGTCTACATCTTAGGTGTGTCAAATCTCTAAATATTTAAACAAACCAAAAACTTTATTCTTGAAAATCAAAAGTAAATGAGACTCCCCCACTTCTTCAATAATTTATTTTCGATATAACTTGGGCAACAAGGTGTCCAAATAAAAGGGTTATCCTGAGCAATTTTTTAATTGCCCAAATTATTTAATGTAATGCATCTTAAGACTCATGATGATAATAAAAGTTGTTGTTATGAGCCAAGTCATGAGAGTCTTTTCTGCAGCAACATTTACTATCCCAGCTATTAGGAACAAATTTCGAATATATCACTGTAATTTTCTAATGCCCAGCTGATAGATATGCATAATTATTTAATTAATAAAAATGATATTAGACAGCAACACCCCCAAAACATATAACCAGCAAATTATAACTTGTTTCAAATATGGCTTATTAAACTTCTCAGAGGAAATGAAGGAAGAAAATATTTGCAAATGTTAAAAAAGAACCCATTACTTTTATGTTGCCACAGGATAAGTACAAGTCTTAACACAATGGAAAACAAGAATTCAGGCTTTTGCATAAATGGTCTCTAAAGCAATGGAGACCTCCATGAGATTCCAAGAATCATTTTTAACTGAAAAAGGAAAGAATCTACTTCTGCAAAATCTGTCCTTTATGCAGTAAAACTAATAAAATAGAAACTTTACAAAAGGGACACAGTGTGGGAACATAGCTTAAGAAATCTGTAGCAAATTAACTCAAGGTAGAAGATCAACAGTACGGAGACTGTTTGACTCAGTTTCCATTGATGCAAAATCTTACCTAATATCTTCCACACATTATGTAAAATTCCACCTTCCATCTTTTTACTTTGTCCTTATAATACTGATTCTAAAACAAACCTTTTCACTGACAATAAGAAACACAGGTGGAGTAATGGGCCCATGCCTAGAAATATGAGGAAAAATTTGAAACTAAAAAGAGCGAACCTCAGAAAATGAAGCAATATTACAAAGACAATAAAAAGGAAGCAGACAGATTTGTCTTTAAAAGAGTTCTTTAGATTACATCCAACACATATTCATTACATCAATCACATATTCAATCATATTTGGAGCAAGCTGGAGACTTAACACCTAGGCTAAAAAATATGTGTGACTATAAACGTAGTTTGAAAACTTACGATAGAGTCATCATGAACATTAAGGTGGCCCATTTTCATAACCAAATTGCAAGTAGGAAAGAAATCATGTTGATCATTGGAATCTTCATTTCTGCTGCTAAATAGCCTCAGTTACATCTTCTTTGAATAGGGACTGAGGATACTGATCTCTGCACAGAAATTAGCCAGGACTAAAGAAATACTACTGTAAACATCCAAACAGGCTTTTCTGCAGTTTGACCCAATTTCCTAATGACAATAATTTTATTTTAAGAACCTGGAAGTGATTATGATCATCAACAAGTAAGACATTGTGATTTTACTTGGTTTGAGTTTCTACAGAATAAAAAACTCTCTCTTCCTAGTGGAAGATTAAAGACAATGGATATGTAATTCGTTTTTAGACAATAGTGCTTCCCAACTTACCCATGTCCTACTTCTGTACATCTGCCTTGACTGGCATTGTCAGATGGAAAACTTCTCCCCTGATGCAGTCTTAGGATTTGATAGGAAAAGATTTTTGAGCTAACATTTAAGTTTTAATGGCTCCATCAGAGTTGATACTTGAATAAATATGTAAAACACAATCCCATACTTGGAAGAAACCACCTTTATCAGAAATCAGAAGTTGTAATGCCTGTTGTATGTCTTTTTCTTTCCATCCCAAACCATGATTTGCATTTACCTTAAATCCGTCTAATGTCTAGAAGTGCCTCAATGCTCTCCCCTCTTGTTCCTGAAAACATATTTGTGGAAGGCTTCCTTTCTAGATATATTAGGTTTCATAAGAAACCCTCCTCTGCTGTACATAGGCCTATAGGATACAACGAAAAGAGAGCAAATGCTCATGATATGTAAGTCTCTGACAGTGTTTTTTCTCTTTTATTAATCTTTTAGTAGGAAGAAAACTTAAGACATGAGTCTCAGAACATTACACTTTAGTTTTTCAAAGTACTCATTTTTTAATGAATGCATATTTAGGTCCAGTCAGGGACAGTGTTCTGATGAAATTTCAGTGCAGCTATACCTCTTGATAACAGCTTAGAATGAAGCCGTAGGTGAGTGAGTAAATTCCTGTCTGAGGAACTGAGTATGATCAAGGGAAAAAGGGAATTAAAAGGAACATGTAGGATCACAGAAGCAAGTGCTTCTATGCACTGTTCTTCAAAAGTAGCAACATATTAAGGACACTTCCTGAAATGAATATCCATGTAGCACATTTAGACACCTCCATAAATAGGATCTTGAAATACTTTGAAAAATAACTATTATTCTAACTTTCCTTTAGTTTTGTAAGGTATAGATGAACTCACTGTTTTGACGTGTTGCCTCTGAATTCTCTTTCATCACTGACAGAAAACCATAGGTATTAAACCTCATTGCTGTGTGTTCTGCAGGGGGCAGTCTGAGCAAAGTTTTATTTTGTTTGCTAATAGGAAAAACCAGGAAAAACTGTTTTTCCAAACCAACATGTAGAACATTAATGATCAATGTCCAAAGTATTTTCAGTGCTGGTTAACTAGAATTATATTAAAATTTGTCTAGTGAAGTGTTCAGAATGAGTCATGTAGAAATGAGTATTTATGTTCCCTCTGACCTCAAACATTCATGGCCTTGTACAAGGTCACGTAAGGAGACTGTGGAAAGCTTCCACATAACTTGCTTTTAGATAATTCCTCTCCCTAGTTCAGCAAGCTGTATAGGTGATGTACACCACATGGTTTCTAATGCATTCAAAAGCACATTAAGTTCTCAAAAAATTCATTTTATAGTTATTTAATTGTGAATGAGGATAACTGCAAATATAGAAGGAATGTTGATACAGGGAGAAAAATTGCAAGGGACAGCATTTTGCCGTTGCTGCTGGGGTTATTTTTAAATCTGGCAATGATTCTTTCACCATTACACACACTGTTTTTCCCAAAAAGATATTCTGAAAACAGCAAAAGATTTCCAATCCAAAGGCTAAGAATTTCAGAAAAGTCATATGCAAAAGCAGCTGTCTAGGTTCTTGAAAACTTTCTTGGATCTCCTAAAATTGTTTTTCCAGTGCTACTGTCTTCTGTGTTTTCCAGACATATTTAAACTCGTAAAAATATTTCTTAGTGTCGTGGTATAACCCCAGCTGGCCACTAAGCACCACACAGCCGCCCATACTCGCACCGTGAGGAAAATTAACTCTGTCCCAGCCAAACAAATGCACAGATTAAAGAGCATGATCAGAAGGACTGATGAGTAAGTCACATATGCAGCAACATAATGAAGCAAATGACAGGAAAAATTGAAATGTCAGACTAAGGATTTCCTTAAAGCCTGATTAAGAGAAACTCAGATCACGCTGAATATTGTGTTTCATACAGGGAGTTATTTTGCCACTTGAAAATGTGGGCTAGCAGGCAGAACCTAGAATGATGAAATTTCAGCACCCAAGAACCACAGACATTTCTGGAATTGTATGCAGTTCTGGGCATCAAAATGAAAAAATTCAGGACTCCTTACTTTCTAGTGCTGCAACATCTTTCAAATGACAAACTGAAACAAAACTGTCCTGCAGCAGAATGACTCTACATGATTGTCTAGAGTGAGAATAATAAAAATACCACTGGAAAGAACATTCTTGTAACAATGGAGCATTATAAGAAATATAATGAAAATTATATCAATCAGAAAAAAATTAAATGGGGATTCAAAAGGATTAATTCACCTGTGTTAGCTTGGAGGACAAATACAGAGGTCTTTATTTATTAGGTTCCATTGTGAATTTTCAGTTGCTCTGTTAACCTGAGGCCAAGATGATAACCAGATTTGTTCCTTTTAATTTTTGAATCAAATTTTAAAGGCCAGTAGTACTGACTTAAATGGAAACTATTGGTAACAGGGCTGCATCCATTTACACAAGCACAGAATTTGGCCCACTGCTGGAACAATTAGATGATGCCTTTGTTACTAAGAAAAAAAGATTAAAATGTTGTTGGAACAGCCTCAGGATACAGTTTTATTTTCTTAGTTGTGGCACTTTTTGTTTGTTTGGCTTTTGTTTTGTTCTGTTTGTTTGATTTAAAAGATAGGGATTTGAGTGAGACACTGAGCACAGGTGAGTTTGGGTGGTATTCACTCAGCAGCCACAAAAGATAACTAAGCTCTGTAGCCAGTGGGGACTGGGGGCAAATTTCTGACTGCTCTTCTGAGCATGACAACCACAGATCTGAGTGTAACCGTGTCACTGCTCTTGTCTCCCCCTCTCTACCGATGCAGACACCACATTAGCAGCAATTCAGTATTCTTCAGAGACATGGATGGGCATGAAGCCTTCCCTCCTCCTTCCTAGGACATAGCCTGGGGTCTTTTATCCCTGAACAACTGTTCCTTGCCTCCTCCAAGCATAAATGCAGTGGAAGTACCTGACATACCAAATTCAAGATTTGGGACGACCCTAGACCTTCCAAACTTTGTTGTATGGGATAGAAACCTGATATATTGATAAAAGTCCCATTACAAATGTGAAAAGGGTCCCAGAGTGGGTGTGTAGGAAACCAGATAAAAGAGAACCCAAATCCTCTCTCTGCTGAAGCCAAGCCCCCAATTAGCTACAAAAAAGAGAGTTCCAAATTACTCCTTTCAGGCAAAATATTTTCATGTTTCAGAAAATAACAATCTACTAACATTTAAAACCGTGTAATATACCTCATAGCTATTAAAAATACTTCTGTTTTCTTCCACATTCACAAGGCCTATAGCTATCCACTATTCAGTTGTATTGTGACTCTCATTTATATTCTTGTTATAACCTGTATCCTTGTTGATCTATTGTTGACCTATTAATCTCTATCAGCATAAGAATTGCAAAATATTGTGTAAATAATTTGTTCAAGTGAGGGTTCTCCCAGCTCATAATACTTATTCTTTACAATGGCTACAATTAATTATTTGCAAGAGTAAGATCAACTTGAGGCTTTGTTTGGCATTCACTTTTCTAAGAAGAATGCTGTCAAATGCTGAACCTCCAGAATCCTTGTTTTTCGCTCTTGATTTTCTCCTGTTTTCAGCATCAACTAACCTTACATCTCATCACAGATCCATAAACATAAAATGACAGTGCTTCTATAGGATGCCCCTCTGTACTGCGGTTCTCTGGGACTGCCAGGTAGGCATTACAGTCTCTCTGTTTAGAATTCATTTCAGAGAACTCCTACAGATTTGTAGATGTGAGATTTTTATAAAGGCCTACTGGATTTAGGAAAATATACTAATCTTGTAAAATTGGGTCATTTCACTGAAATATGCTTGTTATAGAGTTATCAGATCCATCTTCCAGGAAAATTGTCAAATCTCGATAACAGCACTTAGTCACTCGTTCACAGCATGACTCCCACCCTTAATCATCATCAGTAAAGCTAGGACTTGCCTGTTTGATTCTGCTAGAGAAGTTATTAAACGATATTACTTCAGCTGAGCAATATCTTAATGGGGAAATACCACAATATGGAAAACTAAGCTAAATGTTTTCTCAACTGAAGGTTTTAATGTACTGAAAGAAAGCTTCTAAATCAAAAAGAATGGGCCAAAGTACAAACTAGAAGGTGCAGTCATTCTTATGCATTCCTGCTTATCATCAACAATGGACAAAATAGTAAACAGTGTAAAAGACTGACGACCTACCTGAAAACAGAAAGGATAACGTCAGTATTGTCAGACACTAAGCAATGTGACTTTGCCAACTAACCCGTTTATCTTCCACAGTCTAATTGTGAGCTTACATGAGTAGTTAAAGGATGAGAATGGATAGCAGGGAGAGGCAAGTCAAGATCTGTCACACTGCGATCGCTTGATGCCAGGCAAGGCGGCAATGGCTCGGCCGCCATGGCTCCTTATGCAAGCCAGCTGCATCTGCAGGGATGCTGCCCTAAGGCAAAATTCTACCCAGCTGATGAAAATATGGATGGGTGGCTCATGCTTTCTCTAAGACATTTTCGTATTGTTAGTTTTAATGAGGCTGTACCCAATGTCTTCACAGGGCCCTGCTTTTTCTGCTTCCTTGGAGTACAGTGTTTCCGGCTCTTGATCCTGCAACATTCCCCAGTGTTTCCTATTCCCATCTCTAATTCTGAAGAGATTCAGGATTTCAGCATGGTTTGCACAGAAGAAAATGGCCCACCACAGGACTCATGTAAAATGCTAAGGGTTTTTTCTTTTTTGAAACAAGAAAGAGAGGAAAAGGGAGGAAAGGAGAGAGGAAGGGAGGAAAGGGATGGAGGGAGGGAGGAAGAGAGGGAGGGAGGGAGAAAAGGAAAGAAGGAAAGGGAGGGAGGAAAGGAAGGAAAGGGAAGGGAGGGACCCAACAACCCCAAAATCTAAAGACAAATGACCCTGATCAGACTGCAAGTATTTAAACAGATAAATCTCAATCTCTAAGGCAGATAAAATAACAGAAAATTAAAATCAGCTGCAGACACTTTGTGACCATATATTGCTCAATTTTTGACTTTAAATTATTAAAATATTTCTAGTTTTAATCTGGTGATATTTATGGTAGAAGGCACAGATATTCTCTGAAAGAGAGACCAGGATACAACATTTTTCTTCTCCTTCCTTTCCTCTGTGCAGGTGAGTGCCTTAAACAGTAAATCTGAGAGTCATGTTGCTTCTTGCTTTTCCCCTTCTGTCTTAGTTTCCTTCCTGTAAGCCCCATTCAGTACTCAGAGAAACAAAAAAGTTGTAAGCACCAGTACTGAGGACAGGACTCCACAGCTTGAAAAGATGACAAGTCCTTACAGCTTTAACGGAAACCATTATTGTAAATTTATCTTCTAAAGTGTTAAAGGGAAAATGTGGTGTGTGTGTTTTTTTTTTTTACTTGCATGGGTTTTCCTACATCTGAAGACATTTTTTCTTCTCATTACATGTTCAAAACAAAAAAGACAAGGAAAGAAATCCCACCTACTATTTTTTGTACTAGCAGTTGGCATTACATTGAAAATATTTGCATTGGGCATGTTTAGACATGTCCTATTTTTTAAGTTTCTGCAATTATGTGGAGCAACCACATTCAGATATTGCATCAGTTCAAGACTAGGTGAAAAATGTGAAAAGACCTTTTTCTCACTTTATTAGAAATTTCCAATTGGGGTAGACAATCTAATTCATACAAAAGTACTTATCTTTTTTCCACCTAGTTTCACATACGTTGCTAGAGAAATTTATAGGGGCAGTAGGTGAAAATGATTGAGTCTTGAACATGAGCACAACTTTAATAGCACAGTGAAATTAGATATAAATCACTAATATTTAAAAATAGATGTGATAAATTTAAAGCAAAAATCTTATTGTTTTATATATTTATATATTTATATATTTAAAGGAAAGACATTATCTCTACCCTTATGTTAGAAAGCAAAATGTGATTGGATGCTGCTTCAGGGTTACAGAATAAACAAGAATTTGGTCACTATGACTAAAGGGGATCGTAAAAGCTGGAAGAAACACTGCTATCAAGCATGATATTAATTTGAAAATCAACTACACTTTGGCTCCATAGGTAGGCAGAAGTAAACATCCATTATCATAATGATAACACAATGCTCTGGAAAATAAATTATAATGTTTCCAGTACATTCCAGTGATCCAGTGATCCTTTTGGCATGCCTATTGCAGCCCAAACATCACTGAAGGTGTAGCCCTGGTGGCCCTCTGAAACCTAACTCCAACCCTAACCCTAATGAATGATGATGCCATGGCTTCAGTTCCCATTTGGATGAGTGGCCTAAATGGGAAAAGTGTGGAGGGAGAGCTGTTAGAGCCCTCCTGCCATCCCCTTGACATGCCTTTTCCAACCCCAGTATCTTTAGGGCCATGGGCTTTCTGGCCCTCTAAACCTTAATGCTGAGCATAATAGCACCTAGGCACTGGGTCCTCATCATTTTGGGTGGTCCAGACTGAAAAAGTATTGAGCCAGGAAGATTGGTGCCTTGTTGTGATCTTCTTGGCATGCCTTTTTCTGCACCCATGTTCCTGGGACTGTGGGCTTTCTGTCTGTCAGAACCCAAAGCCTAATGCTAAGCGCAATCCAAACTTAAACCCAAAAGGGATCTTGGTACAGCAGTTGAATTCTTAATCTCAATTTCAATGGGAAAAGTTTTGAGGCAGCAATAATGGTATCCTGCCATGATCCCTGTGCCATGCCTTTTGCAGCCCCAGTATATCTGGCACTGTGGGCTTTCCGGCTTTCTGAACCCTAAGCCTAAGCGGAATAGTAGCTTGACACTGCCTCTGAGGGTCCCCATGGCCGTGGGTGTCCCAGAATAGAGAAGGGTTGAGGCAGCAATGTTGGTGGCCTGCTGTGATCCCCTTGGCATGCCTTTTCCAGAACCAGTGTCCCTGGAGCTGTAGACTCTGTGGCTTTCTGAACCCTAACCCTAATTCAACACTAATCCTAAACCCAATGGGATTTTGGTTCTCTAGTGGAATTCTGAATCTCCTGGGTGTCCCAGCTTCAAATGGTGTCGAGGCAGCCAAGTGCCCTGGGATGATGCAGCTGGCATGCGTTTTCCAGCACCAGGGTGCCTGGGACTCTGCCCTTTTGGTCTGTCCGAACCTTGACCCAGACCTAACACAACAGAGGCATGCTCATGGATGTTTCAGATGAGACATGTGTAGTGGCAGCAATTCTTTTGTCCTTCCAGGATCCTTTTGGCATGCCTAGTGCAGCTCCAGTGTCCTTGGAGGTATAAGCCCTGTGGCTCTCTGAGGCCTAACTGCAATCCTGTTTCTAGTCAATGATGACTCTGTGGCTCAGGTCACCATTTCAACCAGTGGCCCAGATTGGAAAAATGTGGATGTAGACTCATTAGCTCAGTCCTTTCTTGCCCTTGACCTGCTTTTTCCAGCCCCACTACATCTAGGACTGTTTACCTCTCCTCAGTACATCGATTTCTCAAAGCCTCTTGTATACAGCCTAATCTTTTGGTGAATGAAATTTTAAACAACTAGACATAGGCAATATTTTAATCTACATTAATTTGAAAATATGGTTGTCACCATTTGACAATCAGGAACTAAATATTCCATTTCCTAGGGGAAAATTCATGTTGTGTACATTGTACTTGATCAGTATTTCTGTTTCCCTGCACTTTCATGTGTTGGTCAGAAAACATCTACAAGAGAAGATACAGGTGCAATAGATTATTGCTTGTATAGACAGGAATAGGCAGGAACCCGCACATTATATTTGTTGGCTTTGCTTTTTTTCCTTTAGGCTATTGTCTTATGTGCTAACCTAGCCACTTCCTAGGTTTATTTTAATAATAAAGCACATGCCTAGTATTGCTAAAATTTAAATGATTCCAGTTGTGGCGTTCAGTGATCAGTCAGTTGTGCTATTGTTTAATCTTTTGAAAGGTTTGATTTACTTTGTTTCTGTGAGACCCTTATAACTTGCCCTAGCTATCTGTGTCAGGAGTGCAGCTCTGAAGGCACCATCACCAGTGCACTCTGAAACGTATGACATCCGCAGAACTGGCAGCTGAGGAAGTGACTTCATGTGGCACTGGTATATCTTCAGTCTACTGCATCTCTTTTGACATGCTACTATCAGGATCAGCTCTGGCTTTGCAAGGCAAGGTGAACCAGGGGGCTGGAGGGGAGGGCTGGAGTCAACAAAGGCAACAGCAAGGGAGACAGGCCTAGGTCTTGTTGGGGGAGAGCACTGCAATGCTCAGGAGGACAGGGACATGAGTGCGTTGAAGAGAGCAAAAAGGATAGGTTAGAGAAGAGCTGCAAGGAACATCAAGCAAATCAAGGCAAGATACACCTCTTTGCTTTCCCTGAACCTCCTCAGTAAGTTGTGTAACAATGATGGCTCGGCAACAGTGACCAGGTAGTAGAGGACTGAGTTGCAGAAGAAGGGCTATATAGAAAGACACTGGAGAAGCCTGTTCTTGCTAGGAGATGAGAGTCAGTAGAAACCTGGCCTTGACTTGGGCTCTAGAGCTATTTGCAGTAGAAAGGCAAAGGAATTGCAGAGGAACATATGAAAAAAAATAGGAATTAAGGGAAAGAAATGGGATCAACCTATTGAGGGGAGTGGGAATTGCAGTATATATTGATAGCTATCTTAATGAATATTTCAGTAATTTGTTTTATGCAGGCTTGGACTAGACATTGAGAGGTTATTTAACATCACCAAATTATGTCATGTACAACTAATCTCATACCTTCTGTGTGAGAGTATGCTGGAAAATGGTCATAATTCCAGCCTTGTTTGCTTGGAGACAGCTTCCACTACATTGCATTAAGAGTCAATTGTATATAACCATCAGCACGTAAGACAGCTGAACTTAAATGTTGGAGAAAGAGAGTGAGTGGGGCATTGAAAAGAGCAGGCATTTTAAAGAAGGCAAAATAATGGGCATGAATGATACTGGCATTTTACCTTCTTTGTATAAGTGACTTTTAGACTAAGACACTTCTATCGAGTTCTCGAGAGATGTATTAATTTTCCAGTACTGCCACCAGCTTCCAATGTACTTTTGCAAGCCACTTAATGTTTTAGAATAAATCAAATATTTCTAATTTCTAGAAACAAAAATATGATCACCAGAGTCCTCTCTCTAATCTAAACCCCATGACCTTCCTGGAAGTAAATCTCCTTTTGAGATTTCAGTATTCTAAGGAGTGTTGAGCCCAGTCTAAAATCAACCTCAGCCTCCTGGTGCATGGGGCTGTCTCCACACAACTCGTGGCAACACAAGAACAGTGTTCATACACACTCATATAATTTGATACTCTAGTGGAGCGAGCCTCCTTACAGTCATCCTCTAAAACAAAAATGTCAAAAGCAAGTTGCACATCCTTAGGTATGGCCAGAGCAAATGTTTGTCTCCACTTTTCATTTATCCCTAAGGAAAATACTGCCTTATTATATTTAGCATTCTCAACCAGTCATGAGAAGAGGCACCGGGCAGGTTGTGGTTTCTTCAAGCAATCTGCTGACCACACCATTTTGGACAAGTAATTAATGCTTTGTGTAGTGAATTCTTTGTGTTTGCTTCTTTTTTTAGAGGTCAGTAGAAGTCCTTTTCTTTGCTCACCAGGAGAAAAAGCCTGACCAGGACAAAGCCTGCCTGGCAGGTCTTTTGTTCCTATCTTGAATCCTCCAGAGAGCTGCCCACCTCCCAGGCCAGAGCTCCTACACAGCTAGCTCTTCAGTCAAAGATCAAAAGTTTTGCACAAGCTTTTTCCATTTTTAGCTTCTCTCCAGCACACCTGGACCACAACATGGGAAACGGATACATTGCCTGTTCCCAAACAGTGATGCATCAGGACTGTTTCCCATGGGCAAGGAAGCTGCAGGAGAAGCACAATGCCACCAGGCTATCCTTCCAGGGCGAGGTGGCTTGAAGGGCACCTGCAGTAGCAGTTACAAGCCAAATGTACTCAGGAACATTTAATGTCATTATTTAAATGTAGAAGTAATGCCAAAAAAGGCCTTTGTTTATATCCCATACATTGAGGTTCCTTAGGCTCTCAACTGCCTACCAGGGGGATTCCTCACTGTTTACATCAGCATATTTCTCCCAGAGGGATGGGCCATCGTTCCTACAGTTTAAGGGATTCACCAAACCAAAACAAAGCCTGTTGAGGGATTAAAGAATTTCAAGAATAGAGAAAAGAACAGCTGTTTTCCTTTGCAGGTCGAGGTGATAAACATATTTTTACTTTCAGGAAATGAGTTTAATTTCTAAATACCAAAGAAAAGTATGAATCTTTTTCTGACCGAAGGCAAGCTAAATATCTTTCTGATGTGGTAGATATGGTGATTATTACAGGTAGTCTAAGTAATCAGTATAAGGCCATCTTAATTTTCTTCCCTGAAGCAAGAAGAACTTAATTATCTGTAATTGAGATGGAAATTGTTGAAATAGAGATCAATAACTACTAAACAAACAGGCCAAAAAAGAATAAATCTAGGGGAATGGGTTGAAATAGTGAGATACATCATGAAATGTGATTAATGACAGCAAGGGAAATACAAAATAACATGTTTCCCTGGAAATGGACTGTAAGTGCACAATATTGTGCATCTGCAGTTCTCTGTCCTGCCACCTAATATCCAAATTGTCTGCCAGTATAAACACAGCTGTTAAATGTCTTCTACAACTGCAAAAATAATGAAACTCCACTTTCTTCCCAGCTATTGAAGTCTATTTTTACAGAGACAAATGCAATGTTTACCCTTGCTCATGAGAAGACAATGTCAATGCCCAACATACATATCTTATTAACACACATTCAGATTCAAATATCATAGATCAAAGAAAGAGGATGACTGTTTTCTAGTATCCTTTAGATGAGCTGAGATTTAATGTTTCTGGCTTGAATAATTTCTCATCTGTTTTCTGTATAGACATTTGCCTCCCCATTTTAGTTGGTTTTGACCATCACTACAACTTTACTGAATCTGGCAGGATTACAAAAGAAGGATAAGAAATCTTCTTTATGTAAACTCTGCTTTCCATATTGTGGATTGGCCTGCAGACTTTGTTGGGGAAGTACTGTGATGAGCTTCTGCCCAGCCTGGAGACATAGGTCTGCAGCAGTCGGGGGCGTGGGAGACTCCAAGTAACAATTTTCATGTTATAATACTAGCCTGGACTGTAAGAAGTAATTTGAGATAATTTACTAGGTTGCATTTACTGAAACAACTTCTTTTCAGAAAATATAACTAAGGAAAACCGAAGAAAAATGAAAAATGATAGTCAGGATTCTCAAACGCTATACTCTGCTTGGTCTTTGCATAAATGAAGAGAGCATAAATGGCTGAAAAAAGAATGAAATTAAAAAGAGAGAAATAAGGCTCCATAACCCTAGGAAGGGTACCAATCCATTTATATGCTTCCTGGAATGTTTAGAACATTTAGTCTTACTGGCCACAAGAAACCACTTTTGTTGTGCAAAGGGTTTCACACATGAACTGAAGCCAAAAGTTTTTTCATGGCACTGTGGGAAGAAAAAACATTACTGTACGGTTTTGTGAACTACACACAAAAATCAGTCTGTAGGTCTGCCTGGTAAAAACTTTCTGAATTTATGAAAACAGTCATTGCCTCCAGCTTCCTGCAAATTATAGGCTTGAAATTTACCTCTTCTCTTACAAGCACAAAAACCCCGCACCTAATCACGATTAAGCAAGTCAGTAAAGTACTATTACTACCCTTGATTAGCTAAAAACTATGTACACACTATTAATTTTGGAGAGTCTGTCTCTCTCAACCTATACTCCTTTTTTATCTTATTCATCACTTACAACTCATTAGCTGGCATTCTGTGGGGCAAGGAATATGCTTGTTTCTAAGCTTTTAAAGAACTAGCTTCAGTCTACTTTTCCACTACTGCAACAGAAATACCAGAGACTTGTAACAAACTTGGGAATTGTTTTTTTTTTATCCTACAAGAAAGCAAGATAGATAATAAATTTTAATAAAATTACAGAAAAATTAAAATTTTACATAAAAATTAATTATTAGAGACAAATTAGGAAGATTCAGTTGGTCAGACCATCATGATAAAAAATAAGATACAACTTTAGTCCCCTGTTGGAACTTCCAATTACCTTTCTCAATTTAAATTATTTTTTTCCAGATAATTAATTGCAGGTGCTCCCTATCTATTATTCTACCAGGCTGAACATAGCTTTTGGATGTCACTTTGCCAACAATCACCCATGATCTGTAGTTGTGCTTGATAGAATTCAAAGTTGTTATGTGGATCAGACTGGTATGTTGGGGAGAAAGAAGGGTCCAAGACCTCTGCAAATTGCCAGTCCACCTTTACAGCAGGTAAGTATATCTGCATCCTTGTGTCTGGATCTTGAAGTACTCACTTTGAACATTACATCGAGAAGAAATCGAACTGAAGTGGAAACCCAGACTTGCTGCTAGATTGAAATGCACAGTTGTATCTAGAAACCCAGCTCTCTGAGTCAGGTATGAGTTTGAAATCCAAGTCTCTGTATTTTTGTTTAATAGCCTCATAATTTTAAGTAAAGGCCAGGGCTGAAACAAACAGTTGCTCCTGCTGAGAAGCTGTGTTTGCATGCTGTTCTCATCCTCTGGGCTGGCCCTGAAGCGCAAACGTCGGCAAGCACACAGCGGTGCTCTTCCAAAGCAGCATGGATTTGGATGCTGCCGCATGGGGGTGGGATAAAGTCGCAGTGCTAGGTACAGCTGTCGATTCTGCTGGAGTAAAAGTGGGCTAATGCCTTAAGTCTGTGGATTTATTCATCTCACAGTTTTTCTGACATAAATCACTACAGAAATTTGACTAAAGTAGCAATATGGGAAGAGGTGGGCACAAAATACAATGGAACAGACGTGTTGAAGACACTGTCTGATATTGTGCCCCAAAAGGAGGCAGGAAAGAGCACAGGAGATAAACTTCACAGAGGTGAGAGTCCTGCCTTACAGATTCTGCCTGGAAAAGCACCAATTGAGAAGTGATTAAGTACCAATAAAGAAATATAATTGACCTCTCATGGTTTTTACATGAGAAGCATCATATCACATCATGAAAGAAGTGGGGAGGACTGTCAGCCTTTATTCATGATAATTTCCTTTATTCACTCCACTTTTTGGAATAAACTAAGTTTCCTACATTTATAAACCTACTAACACACAGGATGTCACAAAATTGACAAATATGAGTGCAAATTCTCAAGGTAACAAAGAAGCCTTGGATAAGGCTCAGGTCTCTGGGAAGGCCCCACTTAGTAAGGCAAACCCTTGGATGATGCAGAGGGAAAGCTTGCCAAATACACTGGAAAAAGATTAAGTGGTTTGATCATTACAAGATATCAATGTGTGCAATTCCCAGCCATTCCAGTGTGAGTTGCTCATGTTTACTTACCCTATGATGATTGGACTTGAAGAATTTTAAAGAACAGTGTACAGAAAACCAAACCCTAGATCTAACTCTATATACCCCGTAAAGCTACAGTAGAAAAAAAACCCCAAAACCTGGAGAAGCAATTTTCAACAAAACTGTCCTCTTCCCGCCTCAACAACAACAATCACGTTGCCAACAAAACAAATCCAAGTGATCACCACAAACACACACCTCTCAGGAAGTCTGCCCTCACTGCTGCCTTCAAACGTTTGCTGGGGTTTTACAGTGCTGAAATTATTCCTGCATCAAATCCTGGAATTACAGTGAGGCACCGCCCTGTCTGTGGTTACAGGCTGCACAGACAAAGCCTTGGAGAGAGTGCTGGGTGCTTCTTCTGTTGAAGCAAGGGTAGAAGGGGGCTCCAGCTGTCCTGTGCTTCTCCACCCCTTGCTGGGGATTTGCCCTCCTTCGTGGGAGTGCCCTCCCAAACCCTAGGGCTCCCAGCCTGGGCAGGCAGTACGTGTAAGGGATGTGTGTGCAGCTCCTTCCTCTCCAGCCATCGCTCAGTGCAACCTGTCATCTTTTCCATATAGTCACACAACATTTTAAAGAACAAAACTGTGGGTAGGATACCTTTCATAATAATAAATAGGAATAGCGGTGCTTTTGTGAATTTAGGTCAATGCATCACCCTTAGAGCGCATTATAAATTCATCAGAAACACAGCCTGAAGAAAATTTTATTCCCTGGCACCAGCTGCTTTTAGCCATGCCACATATCTTTAGCAGAATTTAAACTCTAGATTAAGTATTGATTGAGTTTAAATAAATTATAATATGTTATAGCAAGAAATCGGGGCTCTGACTGGTATAGATGGTTTCCCTTTTACATCCTCTCCCACCTCAAATATTAACAAATTTATTCACTGCATTAGGACTGCACTGAATAACCAATTAAAAAATGTATAATATGAAGTAAGTATTAATTTATCAGCACCTTCACATACTTGACACAGGAATGAATAGAAATTGTAAACTAGGTACAGAATAAACATATCAACCTAAGGATTATGTGTACAGGAATAAATTTCTAAAGAATTATCTACAAGGGGAAAGTAAATATAAAACTACAGACTACAGGTTATATTAAGATTTGATTACATTTCAGATGCTTTGTTCCTTTTCTAAGGTTCAAAAGTGTCTCTGTAATGATGGCTACCAACAAGCTGCCACACAATAACACATTCTTCTGTCGTGTTCAGTAGCATCAGCTGCTTGTACATCCAGTAATTATTTCTGGATGACTAACAGACGAACGTATCATTTTAAACTATATTTAATAGGGAATGAAAAGTTGCATGAGCAGGTATTCAAAATGTAACTATGATACTGTTACTAAAGCCAACTAAGAAACAAAACAAACCTAAATTTTACAGAAAAGAAAACAACAACTATCTGCTGTACTGCTAAAAGAGGACAAGAGGACACATAAGGACATATAGTTTTGTGTTTGACCTATTTTGGTTGATTTAATTTTCAGATTTTGTAAGCCAAGCTCCAGTGAGTTTCTGAGGAAAAAATTCTAACTGGCATTTTACTGTGAGTCAAACCTCACACAAAAAGTGCTTTGTGAATCAAGATAACATTAGAAGCTGTCTAGCTGCACGTACTAAAGTACCAGTTAGAACTAAGAAAAACAGAGCTGTAATGGACATCTAATAGCAATAATGCTTTGCACTTCTGTACTATATTTCAATCTCTAAGTGTTTTGCAGTGTGTGACAATTAAGCCTATCACTCGGAAACTTCAGTAGAAAAAGACTGTTACAATTTTACTGATGAGGAAATTGAGGTTCAGAGCGGTTGAATGACCTTCCTAAGATTTTACAGCAAACAAGATGCCAGTGCATTGTCAGAAATGCCAGGCAGCATTTTGTAACTCCACTTCAGCAAAGGCACTAACTCCCATTTCCAGTCTGTCTTCTAGCTAAGCTATATATTCAACTAATATTTTCCCAGGTTTGTGAACAGTAGAACTCATCTTTTTATTTAGACGTATTTTATTTCCTGGTGCTGTTCTTACCAAGCTGATGACAGGAACAGTAATTCTTTTAATGAAAGTCCATACAGCAATTCAGATAAAGTCCACTTAGGGATGGAAAGAGTGACTGAAATTGCGTGTATCACTATATTGCATATCGACATACATTGATAAAATTGAATCTAGTTGACATGCTCAGCAATCACCCATTTTAAGCGATAACCTTAGAACTTAAACCAGCAATATTGTCTTCAGAATGTAGATGTAGTAGGCTTATGATAATCTTTTCTCTCCTAAGTCCTTAAGTGTGAATAGACATAGTAAGCTTTGAATCTAACTGTTCTTTTCTAGTTACCACTGAACAGCTGTGTTATTTACTGCTTACTTTCCAATCTCTGCTAAGAATGATGTAACTACTTTTTTCCTCTGAAAAATATAATAAATGGATAATTTCTCCAAATGTCTCTTTCTTCTAGTTAGGCTTCACAGAATAATGCAGCCCTTCTTTAGGGTACTAATAAAATCAAGGTGCCGTGGAGTTATATTTTGCAGTGCTGTACATTTTCCCCTGCCTACACCTGGTTTAACTACTACCGAAATCTTCTTGGTATTTAACCCCTTGGAATCTAAGCTTCTGTCTGGCCAAGCAGTGCTAGTATATGTAAGTGCATTGCTGCAAGGGTATATCCAAAGGTCTTTGGGGATTAGCAGAGAAATGCCATGAAGCTGAACACTTTGCCTAAGCCCCATCTGTGAATAGGGCTGTATATCCACTCTTTGAATGTGGCAGCCCTGCATGAAATTGAGGAGTGGTGACAGAGAGGGGAGAGGTGGAGTTCAAAGATCAGACAGTAACAGGACAGAATTACAATTGTACCTGTTACGCCATAAGAAGTGGTAGAATGTTGGCATTTCAGTAGGCTTTCTTTAGCATTAATCAGAATCACTGCTTTACCATGGTTATTCAGGAATATGTGAGGGACCTTCTCGTGGCCTAGATATAACCAGTTATTTGGGAGGAATGAAAGAGAATCGAATTTGGTAATCCACACCAAAAAAAACCCCCTATGCATCATACACTACTGTATGATAGATACATTCTCTACTTTCAGAGACTGAGGCTCCAGAATTAGATGCATGCATTTCCCATGCATGTGTTAGTATGCACATGAAAACACCCAGAAAGAGACAATAAAAGATGTGGTTAATAGCAGTTGCAGTGGTAACCTATTTGGGTCGTGGTTGAGTAGGGTAAAGGTAACTAAGACTTTCATGGTTGTAGAGAATAAATATCTTGATTTTTAAAATTGCTGTCCTGATACTAAGACATCTCTAGTTTATGAAAGAAAATTCAACAGTACAACATCTCACTTTCTTTCTTCTCCTAGTTTTTAGAGGTAAAATCATGTTCCAAATCTTTGGAGAGATAATTGATATAATGCATGAAGCCTTTCCATGCAGTGGCCACTGTATCATACATATCTAAAACATCAGAAGTTATATTTTTCCATGCATTTATGATTCTGATCAGATAGATTTATATTTGCATATTGCTGTTTTCTCTTTTCTTGAAAACCAATTGAATTTTAGATTTATAAGATAATAGAGGCTATGGAAAGACCTATGTGATGATGGCTAGCTACATCTGAAAATTCTTTAGCCTGAAAGCCTGGCAAGAGTCTGAAGGGAAGTGTTAAAGCAACCTGACAGAAATCCCCTGCAGTGCTTAAAAAAACCCCCAGCTCTCCCTCCTCCCAGCTAAACCCTGAAACAAGGTCAATGCACTAAAAGGCTCTGAAAATAATTTTTTTATAAATAAATATCCCGGGGAATTAGTGCAGCAAGTGCTACAGACACATCTCTAAAATAAAGGTAGCTATGAGTACATGAGCATTTCCTTTACATGCTAGGGATAGCACATATCAGTCAATGTGAGATTAAAAGCATCTCTGACTACATGCTACAGAAGAATGCAGTATTTTTTCTCAGAAAGAAAACTTTGATCATAAACTTGAATCATCAAGTTGTTTAAGTTCATGCCTGACGTTAAGTCATGTCTTTTGATATGCTGGAGACGGACTCCTAAGAGGACAATTGCGGTCCTAACAAGTGAAGTCAATAGTGCAGCAGTAAATGCAGGTGAATGAAATGCAAGTGTGAATGAATGCCGAGATATCAAAGCTTTGGTGGCTACTCTGAGGACCAGATTCAAACTCGCATATATTCATCTCTATTGACTCCTGCCTATCATGGCAAGTGTCCTTTTTACCTATCGTTACCAGTTCAGATCAGTTCAGATCAGTTCAGATACTGCATTACCACACAACAGTAATTAATTTTTCTTTAAAAGGGATCAAAAGTTCTAATCTTCTATGACTACAATCAATGGCAGCCATTTCCCTCATCAACAGGGCATGAATTATACAAGTATTCCTTGTAAATCTAAGTAAAGCTATTGAAGAACATGAAAAAATGGCATTCTTCTGGCAAGGATGTAATAATTTAGTTAATTTACGTATTTTGTGACATCGGTGGAAGACTTTGACCTAGCTTAGATCAGTCTTTTTAGTATTATTTCAGCTCTTCCTCCTTCCACTTTAATTTTATCCAGAGAGATTCTTTTTCATTTGCTGAAAGGAAAAGAGTATTGAAGAAAGGGGATCATTAAGTCACAAATCCACTTATCTTCACTGCATCTGTGATGTTGTTCCCTAAGCAGTAGTAATCTCCAGCATTCAGGAAACCTGCACAGGTTTCTCACAGGAAAAGCTCAACATCTGAGCCAGAGTGTGAACACAGCAGTCAAGAACTGGAAGAAATAAAGGAAAGCAAACCCCAAGCTAAACAAAAGTCCAAACCAAAATCTTTTCATTTCTTCTTCATCAGAATATCAAGTAGCAGTCATTAAAATGAAGAAGACATTTAGGCCTTCTTCTTTCAGAGAAAATTTCCTAAGGTTTAAAATGCAGATAAAAGGCTTACAATTCTATATTAGCACTGCCTGATTTTCAGTTTTGCTTATCACTGCCTGCCATGCAGCTGTCTTGCTTTCTCTCTTTGAAAGTTTTAGGTTCTTTACACAGAAATTATATTTTCAAAATACAGTTGAGAATCCTGACGTTATAATCATTTTCAGAGCCACTATGTACATTACTAATTGTGTACATGAGAATCTTGCCTGACTCCAGTGCACATGGTGACATTACCAGTTACCAAAACATCATTATAAATTATAAGGTAAGGAGAATGAGGCCAGCGTTATATTTCTGACTTGGTGAAGGTGTTGATAGCTTGCACTGAGTGGAAATTCTTGTAAAAAATGAGGTTGGAAAATGTTCTTTTTCCTGAACTGTTAAAATGATAAATACTAAATAAACAGCTGCAAGTGAAATGGTTCCCTGCTGTCCAACAACTACTTTTCTACACACCTAAGAAAGTAGTCATAAATACAGCCAAGTTGAGGCCTGATATCCAAAGTAAATAGGGAACACACGGAGTACTGATCGCTTCATAGTTTTTCCAATGTATTATTTTAAATTGCAAGCAGTAAGACCTCTAATAGTCCAGAGTCCCCAATTCAGAAAAGGTTTGCCTGGATATTTTACCTGGACATTACCAAACCACTGAAAATTACTATAAATAGAACAAGCTCAACAAAATACTTTACCAAAAAAGGAATGTACATGCACAAGGAGATATAAAAATGAAGCAAATCTCACAATGAGAAGAATAAGCCCCCAGTCTTTTGTTGTCTTTTCTTAGCAGTTCAAGTATGTTGGGACCTGAGTTATGAACTAACACAGATTTCAAAAACTGTGAATACTGGTTGAAGAAAAATAAACTGTAGATGCATCTGGCCCATTTAAAATGTACAAACTAAGACTGCAAGTCATCTAAATATATACAACCCTTCTCTTATCTTCAATATGATCATAACTGTCTCCAGTAAGTAGACAAGAAACTGCTTGGCACTGTTTGTTAACTCCTTCAAAGAACAAACATAGTTCACAGTACAAAAATAATGGAATTCTTTTCTTTATAGAATAATGTAAGCAAACATTTTCTTTTTTAATCTGTTTGATTATGTGTTATTTACCACCAGTTTCTGAAGCACTTCAGATAATAAAACCTTGATTGTAGTGGGAATTAAAAATGCAAGATTGGGGTTTTTTTTGTTTTGTTGATTTATTTTTTAAAGTAATGTTACCCATTAAATGTTTTAACTGTAGCTTTAGGAATTTTAAGAAACTTTCATAATTATTAATGTTTTGATCTCTACGTCTTAGAAAGTAAGTAATTTTTTGACCTACATTAACCATTTGAGTTTATTTTAATGGACTATGCAATCAATACATTAATAACATCCCATGCATTAGCACTGGATATACCAGAAGGTTAAAAGGGGCACAGGTTTTTCATGAAACCTTTTTAATTTTTCCTTTTCAGGATTTTTTAGAATCTGGGAGTGAGTAGATCCAGTCATAGATCTACTACTCAAGTCTGGAGAATGATGCCACTAAAGCACTTTTAACTCATTAAATATTGTGTGGTGTATACTTCTTCAATACACTGCTCTTGATACAGGATCGGAAATCCATGCCATGTATGACAAGGGCAGCAGTCTGCAGGAGAGAGGCTGCAGATGGAGCATGAGAGTCCAGCCAGTCATCATGAATATTTTTCAAAACTGTTAAGGGACTAAGTTCTGTTTTAGGGCATTTTTGAAACCAATTTTTTGATAATGTACCGCACATTCCATATATGTTACCTCATCCTTTTCTGAGCAGTTTCCTTTTGAAGTCTATTTTCTTTTTTCTTTTTCTTTTTCTTTTTTTTTAAATAAAATAGCTTTACCAATTTTATGTTCACTGGGAACAGAAAGGAAAAACCCCAACTTTATCTCTTGCTCATCCTAGGATTATTTTACCAATTTCTAATTTTAGTTCTTTTCACATTTTGTTTGTTAGGCATAACTGGGTCAACACTTTCATTCTTTCAGGTTGAAAATCCTATCTGAAGAAAAGAAGTTACTTGTCATGAAGCAAAGCAAATGACTGTGAATAATTTATAAGAAAGTAAAAATATTCTGCTTTGGAGATTTTAACAGGAGAACAAGCCCGTGTTATAAATTAAAATTACACTGAAATATGCTCTCCATCCTCTTATTCCTTTGCTCTGCTCACTACCACAATACTTCTTGCTTGAATGGCTAGTAATCTCTTAAAGACCATAGACATAGACCCTCCAGCATGGACAGTGCCCTTTGGACCATGAATTCATCAGAGCCTAAACCCCTGCTTTACACTTGTCTCAATATGGTTATTAGAACTCTTGCAGGATTCTCTTCTTACAGAGAGTACCGCAAAGGTATGTGTTAATACCTGGTGGGATGTAAGACGAGGACTACAATACTGCTAGGTCTTCCACTGTTAAGACACAACCTCACACCTACTGCTCAGGTACAAAGCAACATTGATAGGAGATAGATGGGTAGTTAAATTCTTGGGATTTTTCTAGTTCTGGTTCCTAAAGCCTTGGTATTCAGAAATATTTGTTATGATAATGTAATTTTCATAATATGTCTTTCCTTGTAGAAAGATGGTAAAGTTGAGAAATACAGTATATTTAAGGGAAAAGTAAAAGTATCACAACTTCTCAGCAACTGCTGAGAAATCAGTTTCATTAATGCTCTTATTAAAATGTCTGAAATGAATGTGTCAATTCTCTGTGGTTCCAAGGGAAGATTAATTCCTTAATATCAAAGTCTGTTGCTACTTTCTTTAAACTTTTTTATTATGCTTTCTGCAATACAACACCTCTAGTGTACTAATACTGGCATAAACTACCACAATTTCCAGCATCTTTTTCACATTAATTCATTTCTGACTTTAAAGGTTAAAGCTTAGAAGTACAAATGAAAGAACTAAAATGTAGGGAAATATATACACATAAATCAGCTTCCATAAATAAGTTCATATATTTGAGTAAATTTGCCACAGGATTCAGTAAGTTCTTATACCTTCTAGTGACAAACAATCTTTTGTGATCCTCCCCCACTTCTTACACTGAGATCAAACAGCCAAGAGAAGGAAAGCACGGGGCTCTTACAAGCATGACCAATTCCATTCATTTGCATGTGCAAGATTTTAGCCATGCATTCCATATTTTTAGTAAGGAGAGGTCACATACACTAAGACTGTTGCTACAACATGTTCCACAGGAGATACTCAAGTCTTGAGTCCTACAGGAGGAGTTTGAAGTGTGCAATACCTACTGCTCATCCTTCCTGAAGTGTTGTTGGTCAATAAATTTTGGTGATAGTGTGGATCCTAGGGGAACCTGAACATCTCTTTTCTTCAACCTTAGCCCTGTCTCAATATTCCCCTATTGTTCTGCTCAATATTTCCCCAACTGTCCCCATAAATAACTAAATTCATGATATATATAGGAATATAGATATTCCTCTTTGTCCCCTCACTCAGTCACGATGTCAGAATTATTTGATCAAAAGGGTTTGTGGAAGCTGACCTTCATTTTGAAGTAGAAGACCTGTCCAAGTAATAGTGTAGCAGGGCCCAGGCTTGCTGGAAACAGTCCTGCTTTAGATATGCATTTCTGGAGGATTCATAAGTTAAAATTTAAGCCTTCAATTTTTAGACTTCAAAAAAGGCAAAATATCTGTAAACAGATCCTGAGCATCCCAACTGATTGCACCCAAACACATGAAGTGCAAAGTGTAAATATTATCTTTGTACATGTTATCTTATATTTGATCTTATCTGACCTTCTACTCCAGGACACCACTTAGCTTTCCCTCAGCTTTGCAGTCATTAACAGTCTCAGTGGAACTGCACCTCTCCATGGCAGAATTACGCTCCCCACTTTACTTACTCTCTTCATCACCTAGAGGCTTGAACCAAAATATCCATACTTCTCCTATTTCATTCTTATCCAATCACTTGCTATAAATTTATGAGAAAAGTAGTGCAATTGAGCAACTCAAATCTGTACATTCTTGATGTGTATAAAAGAAAGATGTGCTTTAATTCTTCCAGAATAATCTACTAAGCATCAGATATCAAAGTTTACTAATAATATTTGTACTAGGAAGTAAATGTAAACCATTCTAAGTAGGCCACTACTAAGTGATATCCCAGTATATGACTGGGCTGCAGGATTTCAGGACAGGAATTTGCTGACTATTTTTTAAGGAACTCTTCCCTAAGTTAAAAGCAGCCTTGAGTGGATGCTGATCACCCTTATGATTTTCAAAACTCTCCTTGTGATTTTGATACCCAATTCCAGTAACTTTAGCACTAGGCCTGCTAATCCTGTAGGTAGGCTAGAAAATCTTTAGCTATATGCAGGTGCTTCAGAGATTAGAATGCTAATCACTCACATTTAGCTGCTACTATCAATGTAAGAAGGAAGACAAAGCAAAAGAGAGAGACAGACAAGCTTGAATTAACAGAGACCTATCTATGCCGTGTGCTTTTTACCTTTTTCTAAACGAGAATAACTCAATCTTCTCTCCATCATTTGGGCAAGGGGGTTCTCTTAATCCTTTACATGGGTTATATTGTTATTACACTATCAAACCAATGATTAGTTTTATTCTGAAGATTTTCCTACAACCTGAATATACTTCTACAGGAAATGTGTAAGACCTACTCATGTCATATCATCTTTGGACATTCAGTGATCTTTCACTGGAAGAATGTTCACCTGTACACTGATAGCTGTTGAACCCTCCTCACAATTCAGTGGCCTTTGGAAGACAGATAAATGAATATTTTCAACAGATTTTACTCCAGTGAGATCAGTTATTGAGTTAACCTGTATTCTCCTTCTTAGGCATAGATAGGGGGGAGAAAAGGGGGAAATTCTGTGACAGTAACTGTATTTTTACTTTTTTGGGTCTTTATAGATTTTTTGAATGTTTTTCTTTAATTAATTATATCCAAGACTTTTCACGTTCAGAAATGTCTTCACACGGGAAGGTGGCTGTTTTAGTGAACAGCTCAATTGTGTTGCAGAGACCACTGACAGTTGCCAAATTAAAACCAGGGCTGTCTGAGAAACTAAGGGAAAGCGGGACATCCTATAAATTAAATCAAGCACGTCTTTATACAGCCAAGAGAGAGCCATGAAACATTTGGTTTTTCTAGACTTTTGGATGGAGAGAAATGAAAAAGGCAATGTTCTTGGTTTCACAAAGGCTTTTCAATGCCATCTATTTCAAAGATATATTTAAGAGAGTGTAAGACTTATATGCACATTAATGCTCTCCAATGGAAAGGAGATATCCCTGTTAAGTGACTATTAAGTCCAGAAAGCTTATAATTTGATGCAAGATTTATTGATACTGTAGCCCAAAATTTCCCACAACCTCTTATCTTTGTCAGGACAGGTTGAAGAAAAAGTTTGATGCTGTCTCTGTTCCTCTACACCTGATCTTTCAGGGTCTGAATTTCTACTTGGTTTTCAATAGTTTGGTTTAGGATGTTACTGCACAAGAATGATTGCTACTATGTTTTTATTTACCTAATTAAAATAATGCATTGACTTTTACTGCTGGGATTTTTGTTTGTTTGTGGGTTTTTTTTGTTTTCTTTTTTTGTGTGTGTGTGAGCCTAAAATGAGGCTCTGTCTCTTGGAGCTGATGTCATTAACACTGATAAGAAAAGTTGGTGGGCAGCTGTGGGTTTCTGGACCATTACAGTTAAACTGTCTCTGTAAAGGTACAAGAGACTGAATATCCTACAAGGTATGTAAAACTGAAATATTTATCATGATAAATTTCTTGTTTTGTTATAGACATATAATGAGGTAAGTACAGGAAAAGCAATAATATAAAATAATTTGTGCCTGGGGATCTTAGATTAATAGAATTACCAACAATATTCTTTTACTTCATTCTAAGAACTTACTATGGCAGTTTTCTGCTACAGTCAGAAGAGATAGAAAAGTTCTCAGGATATCATGGATTGAAACAAAGAAAAGTTGAAGGAAGTTAAGTTTCCTTTGATTTTTTTCAAACTTCATGTGGAAAACCACATGGAAAAATATATGTGCATACACTGGCAGAAAACTGCTTTTGCCTTCTGTAATGCCAATTAGAGTGCAACGACTTACTTGTTTTCCTTAGGACAGCAAGCGTCTTTGTAACCATAGTAGGAGAGAAAATGGAGGCAGGAGATGGCCCTAAGCAGAAACCTAAATTTATTCCTGTCAAGGTTGAGAAAATTATTTGAAATCTCTTTCCCAAGTGAATTAAAAAGAGCCTGGTCAGAAAAGGCTCCAGATCTCCTAGGATGAAAAACTGTTACTGAGAAGACCTTAGAAGGCAGAAGAAATAACAGTAGAAATGAGAACTACAAGAATTGAAAAAACAAACAACCCACTAACAAACCTTAATCAGCAAGAAAGAGATACTTCTTAAAGGCTGGGAAATATAGGAGTAAATGGAGAATTGACAAAAGTTTAGCTCATAGAGCAAAAGCATTTAAGAGGATTGTCAAAGGATTTTTTACTGTAGACACAAATAAAACAAGGAAAGTAAAGGTGGTATCACTAGCATTTGAGAAAAAGGATGAAACATGGACTAGACTCATGCAAATGCACAAAAGTAGAAAAACAGAAAAATGTAGGAAGTAGGATAAAAAGCTGTATTGCTTTTGTACAGAACTCTAATGTCAGATCAATCCATCAAACTACCTGGCAGAACTGATTTGCTTGACAAAGGAATTATGAAAGATTAGATGCTTCTGATTAAGGCATTTGTGGGTGGCTCCACATGAGAAATCATTAGTTCATCCAGGGAGCAGTGTATAAATGAGCATGGGGCTGGTGCAAACACCACTGTGTAATGCAAAAAACAGAACTGCTTGACTGGAGACTCCCTGGGAGCTGATTTTCCCCAAGGACCAGTGTGGGAACAGATGCTGTTTCATGTTTTCAGTAATGGTTGTCATAGAAAAGAGAGAAGTATGTTAATGAAATTTAATGATGGCACTGAAGAGGGATGAATTATATATATGGGGTATATTCCAAATAACATGGAAGAAATTCTAGTTGATAACAAAAAAAAGTTATAGGAATAGTCAGAAACTAAATAGTGGGGTGGGGAAAAAAGGGAATAATAATGTTCACAAAGCACTTTACAGCCCAGAGTGACAGAGTGGAAATGGACAGGGTATAGGAGAATCACAAGATAGTTGTACATCCCTTGTAATTCATTTGTGAAAACAGGCAAATGCAGACCTAGTGTCCTAGGTGCAGTATTTCCAGTGATAAATATACTGTTGAAAAATTATGTAGCATGTACAATTATTGTCACACACACTCAGAAAATCTATGTTAAAATAGATGACAGATGAGGATTACTGAAACTGTGCTTATTTTGCCAAGTAAGAGAGAAACAGCACTGTTTTTAAAGAGAAATTCTGTAACAAGTGAATCTGGAAAAGCACACATCTCAGTTTCCATTTTTCTACTGAGCTGAATTTATTGCCCATTCTAAGACGCCTGGTCCCTTTTGCTCAGGTCTTGGACAGTGACTGGCTGAAGCCTCTCACTCCACGGGTGTTGTTGCAGCCTTGTTGCCGACCCACCAATTTGCATTCCTCAGAAAGGCAGAGCATCAGGACAGTTCAGCGGGAGCATGTTTCTGCCAGGTTACTTCGTTGCTCTTCCTCACATCCAAGCCAAATGCTACAATGTGACCATGAGGCTTTCACTTGGGTGAGCGCTTTGGGTAGGACTCTGCTCTCTCTGTATGCCTTGCAGGGAAAGGCAGGCTCAGCAAATAAGCAACTGCCTTGGGATGAACGGTCCATCACATCCTGGCTGCAAGAGCTCTGGCTGGCACGCAGCCTTAGGTACCACTGGCACCACTGGGATTTAAAGGACAAGACAACAAATGATGATCTTCCCCTCTGACAAAGTGTCCAGGGTAAGACTTCTACAGCACAGCACCGACAAGGAAGTGAAAAGGGAGAATATGTTCCCCGTCTGTGACACTGATCCACACGGCTAATCACTCCATCCCATAAGTGTCCCTCATCAGTTCAGAGCTACAGTTCTGACAACAGGCACATCCTTTATTTGGCTACCTGTTTTCACTGGCCAGCTCAGGAAACTGCACAGCACTGCAATAATCAGTGAAGTGTAAAGATTTTTTAGGCAAAACAATCTCGCTTCTGTGCCAGCTCCTGAGATCTCACTGCCCACCAGTCGGTGGGCAGCTCTGTTGGCCATGAGGGACAGATCAGCAAGCAGCAGCAGCAATGGTTTTGCAAGGTGCAGAGTCAGATGTCTTCATCCAAAGTCTGATGTACCTTGGGACTACTGGGATACAAATAATCCTTTGATTTAGACTGTTCAACAGGGAAAAATCTGTTTCAGCTCCCCAAAAGAGAGAGTTCTTTCAGAAAGATGGTACAAAGCTAAGAAGAGTGATGTTTTTTGTCCATTATTTTGGTTTTGCTCACATGCTCATCCAGTGTGCCCACAGGTAATATAGTTCATGCCCATGTTTACTTTCCTTTCCTTCAGCATTAATCTGTAACCAGTGAATCTATGTGCAAGCAATCCTACATGAGACAGAGCCAGCAGGAGACAAAATGAGGCAAAGAGGATTGCATCTGACAGAGCTGTTTA
This sequence comes from Serilophus lunatus, assembly GCA_013399895.1. Taxonomy (NCBI): domain Eukaryota; kingdom Metazoa; phylum Chordata; class Aves; order Passeriformes; family Eurylaimidae; genus Serilophus; species Serilophus lunatus. The sequence continues at coordinate 419,287 of VXBA01004372.1, read as the reverse complement.
AATAAATTGTTAATTTTCTTAGAATACCAGGGGACCTGTCTGTAGCACCAAATCTGCATGGCTTGTAATCTTATGAGCCATCTGTCTCCCTGTATACTGGAGAAGGCTATGGACTTTGGAGGATGATGAAATATTAGGATGTAAATATTGAGGGGGTGGGAGATTATGGCAATATCTTACCTTGCATCTCACAAAATGATGGGTTCCTTACCTTATCCACTGTGGTAAGGGAATACAAGGTGTTCAAAATTTTCAAAGTCTGAACACACATTTAGCAAATGGGATCAATTTTACTGTTAGATAGGTGAATATGTGTGCCTGTACTTCCAAGTTTTATTTTTCCTTTAAATAGATATTCTACCCATTAAAAATAAAAAGTCATATTAACACTTTATGTTGTAAATAATAATCCAAAACATAGAAAAAACAGCCCATTCAATGTATTTACCTTTAAGACATACTACAAACATGTGTTTTCACTCAGCTTTTCAGAGGACAAGGACTAGGTTACAACTAACTAGAACTTATTAATTTTTTTATAGGAGGGATGTATCTTGGATTAAAAGAGCTCATACCTTCTTAATGGTTAGGGCATATATTACATTCACTTTCTAAAATGAACAAACTCTGTATGTAGTAGTCTTTTTAATCTAAATTAAATATTCAAAATGAAGTCTGGTCTGTGGATATCAAATGAATTATTGCTCTCCTGAAAAATGATGTGTCTTCTTTGAAAGACTAATAAATATCAGCTCACAAACTCTTCAGTGTAATAATTCATGTCCCTGTGGTTTTATATCTCAAGGGAGACCATATATTCTTGTGGTAGTAGAAGAGCTTTAGGAGACCTGTGCTTAATTTCTAGTTTAAGAACTGAGAGGTTTGAAAGAGTAGGAACTAAACTGTATCTTTAGAACTAGCTTTCAGTCACTTTTCAGTCACTGTAGGAGTATTTATACATCTATATAAAACAGTTTAAAATCTCTGTCTGAACTGTATGCAATTTTCTTACTGTATTAATTATAATTTACAAAGAAACTATCACACGCTTCAAATTATTACAAGTTATTTTTAGATTCATTCTGTGAAATGCAATGCATGTGTTTTAATAAATATCAAACTGAATGCCTTCTAACTCTGAAGATTATCAACTGCGAAATACAGCACAAAAATCACTCTGCGCATTCTCCTTTAGCCAGCTAATTTAACAAAGCAGTGAGCCTTTTAATAGAAAGTCCAAACAAGAAAGCAGACCTTTTAGCTTAGCCCAAATCAGCATCTGAGAGATGATCTGTTGGCCCTATGTTGCTTGGTTTGTAATTAATTGCCAATCCATATTTTTTTCAGACGTACAAGAGATTGATACAACTTTTACAAGACAGTTATCAACAAGTCTCTAGGTGAAAGACGTGCCACATATTAACACCACGGAATTACACAAAAATTCATATAAACCAGCTAAGAAATGTCAATTTTCTCCTTCTGATAATTCCCAGCGAAAGCGCGTCACACAGATGTTTAAGGTCACTAGATGGTCTGCTGTCATTATAATCTTCATATAAATATATACATATATGTGCTGTCATTCACAGTATTTTTCAAACTTTTCAAGAGTTCCTTTGTCCGTATGGAAGCTTTATATTTCTGGAATTATTAATATATTAATATAAATTATACCTTAAAAAATACCTTCACTGAAAGAAGATGCCAGAATTTAGGATTCTCGGCTGAATAGCACTAACAAATATTACAAAAATCAATGTTTTGATGTGATCCCAGGATACATACAAGCAAGCTTTCCAAGAATTAGAGGTAGCATAATATTTATAAAGACTCAATGGATAATTTAATTTATTGGCCAATAACTAAAATAATTCTACAGCTTTGATAATTTAGAAATAAGTTCTCTAAGGGACACTAACAATGGATTTCAGACATTTGTTAAAGAATAAATCATGCTCTAATTACTAAAATGGTTCCAATGAACTAGAAAGCACATGGCAGTGCACAGCAAATAATGTTACAAGGTTGGTGAGAGACTCCAAAATTAAAATATATTTATGTTACATAAGAGCACTCTCCTTTAACCCCTTATTTGCAAAAATAAGAACAAAAACAATTAAAGAAATAAAAAGAACTTGCGTTTATATGAGAGGTATCAATTTTATCTGAGAGGAACCATCACACTACCTTTTTGAAAACAATGAATGTGAAGCTTAGAATACAGATTCTTTTCTTTCTAAAAAACACTGGAACATTGTATAATATCTTTCTCCTAAATGAAAATAACAAATTCAATCCAAATATACAGTACACAAACCAGATGCCCTATTAAAAAAAAATCTAAATCTGAAAATTACATTATGAGAAGGAGATTTTTGAATCATCAGTACTTCAATCTTGATACTTAACAGCTACAGACATCTGTTGGACACACAACTTTATCCTTGCTATTCTACTGCAGGGGGAAAACTGCTTGCTAAAAAAACCTCAGGGTACAGACGAAAGAAAAGCTGGGAGGAAGATATGAGATATTCACTCTCGAAACAAGAGAACGCATCATTGTCCTGTTTGGTTTTTACATTTTCAATAATTGTTTCTTTAGGCGGTTGGTAAGGCTTGATATGAAAACTTTGGCATATAAACCTAAAAAACCCTCATCCTAGACTTATGTCAACTTTGGAGTCGGAGATGAAAATTTCTTTTAACAACTCTGGGTACCTTCTACTGGGAAAACATAAAATGCATAATATATTACAAGTTGATACATAAATAACATAGAAGAATTTTTCTTAACAAGGCACAAAATCATAGATATGTGTTATTCTGCATATAGAAGACAGTGCTCTTTGTTACACTGGGATTTTTAGGCAGAATAACCCATATATCAGAAGTTTTAATTGGCTCATTTTTCTCTTTACAGTCCTTTGTATTAGCCAGTTCACTTACTCATATTATTGACCTTATCTTTACACTAAGATCAATACAATAGTGGTTTTTAAATTTTCTTTGTTTATTTTTCTTCTTGCCTTGCATTTTAGACTGGAAATGCTGCAATGGCTACACATTAGCAAATGCTTCCAGTTTGAGCTTTCTGTAAATTAATATTTTGAGAGTTCAAGAGAAATACAGTCTCAATGTAGAATTGTTACTCACTTAAGGCCCTTGCATAGGACTGGCAGATATGACCAGAACACACAGCTGCCACATGCTCAGCTGGAGGTCAGGCTGGGGTACTCTACATTTAGCTACCTAAATTGCTCTTGTCGTGTTCATATGAACAACTTGCATAAAAGCTTCTGGACCAAGACATCAGTGATTTAAATGGTGGCATAAGAGGGCAAGCAGAATAATCGACGTTTGTCTGCCAAGTACCAGGTGCAGAATTCTCTTGGGCTAAGAGTGGAGTGAGTAAGAAAAGGTATTATGCTTCACCCTTGTATTTGTCACTTGGTTAGCAAATTACTTCAGTACCATTTACTTGGAAAGGGATGAGCCTGTTTCATGGAACTAAACAATGATAAGGAAAACAGTTTGGGGATTTTTTCCCCCCCCCACCAAATACAAATATTTCAGTACACAACATGCTTCAGATAGGATTTCAGTTTGGACATCAGCATTGATCCTCTGTGTGTTCTTATGCAGAGGATTTGGGTAAAGATATCTTACCTCCAAACTACAGCAAGGCTTTTATTGTTTCCCAAACAACCTTTGTGTCCTTCACCTCAGAAGCACTGTCCAGAAAAACCTTTGCAAATTTATATTTTTTGCAGAATGAATTAGCACTTTGTCATGTGGATTCCAAACATATTTATTTTTAACTTTCACTGAAGCTTCCTTGTTCTGCTTGTGTAAAAACGTAACCTATATTACCCACATTGATGATTTTGTACTTACTACTTAGGGCTGACTGCTGCCTATCACTGCACCCTGCCAGTGAAGGGGGTGGGCCACATAAGACCTGCATAATATAAGATCATAGCCAGACAGGGAACGAAAGTGATTATTCTCCTCTCTGTGGCACTTGTGAATCAATATCTGGTGAATGATGCCAGCAAAGGAGAGATTCACATGCCAGTGTGAGTCTAGAGGGGAAACATCAAGATGGTAAGGGGATGGAACATATGATGAACCAGGAGGGGTTGAAAACTGGCTTTGTTCAGCCTAAAGAAGAGAAGGCTTTGGGATAACCATACTATTGTCTGCAGCAGCTCAGGGGAGGTTTCAGAAAAGATGGAACTAGACTCTCCTCAGAAGTGCTTGATGATACCAGTGGACAGTAGATGCAACTCATGTCAAGGAGAAGTCTCATTAGGTACTAAGGAAAAAAAACCATCTTTACCAAAAGAGTTGTTAAAAGGTACTGCCTAGAAATCTCTATCTTGGAGACAAGCGTGACTGGACAGGGTACAACACTGAGCAACATAGCCTAAGAAGGATCTGCTCTTGGCTAAGGGAACTAACACATATATGAACTCATAAAAATACATTTAATTATATTCTGAAAGGAGTAGTAAGGTTCTGCTCATTAGGCTCATGAGGCAAAGTCATGTGAAAACAGAGGACTAGCTGCTGGATAGAAAAAAATTTCCCTGATAATCTTTCAACTGCTTATTTTTCAGAAGTTTTCCTGTGTTTTACTTTCTTCTATCAACTTCAGCTGGTTCATTTAAGAATATTTAAGATTATTCAGCACAAGAAGAATAAAATGGTGAGCCTACAAACCTTGGCTCTAAGCTCTGTGGATCCATCTAACAACACTAAACTAATTGCACACACAGATCTGGCAACTGTCATAGGGAGTGACAATTCTGAGAGCTGCAAGCATCCCTCGCTTCAGGATTAATGCCTATATCTGTTTTAAGGTTTATAGGTACTTGTTTGTGGGTTATGAATACACACAAAGGCTATCTCAAAAAATCATTAAGGCAAGAGAAGATGCTCTTTTAACCATCAACAAAATGGTAAAAGAGAGCAGGGTCCCCATCTCTCTTACTATAGAAATTACTATAAGAATCATTTTTTTAGATAAAACAATAAAATCTATGCAAGAAATGACACTTCTTATGCAACCCCATGTGTGAATTTTTTTTTTTTAAACAAATTATCTCTATATTGCTCCAAGCTGCCATGTCTGTACCTCTGTCAGGAGACCATCCATCTCAAACAACATATTGTCAATATCTTGACAGTGATATGGGTCCCAGTTTAAAATCTGGCATGTATGGTTGCAATATTTTCATAACACCATTGAAAAGTGCTGGTTTAGAGAAGTTGAAAGAATTTCTCATGGGGTTTTTTTGTTTGCTTGTTTTTCGGTACGAAGAAGTTGTTTCTGATTTTTTTATTTTTTTTTGTGCAGCTTTACATTAAAGGCATAAAATAGAACAAAAAACTCATGAGATGAGATACTCATCTACCTAGATACATGACTTAACAGTAGTCCACTGTCTCTTTCCAATTGTCATTTGTAGGTGCCCAATATTTTTTTAGCTGTCACATTTCCATACCCAAAGTTGTCCACTATAACACCTAGGGCTAAAAGATTCTCACATCGTAAGGTTTATTTTTAAATTATCTTTTTATTCAATTTTAATTCCAGTAAAACCCTCTAAAGAACGCACAGTGACACTGGATCACATTGCTGTGGCTTTGTGTAAATACTTCTTGAAAATCACCAGGGGTGGGATCCCACTGGGCAACCTTCTCCAGTGCTGCTCTACCCTCCTGTTGAAGGGAAGTTTTTATCAATGTTCTGTCTAAACTCTCACAAGCTACAACTTATGGCCACTGCCCCTTGTTATATCACCTGCCACTACGATGAGGAGCCTGATTCTTGTCTTTGTAGCTCCCTTTCAAGTAGGGTTTGGCTGCTAAGAAGTTGCCGTTAGCTTTTTCTTCAACTGAGTAAACCAGCTTTTCCTACTGTAAACCAAACTGCAGTTTCCTCTGTAGGATGAAACAGATTAACACTTTCTATTTATCATTTAATAGCTGAATCATCCTTTTTGGTGTACTCTTTTTTGTTTTTGTCCTGAACAACAATGGATGTAACCCTCTGCTCAGAGCCTACTTGTAACAATAGTCTTACTAGTAGGTGATTTTAAACATTATGTTCCTGTTTCTAGTTAGAGCACAAGAATTTTAGTTTAACTTACTGTGCTGTCAATACCTAACAGTGTTCTTTGCCATAAGCAGTTGAGGCTGTTCTGTTGTAATTCTATCCATAAAAATGCTACATTCCTGAATTGCCATCATCAGTAGTTGACAATGTACCATCTTTCTCTTGGAAGCATTACTCTCTGACATGTTATAAGATATGATAGCAAATACCTGGTTCTAGGAATCCACGAGTACATTAAAATAAATCTTTCCTTACATCAATGTGAATATGAAGCTCTTGTAGTGTGTCTCACTATATTTTCTGTGCTGCTTTTGGATATTAGAAGCTAACCTGGATCAGGCTGGTTTAATACTTTCAAAGATTACTAAAAACTAAATTCTCCATGCACTCGTACAAAAAAACCCCCCCTAGCTATTTGAGCAATTATTCCTATATGAATAACTCAAATCACCCAGGAGAATATATGCTATAACATGCTACTCTAACTGCCATCTTTAGAAAGAACATAAAACAAATGTCCAGACAAGAACTGATTGCAAATGACATTGGTAGCTTTCCAACTGGAAGACTGGTATTTTTAAGACAAGAAGCAAAGAAAATAAAAGTTGAAGGCACATGATTGCTCTGTTTTGAAAGAAAGTTTTGCACAAGTTTTGTTCTTGGCGCAGCACTTCATGAGTAAATAACAAGATGCCCTCCTGCCTATAGATGCCTGATGAGCTTGCTATGGAAGGGTAGGACCTGTTTTACAAGGCAAGGCCCACTACAAAAAGGATTACACATTTTTGTGCCGTTTTTCATTTTCACACTTTTTCTAGACCATCTGAATTCTAAGAAAATATCTACAGGTGGAAAAAAGAAATCTGAGATGGTATGGATGTTGAAACAAACTGATCATTACAAACTGCTTAAAAACACCTACATTTAAACTAAAGGCTTATTAAAGTAGAGATATCTTCCAATTTGCATCCATATGTTCACAAGGGCTTCAAGACAGGACTGAGTAACTGTGGGTAATACACGAGTTCTTTAACAGCAGCTGCCTTAAGATTCCCCTCACGCTTGGCCAAGGCTTCCTAGAGGCTTTCAGGTAAAAGCATGCAGAAGGACATGGAACCTTTGGCCAGCAAGGCTAGGCAGGGCGGAAAGGCTGCAAAGGGTGTCCATGTGGAGGGAGGTGTGGGCTGTCAGCAGGATACTCTCCCCTCCCAGTACCTGCTGCAAGCTGCTCACTGGGAGAAGCCTGTTCACCTCCTCTCCATCCTTCTCAGTTGTCACAATGCAGTCATCGTTATGAATGCTCTACCCTATTCCTGCAAAAAAAGACAAAACTACAAAGGCAAAGAGAGCCATGTCAACCTGTACCATACCAGAGCACTGCTTTCTATTAATTCAACAAAGTCAATCACAGTGAAAAATTTTCAGAAGCTTTTTATATGCAATGTTTAATAAAACAAAAAATTCTGGGAGGACCTTGGCAAATAAAAATGCTAATGCTATGCAGTCACTCTAACAATGTAACAGATAGGTTTTGCTGTTTAGTTTTCAACACATTATGGTCATATTGTTTATATCCTGCCTCTTGGCCTATCTTTACAAAAGAATGAAGGTTCTGCCTTCTAGAGAGAAGGCATATTTTTATTGCTCTGTCTGTGTGCTGATCCTGGGTCATCTTTGCTCATGATCTTTTGCAACAGTCATAGGATTTCTTTCTAAAAAAAATAAAAGTTGTAAAGAACATAAAAATTTAATCACCTTTCAAATTCAAAAGCAGCTGACTGAAAATGCACAGTAGAAAGCAAAGAGTGCAGAGGACAAGCCAGATCAGAGCATGATGGTAAGTACTGTAAAATGTTTTCTTTGTAAATCAGACAAAACAGTTGTTTACCAAAGAAAAAAAAATAAAGAAAAACCTTCCATAATACTAACTTACTATATTAATTCAATAGCAATGATTTATGAGCTCTGCTGCCTCACTGTGATGTACTCTAGCCCCGAAGTCAATGCTTTGTCTTGAGTAGGTCTTACGGGATTCAAATATACTATAGCAAAAGACATTTTACATATTCTTGGCCTCAAATTGTTTCTTTCTATTGATAGGATAACACTGTATTCTTTCTTCTGCTGCATTTGAAGGGTTTTAAAACTTTCAGTACTAATTTATAAGTTTCAAAACTCAGGAGAGTTTTTAAGAAGTCATCACTGTGGCAATTCAAATATCATCTATGTTAATCCTAACAAACTGCATTCAGATAATATAAATGAGCTGATTCACAAGTAATAAAGCAAGGATGGGACTATTCTTAATTTATCCTGCTGTGTTGAGATATTACCACACATATGGCAGAGGAGATTACTAGCAGTTCTGAGACCCCTGTGATTCTTCAGACATAACAAAGCAGATTAATGACAGAGTAATAAGGTCAGCTCAGGTATAACACAGCCTTTTCTCCTGGATTACTTCACAGCTAAATTTGGCCCAATTTTACAAAATTTCCTTTTACTTGTTGATTCAGTTAAATGTTTTAGAGCAAAACAGTAGTGAATTCTGCAACCCAGGAGATTAAATCTCACATTTAGTATCTCATTAGTTAAGGTTCTAGATAACAAAAGCTAGTACTTGTCTTCACACAATTGTTCAGAAGGGAATGACTTGCTCTCCACATGTAAAAGTTAAAAACACAACTTCTGAAGCATAATGAAACAAACAGACAAGGTAAAATAGATAATGCTTCTGCTGCATTTTTGGCCATTTGGGAAGAATTAAACCAATCACATGTGCAGCTGAAAATAATTAGTCTGACTGCTTAAACAGACAAACTGCTTATTTTCATTTTCAGAAAGAAATAAAGACATTGAACAGTAGGTGGAAAAAAGTTCATAATATATCTGATAACGCAACTGTACCAGATGAATTCACTGTTAAAGGAGACACATTACCTATAAAATTAAAGGACCTAAATAAAATGTAAATAGTGTTTGAGAAAAGCTAGTATATTGCCAAGATTTCATATACAATCTCAGGTTGTTTTCTGACAGGTTAATTGTTTCACAATAAAATCCTAAAACCATTTAATTAAATGTAAAGTGAAAAGTCATGTATCTCCATGTAATGGAAACATCAGCAGTGATAAATGCTGTGCAGCTGTAGTGAATATATTGTTATACCTGTGTTTATTGGAAGGCAAACAGAAACAGGTGTACTCTATGGTGTAAGCAAGGGATTTAAGGTGAGGGATCGGGTTTCTAAGTCAGGAATAATTCTTAAAATTTCATTTCTTTGTTTATGGTTATACTGATTTATAAACCCACATAACAAAATATAAGACCCTGTCCCTGGCATTGTGGGATACTGAATTCCCCATATTTTTGAGTTAGTTTACCTAAAATCCTTTGTTATCTGGCTTGTAAACTGAGTTCTGCGCCCAGTTTTCAAAAGGATCAGGCAAAAGACAACAACAAAAAAAAGAGCTCTGAAGCTAAAGGGCAGATCCTTCATTCTCCTATGTTCACCAGTTTCATCTGCCACCCTTTACTCCTTCTTTTAATTTAGGATAGACACATGTTCAATCTTCTTAACATAGGATAAAGACAGCTAGCTTGGGTCAAGGCCCTTGCCTTTCCATCAAGTGATCCATGTGAAAACCCTCAGACAGACAAGGATGCCCATGATAGCACTATGGCCTCTAGTAATTGTTAATCACAGGTGAAGTGCTATTGCCTTCTGCATGCTCTAGCCATGCACTGCATGATCAGGCGTGACAGGCAAACAGAGGCTGTGACAGTGGTGTACACAGTTGCTCTCATATTATTAGTGCTCCCATTTTATTAATGTTTACTCTCACTAGGAAAGCAACTGCTCATTATCAGTGCAGGAATTGAGGCACCCTAACACTAAAGTGCAGTGGTACAGTTGAGATGGATAATAGGATAGAGAGTGGAAAGCCATGCTAAAGCATCAAGGAAGCATTCTGTGCTGCTCAAACTGTTGAAGTTGACTGACCATGGGCATAGGAGTGACAGCTTCAGCCAAGGTTGTACTAGACTGAAGTATGTCAGGGAGGAGCTCATGTGGGAGCTCATTCATCTGGAGAATAGTGACCTGCCTCACTGTCTTGGCTTTGGTAAGGAAACCTGTAAGGTTTTTTCTACAGGATTCTGAATGAAGGAGAGGTCCTTGTCATAAAAACAAATTTATTGAACAAGAAGACTAATGAAGAAATCAAAATAAACCAACCTACAACCACAGACAATGGAAATGATTTTCTACTGTGTTGTCACACATCTGAAGGAGTCAGAAGGCTGCCTAGAGATTTAAAAGGAACTCATGCTAGAGAGGCTTCTGTTTCTGCTGCTCCACCTGGAACCTCTAAGGACACCTTTCTGTCACTGCATAAAATGCTATTGCCTCAAGAAAATGTTCAAGAAGCATTAATATCTCTAAGCAAAGCCTGGAAAATAAGTCATAATATTTTTAACAAAAGAAGCTTTTATGAAAAATTGTTTGTTAGTTTATTTAACATATTAATAGTAATTTCCATCACAATTTCATCTTTTAAATTCATTTAGATTTGAATGAAATTGTTAGATTCCTGGATTATTAATTTAAAAAAAGCAGAGGATTTAAACAATGTAAACAATACATGATCTGCAGATTTCTTAGGCTAATTTTTCTATATCTTCTACCTTAAATCTTCCTGGTCACTTGAACTTTTATCACAATTGAATACTCAGCCAAAGATGCTACCTTTGAAGAAAAGTACTTTTCCTACTGAGAGAAAACTGAGAATAAATGCCTTTATTACAAAAAGACATCACAGACTTTCTAAAGCTGTGTCCGTGGAATGAACCTAAATGCTCACAATCTGTGGAAACAGAGATGTGTGGAATGGTTTCTGATGGGCTGAAGAAAAACAAGAGGATCGGAGATACTTAGAGTTCTGAGAAACACTCGGTTAATCAAACAGACGTCTCAACTCAGTAACCAAAATTAACATTTTATGGGACATATGTTGTTTAAATCCAAGACAATGACATTACTTAAATCTTAAAGGACTGATTAAAACTAGCCTGCTGCTTATTTAAGACCATAATATGCCATTATATTTCTATTTCTTTGGCATAACAGTATAAATAGCATTGAATTTGAATAGGGTGGGAGAGGAGTAGAAGGAGGAAAAGAAAGATGCATATAGAGTTCACTATATCATCAGGAAATTTTTGCCTATAATCAAAAAATATTATTCATATTAGTCTTACTAAAAAGGAAAATAAAATTGAAAGACTCTCCATAAAATTAGCTGAAGCTCCAGTACTTGATGATACTTCTCAGACTGCTCAATGAATCCTTGACCCTCTTCATCCCCATACTCAAACCATAACAGTTCTTAAAGCCAACTGTCTGAACACAACATGCTCATGCTCTTGGACAAAGCTGCCTACTACATCATACAAGCAAGAACTATGTATATCTACAGTTTTCCAAGGGATGGAATACAGAGCAAACTTGAATTAATAATATATTACAATGTTAGCAATCTGTCCCAGTTCTGCAGTGAATCCCTTCACTGGCATTAAGAAATGTTTTAGTGTTAAGGTTTTTTCCGTGGGCATGGAGGATTGTAGCACATTTTATTATTTCTTTTATTGGATTAAAGATTTTGCAAGGTACTCTAAAGGACTTGAGGGCTTTCTTATGAAAGAAAGCTATAAAAGTGTATTTGAAGTTTCTCCTCCATGACAAACAGTTGTATTATAATGGAAAAATGCAGGGTATGAGCTAGAATTTATTAAGCTTTATTATGTTGAATAATGTTTAAATTAATAACATTTAGGTAGAATAAGAGCATGATGTGAATGTGACTAAAAAGAAATACTTAAGCCATGTGTTAGTTATTAATAAGTCAACATAATTTTTGACAGCTATCCAAATATCTTAAGAACCTTTTCGAAGTCACGGTCCATCTAGATGCAAAATCTGTATTTATTTAAATATTGTATATCAAAAGAAAGATAAATATTCAAAATCTAAGCACCAAAGTATGTGTATATTCTAATGAAAACAAGTTACCCAACGTGAAAGTTAGTGGAAAGTTTTTTACGGTACTTTTGAAAGTTTTTAAAAGATTCTTGAGTGCATAAAGATACAGATGGATTTGTACAGGAATTTTTAAGACCTTCTAAAAGACCTACAGGATATATGTATCTACAAAAAATAATTTCTGAGAGAAGTCCTCATTGATGATCTGTTACGCAATTCCTTAGCATTACATACTTCCTAGTTTAATTGAAGTCTTAAGCTCTAGTCCAGCACTCCACTGATTTAGATAGGGCCCAATATTGCCTTACAGGCTGGTTACAGGTTTAGGGCCACGGCATCTAGCACTAACACAGAAACTAAATAATAAAACTCACCTATCTGAATTATAAATGTGTGTTTTAAAAAAAAGACACAAACCAAATGTCACTGATATTAAATGCTAAATAGTGCTTTCTTTCAAAACTGGATTTTGTTACACATTACACTGTGTGCTCATGGACAGCATCTAAGATATAAAAAAGTGCTTATGCTTCATTCACTTTCTGCCATCAGATTGTAGTACATGCATTTATGACAGAATAGAACTGGTCAAAAAGGTATTATATGACAGGGAAATACAAAATATCATAGCTGTTTTGGTAGCCTTCTGCACAAACTGACTAGAGAGTGGCTTTGCCAGACCAGCTGAAGGCCTCAGCCCCAGAGAAGCCAGTGGCCATGGAGAGCCCTCACAGCAAGTGAGATGTCTTAGACGAGTACAGCAAAAGGACACCAAGAAACAATCACTGTTTGCAGCAGCAAACACTCGTGTTGGAAGTAAAGAATCACCTTTTCCATAGTGGTCATACTGTCAAAAGTTAAGCAGTGGAGTAGGTTGCTCAAAGAGGTCACAAACTCCATTGTCAGAAACTTCCAAAATCTGGCTGAACAACTCCACAGCCTACCTTTGAAGCAGTACCTGCTTTGAGCATGAGGCAGGACAAGGTGATTGTCAAAGGTCTGTTCCAATGTTATTTTTCTATGATTCTTTTCTTGAGAAGCCTCTAGAGGATAGAGAAGGCCCTTTTGCCCAATCCCATTGGAGGTGCTGACTAAGGCTTGTCCAAAGAGCATTTATGAGAAAATTTGATAACAAAGCTCTCAGTATGGACACAGGCTACAAGAGAGGATGTCGCTTTTAAGGGAAAAAATTTACCCAGTAATTTGAAGTAAATAACCCAAACATTAAATGTGGCATGTTAAACATTACTTTTTCATTTATTATATGTTTCAGCATAACCAAATGAAATGTTACTGGTTTTTTCTGTGTCAGAAATCTGTTACTTATTGATTACAGAACACAAACTTGTTCTTCTGATATACTTTCTCAATGGAAAAATCTACTTTTAGTCCCACAGGAGAAAAATAAGCCATAGAAAAAAACAAGAAAGAAATTCAGTTTTTGGAAATGCTAGTTTCAAATAGAGTAAAAGTAATTTCTACCTCTATCTTTCTAGTAATTTTGGATAACTTGCTGCAGTCTTTCTTAAATAAATTTAGAAAATTCCTGTTAGAAATAAATTGCAGGAAGCTTCAGTTTAAGAATACATGTAAACACACACTTTGAGAATAAGCCTAATTCCATGAAGTTACAAGTATTTATATATAATAATAGGCATTCTCTCAATGCTTTTTTCTGGAGTTTATTTGTTTTACTTTTCTACACACACAGAGTCTCTTTTACTCCCAAGGCTACCGATCTTACTGACAGTTGCTGCAAACCATGGATGTTTCATGCTGCTACCATTATGTTAATCTGATTCAGCATCTGGGGTACTAGTGCCTGCTATTATTAGTCCCCAAAACCAGTGCAGTAAAAGGCTACTTCACAGTGTAAAAGAATGGAGAATTGACATGAGAAAGCAATTACGTGGGAAACATTGAATCAAGCATTCCCAGGTGGTATATTTATACTGAGAATAAACTGTAAGGGGGCCAAGTTGGAAGTCTGTGAAACTTCCACCATTGTTAAAGGGCCACTGTCCCTTAGACTGGGGTCTCCAAACTGCAAGGGGATTTTACAAAACTTAAGATGAAATGTAAAATATCAATTAAAACTCAAACCTGTAATTTTATTTCCTTTAATATAAACATCCATCTCAAATACTAACAAGTCTAACAGTACTATTGCGAAGGGGTATGTAAAACAGAAAATAAAAGTGTAAGGAGGTAAAAGTAAGGCTGAGTGTTTTCCAGTGTCATAGTCTGGGCTTTGTGAAATACAGAAAACAAACAAGGGAAGGATAGATCCAAACCCAAGTATTTTTAAATCGTTTTCGTTGTAATAATCTGCGTTGTCAGGTCAGCATTTTCTACTGTTTTAAAAGATAAGAGCTTGATTGACAGCAACCCTCTAAAGGAAACAATTTGTTACATTAAATGTCAATGGAAAAGAATGAGTAACTGCTCAGACACAGCAACCCCAGAAGCAAGAGCAACCAAAGCAGAAAAAAGATTGGATAAGATCTGCAGACACTCTCAGGACTATTTATACCACAAGACTTAACTTTTATTTAAATAAAAGCTCCATTTTAGTAAGAACAGACTTTCTACCTTAGTCCTATTCAGCTTTGAGTACAATGAGATGTTAAATTTAAAAATAATATATCTAGATATTTTGTACTCACCAGCTGCAGTCATGCTGCATATGTTTTTTCTTTCAGCAAAATTTCTGAAGCTCAGCAATGGACTAAATTTTTGATGTTCTGGTATTTATTTCAGTTATCTAGACTTAAAAGTGTTTCTGACATAGGTTTTTAGAAGTCTCTAATAAGAAGTCTCTAAATTTTTATTTGAAAAAATTTTCATATTTATATATACCTGAAAATTTTAAAATTTAAGCTAAAAATGCGGGTTTTTTGGTGCATGTTGCCAGAAATTTGAGCAAGAATCAGTGAGGAGAAACAGTGAGTATTTGAAAAATGGACAGAAAAATTTTCTGTAGACATCTTAGATATCCATGTGAAATTTCAAATCAGTTAATTCAGTTCAACTCTTTTACCTATATTGAGAAAAATCTGTGGCAAATCTTAATGGAGCAAATTAGAAATCAAGAATATGATGAGATGAACACACAATGCAAACTGCAACGATATTAAGATACCAGGGAACTATAGTGTATTTCTAAATACTGTAAGTATTTTAGTATTTTCATCCTTAAAATAGAAGCTGGTTAACAACAGAGAATGAAATCTGAATAGAAGCAAAATTAAAGTGACATTCCCCTCCTTCAGGGACCTTATATATTCTTTTCAAAAGTCCCATAGAGTTATAATATGCATGCAAAATTGTCCCTTTCTTGGTGAAAAACACAGCTGGGCATGACTTGACAGTGAACCTCCAGCAGCTCTGTAGGCATTACACTCACTTTACACACATGTTAGAAAGCCTACCTGCTGCCATATATTATCTGTCATGTTCACAACACCTGATGGCCAAATGAAATGTTTTGTAAAGCCAGTTATCTATTCCACTTGACAAAAATGTATGCTATTCACAAGATTTGAAATGGTCATTAGAGAAAAGGAAGATGGTTCTGGTGAATAGCCAGAGCCTGGGACAAGTTGAGTTTTGGACACCAAGGACATTACTCATGTAAAATCCTGAGCCTGGCTTCCCTCAGGAATGGGCAAAGTTCCCAGTTCCTTCAGACATCTGTTTGATATTACCAGACTCACTAGGGAAGGATTCAAGGGTTGCAGAGCTGGCTCAGAGTATCTCGGCCATGGAGGCTAAGCCCAATTTTCTGGCAAAGGGAGTTTAAGAGGCCAGAGGGGAAGAGGACTTGGAGGGGTCAGCTGGATTCAAGAAGAAATGAGGAAGGGAGCAGTTCCAGGGCAGGAAGGATCTCCAAGGTTAGCCAAACAGCAGAATAGAGAGAGGAGCACAAGCTCAATAAGATCTAGAGGTAAGCAGGAAGACATCAGGAGGATCTGAGTAGAAAGGGGCTACAAGAGAGCCATGAAGCACAGTGAACACAGACCCTCCCTTCCTCTCTCCTTCTTCTCTACCTTTACTTTGCAGTCTCTTCTTCTGCTTCATGTGAGCAGGGGTGAACTCTTTATCCTTTCCATGTGCCTGCTGCTCACATTCAACCCTTCCCAAACTCCTGAGGAAGGAAGAGAAAAGGGATCACTGGAAAGGGCCAATCTGGAACCAATGACAGAGGGGGAGGAATATGGATGGGCTGAGGCAAGGGTAGGAACATTTTTGTGGCCATGTGCAGGAGAAGGGGGGACATTGTACAGGATGACACTGCTCATCGCCTCAACTGCAAAGCGAGTGGGCAGACATGGTCACTTCAGAGGATGTCTAAGAGCTGATGACATTAGGTTTAGGGTACCACCAGAATCCTCAAAGTCCAACTCCAGGCCCTGCACAGGACAACCTTGAGGTGAGGTTGCAGCAGCACAGAGCAAAGTGGGACAATCACATCCCTCGACCAGCTGGTGATGCATTGCTCGATGTCCCCTAGGACAGGGTTGGCCCTCCTGGCTGCCAGGGCACTACTGACTCAAATTTGCCATTGACCAGGACCCCAAAGACCCTTTCAGTGATATTGCACTTCAACATCTCATTCTTTTGTCTGTCTGTATATCCAGGGTTACTCCATCTCAGTTGCAGAATGATTCTATGAGTAACCATTTCTTCAAATGGTTCCAGACCTTAGGTGATGGCCAAAGAAAGCACTGTACTAGGGAGTACCCAGGTGGATGAACTGCAGAAGTATGATAGTGTACCTGAAGTTACTTCCATTCAGAGAAAATGACTATTTTTGAGAAGTTTCATGGATATTTTTCAGTTCAGTATCCCAACTTTTGAGTTACAAAGATTGAACTAGCTAGCTGATTTTGACAACCTTGCAGATCACATTATATAAGAGTTCATAACTTGCTGATTTGTCTAACTGGCAACAACAACAAAATTTGTGGTCCAGGAACACCACCCAAAATATTAACACAAAATTATTATCCACAGCCAGGTCTGTTTGCATTTCATCTGCATTCAGAATCACTACTGTAGCCTAAAAGACAAATAAACCACTAATGCCTAAACGAGGGAAGAACTGTAATAAGAACAACACTGCTTTCTTTCTCTTCCTGCTGGATGAGCTCACAAATTACCTTATATCATACAATATGGTGTGCCTGGAAGATTAGTGGTGCCACACACAGAGCTGCACATCACCTTTAGTGCATCAGTTAGTTTGTGATGGCCAGACAGGCACTACCCACAGCCCTGGAAAGCCCAGCTCAAGACACAACCATGGGCAGAAGGGCATGGCTGCTCACAGCAGCTGGCACCAGATAGAATGGCAGTGGCACACTATACCCCACAGCTCTCACTCTCACTGAAGAATGAACTCCATCAAATCCAACAGCTGTTTGTATGAGTTAAAAGCTATATGACCTTTGTGATGTGATCCAATAATAATATTGAAGGCACTGAAGAGGAGGAGAATAGTGGTTACACACAGCAAATAAAATATGCAAAATATCTGCATCTATTTGAAAGAAAATGTAGCAGCAGAGTCTGTTATCTGTATAATTTTCCCAAACAAGCCATAGGACTGCACTCAGATTTCAGACAGTAGATCTGGGTCTTCTCTAACTGAACCAAAGAGTGTTTGCCAACTGCTTCAAAGGAAGTGTTTAAAAATGAGACTGTTAAACAGCTAAGGGAGCTGATGTAATCATATTTTAACCCAATTATCCTTTCCAATATGTATTTGTCAGCATTTAATCCCATCTGCCATTGTGCTGCCCAAGTGCCTAAACTGTAATGGTCCCTCAAGAGTTCTCTAGTCTTGGCTAACCTAACAAATTCTATGCCATATGCAAATTCCAATTTGCAAATGTTCTCCCTCATTTCCAGACTCCATTAAACAACTGGTCTTATTATAGGCACTCCTCAGTTCATTCTTTGCCACTTTGGAATTTTACCAATTTTTCTGGTTTATTTTCTACCACTTTGCCAATCCCTAATCTATGACACCGATTTACCTCCAAACCCCTGAATACATAGACGCTTTACTCACTCTTTTTGAGAGACTTTGGAAAAATCCGAAAAAATTAAAATAACCTAAACCTAACAGTTCCTTTAGTCACTGTTATGCTGACACAACAAGTGGATGATAATAAATTTGAGAGTATTATTTCTTTTCAATACAATATTTCTCTTTATTGCTTTTACAAATTATTTTGATTTCTGCAGATATTTCATTATTATCTCTAGTTCCTCTTTCAGTCCATTTAACTGGGGCTTCAATGAAGTTATCTGTTCCACATTTCTAAGAATATTTTTAATAATTTGTAAAAAATAGGTGCAATATCTACTATGCAAGCTAAATTCAAGTAATGGTCTATCTTCTGATAGAAAAGAATTTGTGCTTCAACCAAAGTGATTTAATTCAAATGTAAGTACAAACATAGTAGGGCAAAAACTCAATTGAAATATTTACAACAGCGTAAAAACTTATGATGTTTAATGCTAAATGACATTTCTGTTTTTATGATTTAAGATTAAAGACCTGTGATCCATTATTTTTGTAACTCTGATTCAGCAAGACATTTTAAAGTGAAAGATTCTAATTCTCATTTTCACTCGATTCTTTAATAACACTTTTGTAGGAGGAAAAGAATCTTAGTGTACAAGAAAATTAGTTCCAGTTGGATTACATGCTTAAGTCCTATGTTGAGTTGAAGCTTGAGCAGAAAAATAGTATATATTTCACTTGTGTAAAAGGTCTATTGATACAATTCAACGTAGAAAACAGAAAACATTTGCATCAAGCAAATTTCTTGCAGGAGAGTAACTTAGATGGTTATTTTAATTGATGGATGTAGTTAGCTAAATTTGTTTGAGCATTTAGACCCTACATTTCAGAGACAGACTCATGCTAAGAGCAGAATTTAACATTTGGAGACACAGGAACAGCTCATTACTATAAATGTCTGCAATACTAATCAAGAGAGATAATGTTCTAGTGAGGATAATAATTAACATTTAACTGACTTGCAAATGTAAAAAACAGGACTCTCAAAATCCAGGCATCAACGAACTGAAAGAAACAAGCATCTAGGTTTTTTTAACTACTTGAATTCCTCCCTCTAGAGGACTGCTGTAATGCTTAAGAGGGATGATAGCACATTGCAGTGCAGCCAACGCTAGTACATCTACTGAATGGAAATTGTACCATCAGTTGTGCCTGGTATAGCTCTTGTACTCTGAGACACAGCCAAGTTTACTATATCCAAATGGGGGGAAAAAAGTAGAGGATTCCATCAAGAAGCTCAAATGTGAGTTAAAAGCAACAAAGTGACTGTGGTGTAACCCCTACTGCTTATATATGCCAGAATAATATCAACAATCTTTTTCCAGTACAACCGCCAGCAAGCAAGGAATAGTACTAGACTAAACACAGAATGTAAAAGAGCATAGAGAATTGGGGTCTGTGCTAAAAGAAACGTGAAACCCCAATGAATGGAGCAGAATGAATTGCAGACCATTCAGAACAGCATTATAGGTTTCCCACATGGGCACTAACAGCAGAGTTCCATGAAGTTTTGGCAACAGTACAATTTGCAACAACAACAGAAAAGAGTTTGCTGAATTATTTAAGCATGAAATCAACATACCTCAGACAAAAATAGCCAATGTACGTTGAGCAAAATAATTTAAAAATATAGCACTGAATCTGAGAGCTAATGCAGTGACTGTAATTCACCCCACTTGGTACACTCTTATTTCCCTGGAAATGCAACCTGAATATAAGCCGGAATATGCAAGGCAGAGTATTCCAGGGAACAAAAATGGCTGAAAAGGTTTCCATGCAGTCTTTTCACTAGGGTGGGCTGAGAGAGGGAGGAGTTTTATGAGGATATACACCTCCTTCTCCCTTCCTTTTGCTCTGTTTAGCTTTGATAAATTATTAGTGATGGAATCCCAGTCATCCCTGGTTTTATTTGCTTGTTTAATGTTGCTCAGAAAACATAGGTTTTTCAAGGATGAGAAGATAACTTTGTGGAAAATAGGTCTTTTTCCTTTCTGCCTCAACTAATTTTCTTCAAAGATGAAGAGAATAATAATTTTATTTTGCTGGCAATTCAAATTTCTTTTGTTTTAGGTTTTCCCATCTTCTCCTGCATGGTACTCTCACAGTATAAACATATAGACTTTTTTTTAGAACTTCTGTTGCATGTGGCATGGCCCTGAAGTCATGGGAGAAACTGAGGAACTGAGGGTGAGAACAGAGGCTGTAATATGTTCATAGCCTTTGAGGTTCAAAAGTGATTGCAAGCATCGCATTTTTCCAGTGAGGCAGATGCACTGCCCAGACCTTCAAGCAACAGAAAGGCAGAACTAATATGAACTATCAAAGATGCACAGCAATCATGGAAAAAAAGATGCAGCAGGTCTGAATAAATGTTTAAAAATTCAATTTTAGAAGAATTCTCTTCCATGGACATTCTTGGGAGAAGCAGAATTAGCTAGGAATCTTTCAGACCTCTCTCCTTTTGGTAGGAGGCCTGAAAGTCTCCTGGCTAATTCTGCTTCCTTTTGGCAGGAGGTTTGTCGACAAGGGAGCATTTACTTTACCACATTTCAAAGACAACATAAGCTGGTAAGAGCACTGTGGCTCTGCCTTTGCAAAGCTGAGGCAGTGCTGCTTCTCCAATACTGTGGCTGGGAGGCAAGGAGACCTGAGGCTGCCCAGGGCTCACCTTTTCACTTCTCCCTCCCTAGGAAAGAGTTTGAACAGCAGTTGCTGTATGTAATTTACAAGACCTGTCAGAGCAGTGGGCAGTCACGAAATTTTGCTAGTCCTGGTGTGTTGGAGGTGCTACTGAAGGCAAATTTCTCCAGAGACAGATGAAGTTTTCAGCCAAGCTTTTCTAAAAAGATCTACTGTGGTGGGCAGCGAATCTATCTGATATTGTGAAGGCTCACAGCTCATGCTTCGTTAGAAGTCAGCATTAACTGCTTTTTGAAGAGCACACAGAAATGAAGCTCTCTTATCAACACGGTAACTAAGAAACAACAACAGCAAAGTCTGGTTCAGACAAGATGACACTGTCTCTTAAGGGCTTCTAAAGGCAGAAGATTGTAATAAAAAATCAAACCATCAATTACTTTAGTAATTAAAGATTGCAAACACAACTGGACAACAATTAAGTGAATGAATTTAGAAATGAATGAATACAACAGTTTCTTACAGAAAAAGGATGCTGCTATAGGAAAAAATATTACATTCAAATGTGAAAATAAATTGCTTTATTGCTCATTTCAAAAGTATTTTGGAATTACTGAGTGTTAGGATGAGGAATAAAAAAAACCCCCAAACCCAACTATGTTAAGCAAATAGCCACTTATAGGACTAAGCTTTCAGTTAATTAAGGAGGAGTCTGACATCAGAAGATCATATTCCAGTGACCCAACAGGAGAAAAAAATAAAGACTATTTTTTTGGGCATTGAGAAGGTCAGCTCTTTCTATTTCTGCAGATCAAACATCTCAACTTTAAAGAATAACAAAGAAAATGAAAGGAAGGAAGCCAAAGAGCAATTGGATTCTATGAAAATAATCAGCAGCAAATATGTAATATTGGCTCCATTTTGGGACTGGCGAGATCGATCCTCTTAGTTTTCTAATTCTCCAGAAATACTAGTAAAACTTTATTACCACTGCTTATACTAATATACATATACAACACACATGTACAGTTAGAATTACACAAATGCTTGGATACTCAGCCCTCCACTCCCACAGACTTCACCCTCTAATTCTCCCGGGTACTATATATCAAAGTAGCATTTATTTTTCTACAGCAGTGCAAAACTAAGTTAGTGAAAAGAAAAGTCAGGCCTTGGTGCTCCTCTGAAATTTGCAGTCCTACTTTCCAGCTGTGCAAGGCAGTAGGAGTGGGAAACTGCAGAGCAAGAGGTTGTCAGTGCCACTAGTGCTCCTCAGAGTATTTGGAAGGGTTTGAATTCAGACCACTGTAGTCTGAGCTATTGTTTCCACTGTTGTTCCCCTTCTAATCCATGAAGGCTATTTACTGTGGTGTGGGAGGAGAAGTGTACTGAAAGAAGAAGGGGAAAGTAAGGGCATGAGAAAGATTCTGCAAATGCTCTGGTGAGGGTTTCAGTGTGTCTGCTTTCTTTGTAGTTGCAAACAAAAAAAAAATTACCTGAATTTTACATATTACACAACCCCTGAGATTTTCTATTTGTTGCTTCTATGCTATTTTTAAACAAATTTACACCTCTTCTTAAAATTCCACTTGAGATGCACTGCATGTACAGTCACAGAAGCTATAGTGGAACCAGTGCTATACTGGATAATAAGGCCACAATGTATTGCTGTAATTTCACTGGAAGGTAAGGAAGTGCATTTTAAGAATCCACATACTTTCTCATAAAATGCTTACAGTGGTGTGGATTCTAGGCTGACTAATAGGGTTGCAGCCCTCACGTGCAGGCACAACTGCCAGTTATAATCTGAACCACATAATATACTTTCTCAGTCACTGTACGATTTGTAAACAGTATTAAATTTGATTGCAGTTTAGAAAGGTAAATAAAATTAAATTTTACTAGTGTAAAGAAGTGATTTTAATTTATTCCAACTTAAAAGATGTTCTTCTAAAACTAGCCAAAGCTAGTTAAAAAATCTGTTTTCTTCCTGCTGTGCAAGAATAACCTTCTGTTTGATTTCAAAAAGCTGTAATATAAGTTAATTGCTTTTAGTAATTTTCATCATCAGTTTTCTGTGCTACTTTTACCTTAGGATTGATATGTTTGGGCTTTTTTTTTTTTTTTTTTTTCCCCGACATCCATAGAATCCAGACCACAACAGTAGCAACTCATTTCCTTATACAACAGAAAATTTCTCCCAGTTTGCCCTTTGTGGTTATTCATCACCAGTGATTCACGTCAGAGGCCCTTTTGGAAGTGTGATCTAGTGCCTGTAATTCTATAATGTCTTGTAAAGTATTTTAATCTTTTTCAGAATTATTTTCCCTTTCTACTCTCAGTGCCACTTTCCAGTGGATTTTAAACTCACATCTAAACTTATAAATCTAGTTTAGCAGAATTATCTACCCTAAAACAGTCATTTAATCGTTCTGTCCTAGGAAAATGAGGAGGCATTTTGGACACTAAATCAGTATTATATCCACATCGGTACAACAAAGAAAAGGTGACAAACGGTTGTCACACTTTTGATCAACAGCTAGACAGACCTCTGGCTGCAGGCAGGGTTGTACACCTTCTTCTCAAACTTACTGAAGAGGAAGGGAATACTGATCCACGTACACAAAACATCTTGTCTTATATGTGGAAGGCATGACTGCATGCCATAGGAGCCTGCCCACAAAAACAAAGTCCCATCCTACATGTAAAACCACCTGTCAGGATCAAGAGCTCTCACAGTCACCTCTGCAGTTTAAACTAAAGAGGTATGATTTCTCCCTTATGCAAAACTACATACTAAAGCATGGAATACATGGACTAGACTTCTTCTGGTATACAACCTAGCCTGAAAATCCATCTCCTAACTTACTTTATGGTTGTTACTTAAATAAGTGGAGCCAAAAGAACACATTATTCTTTCCCAACTTCTGAATATAAAAGACAAAATGGTCTATGCACATAAAATCAGACACAATTTAAGTGGAAAATACTGAAACTTGATTGCCTTTACACTGACATATCAAAGAATGAAATAATGATTCTAAGACCTTATATCTAACAAAATAATTTCAAAACAGGTTTTTACTTTTCTCAAATTTTTTATTTCCATTATTTAATAGGAACTTGATAGACTTAGTGCTACGTTTAAGGAAAAGAATGAGGTGCTTTACTGTCACTTATTTGCTACTTGGGATGCTTAGTGCAGAGAGAAACAGGGCTTTACTGCCCACAGAAAGCATAAAAAGAAACCTCTGCAATAATTATTCAAAACAGATTATTCTTCTTCCTAGCCATACTTCATATTTTCATCTCTTCATATTGTCTTATCTGTTTCCACTTGGATTTCCATTGCTTTAGATAGTTTCTTCCCAACTACTAGGTACCCAAATTCCAGGTCTTCAGTTTTCATTTTGTTTTTTCAGTCTGAAAAGCCCAACTTTCCTGCTTGGTATGAGACCCCTTGTTTTTGTCAGGCCTCTGTTAGCTTGCAAGGCCCTAGCAAAACCAGCTCGTTGGAGTGAGGTGGGGAGGTATTTTAGGAACATGAAAGTACAGCTTTATTTCACCTTGCTCTCATTCTTCTTGATGGAAAGAAATGCAGTAAGGTTAACAGGAAGGCAATAGCCTATGGATCTGAATGTGATCTCGTCTAAAGGAGCACAGTCTTGCTAAACCATGAGGTGCTTAAAGGTCTGCTTTATTTTTTAAATTTATTTTTGGGAGAGAGGTTTGCTGAGATATACATTGTGATTGTAAGGTATTTTTCTATATCATTGCACCAATCTGAAATTCCTGCACAGTATGTATAGTAAGCATATTAGAGAAGGTGTTACTTTGAAGAAGAGCTAATATCATGAACTTCCTTCTGTACTTGTATGGAAATAAATGCATGGCATGCACAGCAGTATTTGTTTGACTGACATGAAATAGCTGAAATCATGTGGCTGAGTGGCTGGGTTAGCTGTGCCTTTGGGGTTAGTGTATAGAGGGCACTCTCTGTTCAAGTCTTGATCTCACCATCCATAAAATGTGAAAGACACCATTATCTGCCTCACAGGGCTGCTGGGAGATTACGTAATGTTTGCACAGCTATTTTAAAGTATGAAGTACTGTGAATTATGCAGTGCAACTGCTGAGAGCAGAGACTTATCCTCTCTAAAGAAAATGAGAATGACAAATTCTAAAGAAAATTATTTTGGAGAGTGTCTTTAACTACATTAATCTACACTATTTATCTATTTGCTAATTAAAATTATTTTAGTCTGTTTGAACCGATCAGAACAATTTACATGAAAAAAGGCACCTGACTGTAGTTGTCACTGAAGTGTTCTCAATCCGATGAGAAAATCATTAAAAAGTTAGCACTGCATTTTCAAAAGGTTTCCCCTTATTCTATGTCATGTCTTCATAAGCTACTTAATAATTTAATTCTTTCTGTGTCTGTGTTTCAAGTTGGTTAAATCTGGGCTGCTAAGTGGTACTTTCCTTTCAAGGGATTCATTTACTGAGGATTCCTCTTCACTCTGATTTAGTCTTTCATCTTGCATGGATGTTGCTTTACTCATCACTAATTCACACCACATATCAACATCTGCATCTTCTGGATGGAAAGTTTTCATTTCTTTCCTTTAAGAATATCTGTCATTTTGCAGTCCCAGTCATCAGCTCCTAACAACCTTCCCAGCTGTACGAAAATGCATTCTGAATAAACATTGGAAGGAAGGAAGCATAAATATTTGACAGCATTCACAGCTGAGGCAGGTTATTAAGCACTCTGCATTTCAGAAGAATACTCAAGACTATCTTCCAATGAAGTATTACAAGTGATACTCCAAGTATTTTTAATCTAAGTAAGCTTTTACTTGGGAAGCCGCTATTAGTGACTGGATATGAGAAGAGAAGATTGTGGGCACACACAGCATGTTGCAATTTCATTGTCATTTCGTCTGGTTTTGTGATTATCACTTTCTGCATACCTGAATCTTTGTTACTAGGAATTTTGAGCATGCTCAAAATGGACACTGTAACAAAAGTTAAAATGAGAAATGAGTGACTTCCTCCTTGTGGAGTTAGATAATGTTTATCCAATAGGTCCAAAATTTAACTGATTTGGTCATCAGAAAGACAGCTTCATTCTCTCATTCTCCATCTGGTAGATGTGTAATGCTATGGTATAGTAATATAAAATGTACAGAGGAAAGCATTAAGAGAGAAACTAAGTTGCTTTTATACTCTCTCAACGCCTTCACTAGAACTGCAACAATTTTTCCAATAACGTCTATGTGACTACCCATTGAAGTGTCAATGTGGTAGAACGAAAGCCTAACATGAGCACATTATTGGAAAACCAGTCTAAGGAACAGTCAACAGAAGAATGTTCAACCCAACAGCTTCTTGACAGAATTAATAATTTATTTTAATTTGAATTCTGAAATCTCTAGTCAGCAGGCTGACTTCAACAACCAAGTCTAAATTAGGTCTAAGTATATTCCTTCATTAAAAAGTTAGCACAAATATGGGTAATTCTTCCTATATTTATAGCAACACCAGCTATTTGCTACAAACTTCCTTGTACATACATATATCATTAACTTAATCATTGCAGACACTGTTGTAATCTGTTCTCCTAATCTGTAGCCTATTTAATTTCTGGAAACCTTATGGTCTGAGCTGTTGGAAATAATGAAATCCTTGCTCCAGCTCTTGTACACCTGTGAGAGCTCCACTGCATCTGCACAATTAGTCCATCTGGGGCTTCTGGCACATATGCCTGCACTGGCAGAGCCAGTTCTTCAGATTATAAAACATGTAGATTAGCAAGATTTTTCCAGTGATGTCAGTAGAACACTTATGGTGTTGGAGCTTGGCTGGATAGCATTCCATATTAAAACATGGATTTTCGACTAGACATTGGACTAAACTTAATCTTTTTCCCAAATAATCCCAAACACTGCAAAAATACCTAAAAAAATTACTTACGCAGTGGATTTGTTTTACAGTGATCAAACATGACCAAATACATTTTCCTAGCTGAATATCTATTGCATGCTCCCTTTCTTTTTAGCTTACCATGAGATTTGCCATACAGTAAGAGATACAACTCCTGAAAATGCAGAATCTGCAGAGGGCTTCTACAGAGCATCCCCTATCGCTCATTCACAGGAACATACTGAACAAAGAGCCAACAAATCTGTTCTATGCAATTTTTTTTCAAAATAAGGCATAAGTTATACTCAAGCATACAAAACCAAAGTACATACCCATACTAAACTGACAGTAAAATATAGCACGAGGTAGTACAATCAACCTGACTGTACATTTGCGAGTCTTAGTAGAGTAGGAATTATCTTGTACATGCAAAAAAATGTCACACGCCAGCCAAATAGCAGACACATTCAACACTGAGCACTCAGCATTTAAGTACTTAATTCCTGTCATCTAATAGAGCAGCTCTAACTACAGGGCAATGAAAGACCAGGCATCAGAATAACCAAGCACGTCAGTTCAGACCACAATGATAACCTCCTGACAGAAAAGGACAAAAATCAGATAATTAATATTTCTGAATTTCCTTGAGGTATAAGCATACAGGCTTTAATGCAAAAGGTATAGCAAAGTTATGGATTTAAGATTTTTTATTTTATAATGGACATCTGTATCCTATCCTAAACTTGATTATTAGTGAGAGCAATTTAGAGTATATAATGTCATTCTGCATTAACATTTATATGCAAATGCTTGAGGGCTTTTTTACATATCACACCTCTGAGGAGATAAAAAGCAGCAGGGAAAAATATATTTACTGCCTTTAAGAAAAACACTTAGAACAATATCAGCATAACTGATATATGATTTTTAGTATATCGGCATAAAATTGATGAATCTGGCTTACACCAAACCAAATTTGGACTGCAAAATCCTACAAAATCTTACAGCCTATAATAGCTTTATGGACAGTACTATCCAGCACAAAATTTTCCCAGGAACATAAATATTCAAAATAATATAGTAAAATATGGAAGTTGATCAAACTTTAGAGAAAAAAAATTGTCAGTGGATAAAATGTAGTTAAATAAATGGGGTTTATTTGTTAGCTAGTCTCATGTGCCCTGAACATACATCCATTTGGAAATCTTGTTTAACCTGATTTTTTGTAAGTATCTTGTTCCATTGCAAAGTAATCTTTTAATGTGTTGCAGCAACAAGAACTCATATGTCACATATATTCAACATCTTCAACTTGAAAAGCTAACTAGTGCAGTGGCATAAATTGCATTTCCCTGCTTTGAGACTAAGTACATTATTTTTGTCTAATCCTCTATTTTACACCAAATCCTTCATGAGGAGTCTTAAAAATTCAGAGCAAAGAACAACATAATTTTACAGTTTCAAATGGGAACAAGTAAGTGGGCTATACCATTGCCTGCAACTACCACAGACAGACACATAGCCTGCAGACAAATGTATAATAAAGCAGACTTGATGTGTCTCCAGCCTTAGTGTCATATATTACAGGCAAGAGAAAATGGCTAATAAATGTTTGCATGTCTTGCCACTAAAAAATTAAAACTAAGCAAGAAATGAAATCTTGGGACTAGACAAATCCAAGGGATTTTTGTGGCTGACTTCAGTAGGTTAAGAAAATGCATGTATCCTGCAGTGATAGGACATGCCAGAAGGCAATGCCTTTCTTGCTGTGCCCTTACAAGCTCATGGCTGGCAGCTACAGAAATGTAGCACATGCTATAGTGCACCGTCAGTGATGCTCTCAGAGCCTGCATGCAAAGTCTAGCACCAAAACCCTGAGTGTTACTGCGAGATTGAGAGTTGAACCACACAGGTTCAACTTCCAGTGTGTCAGAAATAACACAGTTCAAGCTTCAATATAAGCTGTGTTTACCTATTCTGGTTGCTAGGCCAGGCACATGAAGATCCATTCACAAATTTCATATTTGTTCCTTCAAAGTCAAAAATAGAGCTCATTCCGTGTTGAAAAAGAAAGAAAAAAAAATCATTGCACCAAAGCACAAGTCTTAAGATGAACTTCAGAATAAGCCCAGGTATACTGAACAGGTATAGTTAAAAGACCTCTAGACATTAGTTTCATAGGCAATTGTTCCACAGAGAATCCATGGTGCTCATAAACATAACTGGGAGTGCAGGGTTTGTTACAAGTGCATTTTATATAAGACATGTCAAAAATGCTATCATTATGGATGAGTGGATAGAAAGTATAAATTAAGTATTTCAAAAAGGGATCAGAGAGTTCTCTTTATGAGCTACCTCAGAAACTGAAGTCAGCTGGAAAATGAATTCTGCTGTCCTTGGAATTTCTTAACTATTAGGTGAGGCAGGCATTTTGGGGCAAATAGATGCTTAGAAAGCAGTCTGCTTATATTTGAGAAATTTCATCTTGACAAGATAAAAATGATGTTAATTATTTGCTTCCAAATATATTTTGGTTTTTTGTTTGGGGTTTTTTTTTGTGTGTGTGTAGGTTTTTTTAAATTATTTTAGAACTGTGATTCTTTCTCCAAATAAAAGCCAATGCCTCAATATTTGTTCGGTTGTGATTGTGCTCCCCAAACACAAAGAGGAAAACTCTTATTTCAGTCAGAATAGATTTTATATAAGACTAAAGACTACAGTGTCTTCATGTGAAAGTATGCAATGAGTCTTTTACTGTACATTTCTCCATCTTGAATTAATTTTTACACTTTCCATACCCAACAAACAAGGAAACACCCAATAAAAACTACAGTATATGAAGCATAGAACGATAACATTCTTCCTATATTTTCAGAACTAAGTACCAATATTAGAAACTAAACCTACTCTAAAATTGAATACCCCTAGATGGAACAAAAATGTCTGCGAAGCTTGCCAAGGCTTACTATTCATGAAGCTTTGTGTTTTTTTAATTTTTATATATATATGGTGTGTTAAAGTTCATTTTTTTTCCTCAAAGAGCTTTTGGATGTCATGGTTAATACAGAAAGATGTTACAGAATCTGTGGTCTTTAAAACTGCATTCCATCATTTAGAGGAAAGAAGGCAAGAAACCATTCAACTCCTACTTACATAGTTTTATCACTATGATCTAAGCACTTTATGAAGTGCTTCAGCCTTCTATAAATCAATCCAGGAAAGTGTAAGAAGTGCCTTCCACAGAGTGCATGATCGTCTCCACCCTGCTTGGCATGGAAGTTAGGGATTTATTTATTTTACAGAAAACCTCTCTTACAAATTGTCCAGCTTAAATAGGATTTCAAAGCTGATCTACCTTGATCACTTAAAAATCAGTTGTCAGCTCCTGACCAACATAATCATCCTTTTCTTCTTTTTAAAGTATTGTAGCAGGGCATAAAAAGCTGCCAACTAAAAAGCAGACCAATTGGCGGCTGCTGATATTTGTAAAACCTTTAATGAGTTCACAATTAGCTTCTTTACAGATGAAGAAGAATGATTGAGGCATGTGCTGGCAAATTTGTGGATGTACAAACACTGGATGATATACTTTGAAAAAACCTCTGAAGGTTCATTGAAGCCTCCCTCCAGAGGGCATGTAAAGAAACTTATAACTGATGAGCATCCTAATTTATTTCTGTCTTACACTGAACTAAATTTTCATTTCTAGTCTTTCAGATTAAGAAATACCTTTCTCTTCTATTAGAGTTAGAATGTATTGATATGTTTTAAACCATGATACCTCATGGATATGGGTGAAATATGAAATGGGACTCTGAAGTTCAGATGTTCAGTGGTTTATACGGGAGAAGAACACTGTGATGACACCATGGCTACACTTTTGTTTTGTCTCTTACTTGTTTTAATGAATTTAACACGTGCCTCTTCAACTTCATTTTTCAAGCTTCTGTGCCATTCTAAATTGAAAACTTAATAAAGCATTATTAGCACTATTGTTAATGAAACTCTGCAAATAAACTGATTTGACAAAAACTTGTTTTTCTGATCCTCTGTTGAACAATATTATTTAAAATACCATTGTTTCAACCTGTATTAGAGTGTTATAGGCCATTTCAATATTTTTTCCATGTCTGAAGTAAGGTGAACAGCATCTATGATTACTTGACTTATTCCATTTAGCATTCTAAACAATGAGACAAAAGAGGGTTTTTCCTAGACCACTGAAACTTTCTCAGTTTTCCAAGACTTATTGAAATGATAGCAGTAAAAAATAGTCATGAAGTGCACCTTCTGAAATACTTGGGGGGAAATTTCTGTAACTGTTGATTCAGGTGTTGTTTAAAAATTCTCCTGAGTAACTTCAAGAATAGAAAATATTTAATCCACTTATCCCATTAATATATTTTTTGTTGTTCTCCTAGCTATAGAATCAAAACAATTATTGAAGACATCTACTCCCCCATGAGTAAGGGCATTATTTTTTAATATAGTAATTGTATATTAATGTATTTGTAATTGGTGTATTCCTTTTATCTTAATATGTTATCATTGTCTAATGACTATAGACTTTTTCTACTTCTTTTATCTCCCTTATAAACTTTCTCCTAGTCCTATTTTTTTTTTTTTCATTTTCATTTGCTGAATTATCCCTTTTCTGGATTTTAATGCTTTCCTCCTGCCCCATATGTTTCCTTTTAAATCAGTATAAGGTTTTCTTTCCTAAATTTGAGGTTTTAGGTTTAGGAATAGAAAAGTAAAATCTTGACAACTACTGCCCAAGTATGATCAATATTTATATTTTTCCTTTATGACTTAACTCAGAATCAATTATAGATTTATGAGCATTAGATAGGATTTTATTATGCTCGTATATATCTCAACTAATCATTTCATAACCAGAACAACCACCAATATTTAGCTCCAAGATAAGTTCCTACACAAGCATTAAGATGAAGATTACTATGGATTTCCCATGGAAGATGTAATGCTTATCAAGTCCGGAAATTGATATTTATAATTTACAGTTTTTGAAAGGAATTCCAACATTCTCTGGCACAGAGGTTTGAGTGTCTGAAGGTCCACGATCATCCAGTCATAAACATTCGACACTATGCCCACAAGCAGGTTTTTCTGGGCATGCTCTTTGTTTATGTTGGTGCTTGCCACAGATCCCCAAACCTTATGCATGCTGCCAGCAAGAGCACTGGGACAATTAATCTATGCTCAGAAATGTATTTTCCAGCTAGTAAGGAATTTAGACCCCTTTGCCAAATGGTGAGTTCTAAACACACAAATTTAAATACTGATGAAGAAAGCTGAACATATGCTCAAAAATAACAGATTCAAAATTTTGTTATTACTCAAACCTATAACAAAGAATCACTTCTTGTATCATGATACTCTAAGGAGCTTTTTTCCTAATATAACCCCTCTCACATACACTAGGCAGACTTGCCCTCCAAAAAGTCTTCTGTGGTATTTAACTCACCTCAGTCCTAGAGGACAGGCAAGATGCTCTCTGAAAGTTTGTTAGGAAAACTACAAGCATGTGGCTTAAAATTATTTCACAGGCAGTTATAGCTGCCTAAAACTTTGAAAAATTAGGCCATTAACTTCTCTGGATTTTAGTTAACCCACCTATGTAAAAACATTTTTCTGTCTTTGTGAAATTTGTGTTAGTATCTGTGGATCAAAAGTGATGGTCAAGCATAAGTGGTCATTACTTTAATTCCCTTCTCAACTAAAGTAAGTAACAAATCATTGCAGACTTCAGATTAAGTGGACCATTCTTTTCTGTAATTTTTTTTTGAGAGAAGTGCTGTTGCTTTCAGAAAAAGGAAATTTTTATAAGGACACTGCTTTCCAAAGGCTTGTCCAAATGGAAACTCTCAACATTTTGAGCACTTCTCATTTGTAACTAAAACTAGAATAAAGTAGATGATTTCTAGTGACAGTCTATGTTGTGCTACAGTTCTGGTGACACTTGCTCCTGAACTACATTCATTTTAATGCTACAATCTGTGTCCTTTCCAGTGACCGATAGGACATCTAGGTCTGCTGCAAGACCTAAAGCAATTCCAGATCCTATCAAATATGTAAATCTTCATTTTCACTCTGGAAACTGAGGTTCACATTTGAATGTTGAATGTTGTTGCAGAAATACGCACTTTCAACCATGGCTGCAGGCTAGTGTTCCCTTGTGTAAGTCATCCATTTTTAGAACTAACTGTACAATTATGCAGTTCAAGTCACGCAGAAGATCTGTGGAATTTGTGCATATTGCTCATATGCCTTTTTTTTTTTTTTGTTAAAGCATTTTTTTGTACATAAATAGATCTGAAATGCGGATAAATAGCTGTGTTCAAATAATCACGGATTGTAAAGGAGGTCATGTCAAAGGACATTCTCCTTGGGTGACTGAAAGTCAGTATGGTACATAATGCTAAATTACAGAAGGCTTTTATTAATCAGTAAATTGCAGTATTTCTTCTGTTACCAAGGCACTTGGCAAACATTTCTCACATTAGGCAATTAAAAAGGCAATAGCACTGTCATCTGGCAATTTTTGAAGCACTTAACTCCAAAATTACAAATTAAAACAAAGATTAGAAATAAAATAATTATCTTTTGTTGCTTTTGACTTCTGTCCTCACAATCAGAAATCAGGAATGCAGTGCATCAAGTCTGCCTGGGGGTCACTAAGGAAAGTGATTTCAATTAACAATTGCATGAGAGGAGCTTCTACACCCAAACAAAAAAGGACATCAAAGCATTTGTTTATGAAATTGGAGGATTTAAACTGTTTAATAAGTATTACAATCTCAACAAGTCCTCTTTAATGATATTTGAAGGAACAAAGCTGTGCCGTATCCCTGTGTAGCACCATCACTAGTCAAACCAAATCAAATTTTCAAACGCAATGTGAACTATTCTGAATATCAGTAAGAGGAGGAATCCTATGTTAATCCTGTGTTAACTTTAGTTAATTACTGATGCCAAGAATATTCTAAATATAAATCAGGAAAAGAGTGTAAGAAAATAACTCTCTTTTTTTGTACAGCCTTTAACCTGAACAGCTTTTGAAGTTCTGTCAAATTCTGCTTCCCTAAAAGAACCTTTGAAGATCGTTGGCTTTGACAACTTGGCTTACAAAGCCCCTCATCCAGTAACATGTTCATTCCCTTTTGAAAATACCCAAGAGTTATTGAAATATGTTGGAATTCCTGTAAAAAATAAATATTTCAGATCACTTGGAAGATTGTTTAGGAAAATTACCCTCAAGAAGTTAAATTTAACTGAACCTCCTGAATAGGCTTTTTTTTTTGGTTTATATGGAAAACAATGTTAGACTCAAACTCCACTATTTTGATGGTTTAATTTAAAGAAACCTACTGATCACTGTGGGAGTACATGGTGCTTATTCATTTTGAAAGTAAGAGCAGTGATTAGAATGAATAAATTTACCTGACTGTTTTTTAAAATTTTGCACTTGAATTTATGGCATACCTCTCCTGAGAATGAGCCTTCTTGCAGTATTTTTACTAGTGCCTTGCCTTTCCTTCTGGCCTGAGATATGAGAACAGATGTCACTGTAACTAGTAGTTTTACCTTTGTATTTATTGGAAATTGAAAAAAAAAGAAAAAAAGCCTTAAAAATGCTGTTTTCATCCTTCCTCTTATCTTGCAAAGCCATTCTAGATCACATTTTGGGTCAAGAGTCTTATCCTACCCAGGTTATCTGTTTTAAAAAACTAACTCAAACAGGGTGACATGCTCTGTGGCCCACGCCACCAGAACTGTGCAGAACACATTATAATTGATCAAACAGCTGGAGAGAGCCTGGTGGGGGAATCAGCCAATTGGAGACCATATCTCCAATTCATGTCTGCTGAATGGTTTATTGACTGATGTTGTCACATCAAAAATCTCTCACCTCCTAGAGCACTTGCCTGGTTCAGGGAACCCAAGAGGATGGGCAGGTTTGGCAGCAAATAGGCACAAGTCAAGCAATGAATGCGATTAATTCCACTTTTCTTCATAGCCTCTGTATCTCTTCTGCAGCATCAGATCTTTAGAGACAGCTCTTAGAAAACTTTAATTTTCTCTCGGGTATTTATACTGTCTTGCCATCCACAGTACTCTATTTTCTTCCTATTCACAGTGAGCACTCAAATTCTCTTACTCACAAATTTTATCTTTTTCCAGGAGGAGACTCCTGTGGATGTCTTTCCCCTGACCAGGTGCTGCCTTCTCTTTTACTGGTTAACTGAAAGCCCTAACCTCAAGATGATTTTTTTCTTTCCATTTGCTTTTAGCCTTTGTAATCCCAACACAAGTCTAATAGGGAAATGTGAAACCTGATCTGAGCTGTTTTTAATACCGTGTTGAGAGGTGGAGTTGGCTGGAGTTCAATTTTGTGCTGAACAGCTTACTGTAGCTCAATAAAGACTTGTGTCTGTGTTTCTGTTTATATGGCCGGAGTAGAGCACAGTGTGCTTTCTCATTTATAATCATACATGGACACAAGACAAACACCTCTTAGCTTGTAGAAAGACAGGCCATAAAATGAACTCCCAGAAGACTGGAAATCTATATTTTCAGTTCTTTTTCTAATGGAAGTAAAGCACTCCAATACAAGTGTTGCTCACAGAAGTTGTAGTTTGAAGTCAGCAAAGTCTAGGTGACCTGGGGCATACACAGCATCATACTGGCTCCATACACCTGTTTCACACAAGAATCAGCCTCGAAACATAAAAAAATAGAAAGTAAAAAAATATAAACCATAAATTAGGGGCTCTTACTTACTGCAAAGCAGTGTTTTCTGCACATATGCATGGGGAGAAAGCATGATTGGGACTTATAAATTCAGGACATTTGAAAACCAGATTGTCATGCTTAATGCATAAGGCCCTGCATATTGCTGTATTCAACAAACACAAAAGAACGTTCAGAGCACATTCTATGCCTGGTTTCAACATATAACACAGAGGAGTAAGAGTCATAGGTAATTATGTTGTAGCCTCTTTTGTTATGACCTTGTGCTACCCTGCCCCATAAAAACACCTGCCTTAGTCACACTGACTTCTGCCAGCCGCAGTCATGTCAGAGTCGCACCAGCTCCCAACAGCCAGACTGTCGCCCTCAGCAGATGTTATGCCTGGAATCAGAGTGGTCATACCACAGGGTCTAATACTCACATTTTTGTGTTTGGATGCATGTATACATATAAACACTCAGACTTATAAGCACACACATGTTTTTACATATTACTTATTAATATATATTTAAAGAATTGTAAAATAGAGATTAAGAACCTTTTTCGTATGAATAGGCATTTGCTTCAAATCCTGCTTAAATTTTGGGCAGAAATACTGAAAAATGGCACAACTCCATGACTTTTGTTAATCATGCTTTAGGACAGCCTCCCAAAGACATGCTGGGCTGGCAGGAAAAACTATGGCACACCTACAGAGGATTACCCAGGTCATCCGAGGGAACAAGCCCACTCAACACTTCTCAATTTGTCTTTGAAGCAGGTTATGCAGTGCAGGCCTCTCTGCTCTCATCAATGTTAAACGCAGATTCTGCTAAGAATTCCTGACACATGCATATCTGTCCTGAAACTACCCACAATAGGGATTAAAGAGATGTACAATTTAACCTCAATTCATAATCCTGCTTAAATCAGGAGCAAAATAAATCACTAAGAGCAATGACAGTACTGTTCTTGGTGCTTTGCATATGACCCTGGGAGATCCCTTTGAAAGAACAGGCAAGGCCTCTGCATTCACTAAAAGAGCACGTTATGTGTCCAGTGTTGCGTGCCTTCCATGCTTCCAGGATGCAAAATATGGTGTGGTTAGATAGCACAGATCTATTGAGTTGAATTTCTCAAAGAAATGAATTACTTACTGGACCAAGTTGACTGTATTCCAGATATATTCCCATTTGCTATATACAGCACATCTCCCTGGAGATACCCTCAACACCTTCAAGCAACTGTCACTTACAGAGCCTACCCCTCTTTTTGCTTTTTCATTTCTGGTATTAGCAGTTGTTCATTAGCAATTGATCTGATACTGGGTGCCAGCTGTGTCAGGATGTTCCACAATCAGGATGCTCCATTTATTGGGAAAATTTACAGAGAGTGTGGCAGTCATTTAACAGCTGTTATCACTGAAAAGCTGAACTACAGGACTTCCTTCCTTCTAGGAGCATCTTAGCACTTGCAGTTTACTGGGCACTTGTGGTCAGTTCATGTTCTTATTCCGGTCAGAGCTGGCAAAGCATAGGATTTTATTTTTTTTTAACAGTGAATTTCTTCTCCCCCTTTGTGAAGATAGAGGATTTCTGTAGCATTCATCCAGACCAGTACTGAGCCACGAAATTTTTCCAGTAACAGTATTGTATCTAAACAAAATGAGGACCTGCCTGTTGCTGCACTTCCCATCACATTGAAATGTGTTCACACTCTGACTCACTCATTATTGGTGCCCCCTTTTTGCCTTTATATTAAGTGCATCATCTTTCTGGGAGAGATAACTGGGATATTATTCCCTCTCAGAAACATATGGCTCTGAAAAAAAAAAAAAAATTTAAGGAAGAAACTAATCCCATTATAAGGTCTGATACAGCTGCAGGAGAGATAAACTGGGCAGCCATTTAAAAATTTTAGGTTGGTTATAATAGCCCAAGCTAATCTATTTCTTACTCACTGTATTTCCTAATTCCTTTCCTAACACATTGCCTACAGAATTTCATGGCAGATTATTATTTTTTAAACATTATATGTTAGTAATAACCAGGGTGCTCAGATCTGCACTTTCAGAACATTTGAAGGCATGTAGAGAGATGAGTTTTTCCAAGTGTATTGGATAGGCAATAGGTGTAAAGTTTATATTGATCAGATTTATTCATAATAATAATTTCTCAGAATTTTGACACTTAAACTGATAGCTATAGTCTCTAAGAATTATTTAAAAAACATCTCCACCCAAACTCACATTCATTCCCTCTCATCCACACTCAGATGGTCTAGGCAGTAGCCTGATTCAGCCGTGCTCTATTTTTACACTGAGGAAATGGAAAGGAGCATTTGCATCACTTAGTGCTGGCTGTAATCACGCAGCTCTAACTGCTTTGACTTGAATAGGACCAGACAGAGGTTTCTCATGTGCCCCTGTGAGTGCAGAAAAGCTTTTCTAATGCAACACTAGAGTGTGGTCTGCAGGCACCTGCACAGGAAAGGGTAAGGGATTGCCACTCGGGTTCAGTAAGATTCTATGCCTGCTGTGGGAGTTCCCAGTGGCTTCTGCTCAGAGGGAAGTGCAGCAATGCATCTGTGCTGCCTTTGCAGCACATATATGACTGAAAATACCATGGAGTAAGAAGTTACTTACTGAATGCAGAGAAAGACCTATTTTTCTTCTTTAATTCCACAATGTCTCCTATCAGATTTATAAAACATTTTTAGGAAAAGCTTGCCAGAAAATGCAACTCCTTCTCCTGTTCAAAAATGGCAGTATTTTTTCAATTTTATTTTTTCCCCCATGAAATTTTTGGTTAATTTTGGTCTAGCCTTTTGTTATTTCATTTCCAAGTACAAACGGAACAAAAGTTACATTTAAAAGAAAATTCCCATCTAAAAAAATTAATTTCTACTTTTATCAGGCAAAACTTCTGGTTTTGATTTAAACTCTAACGTTTTTGGTGAGAAGTCTTCAGGCAAAATATTCCAGACAGCTTGAAATTCGAAGATAATTCAAGAATTATAAACATAACCACCTACCACATCTGTACAAGCTACTTATTTCGTATTGAAAATATGAATGCCCATCCATGCAAGTAAATGCTCATGGGCAGACCTCTTTTTATCCGACATAACACTGACAAAAGCTTCTTAACAGATAAATCTTGGGCTCTCAACAGCCCTGTACATAACGCAGATGGAACACTTTTGGGCAGAAAGATGGAATCAGCCTTACCATGCAAAGGTTTCAGAAGCTCTACTGCCCATGAGCCAGGACACACCAGGAACAGCCTGGAAGAACAGAGATCCACTCCCCCTTGGCTCTAGGGTTTTCCTCATTTTCACACTCAGCTTTTACTGTTAACTAGTCTCCATACTAAGGGTGAGCAGATCAATCTCCTGTAATTACCGCTATTATAGTGTAAATTCAAACACATATTTTCATACAGATGTCAAATGAAATTTAATCAAAATCTAGAGTCTTCCATTTTAGTAGGGATCTTTTAGTCTCCAAAAATCAATAGAATATTATTGCCAATCTCCACCTTAGTGCAGATATATTTTACTGTAATCCAGCCCAATGCACTAAATTTCTTTCATTTCTTTGTTCTACCCTAGTGCCATTTAACTGTCTCCCTCTTTACACATATCCACACTGCTTTTATATATCCTTCATCTTATAAAGTGTGCTTCACCAACAGGCTAAGTAAACATTTACAGTTATACATAACACTTACTGACAACGTCAAGCCAAATAGACTGTGATCCAAGAACAGGCTTGATTTCCCTCAGTCTCCTCTCCTCAGGCAAAAGCTTGAGTGAATAGATGAACCCTGTTCTGCACCTTGAAGGTCAAAAGAATAGCTTTGACAAACCAACAGGGAAACAAATTCTGGGGCTGACAGACTTCCTCCAAGAACCGTCTGCCTCCAGCATCCCAATAACTGAACTTAAAGATTGCAGAGAAAATAACCCATTTATTATCTATTATTACAGCACAGAATGAGAAAATCACTGACGCCCAGATAATGGACATGCAAACTGCAGACCCACAGTTTCTAACCAGCATTTCAAATTAGGCTAGTTATAGCCTTGGCTTCTTGTTACTTTACAGGGTTTCATGCAATTGTACAGGCTTGAGTGCTCTGGCCATTATAATTTTTTATCTCTATCAATACTTTTAAGATATTTAAATACTAACTTGAATTAGCAAGTTGCAACCAACAACCTTCTGTGTTCTATCAACCTGCCTCCCATTATTCTTCATTTAACAACCATTTTTAACTATCCTTAGATTCTTCCTTCCCTCAAAAAAGCATCAAATTCTCTCTCAACCAGTTCTCACCCTGACTCTGCTCTCTGCTTGATTTTACAGAGCTACCAATCGTTTATGCAATGGACTACACAATCTGTAGTGTGAGGTTCTTCAGAGGAGGCTGCAACTCCCCACGCTGGCACAGTAGCAGGTGCTCACCAGCCCCACACAAGCAGAGAGACTGATCCTACTGAACACAGGCTGTGCAGTTCCCTGGTTCCTGGGGGCACACATTACAGACCTGAGGCTATTGAGCTATCAGCTGCTTAGCTGGTAGGGTGTGTAGTCAGGCTGCACATGGAGCCCTCATGCCACTTCTGTGTGCATCCTTCTTCCTCATCCTGGGAGTTTAGGCTGATTTCTGAGGCCCTCATGCCAGCAGAGGTATTAAGTGAGAGTACAGTGAAGAAAAGCTGATGTAATGCCTTCCAGCAAAGTGATGAAAGAAAGAGGAAATAAATGTTTGGGTTTTTGTCCTCTTCTCGTAGTCACTCATTCATATTATTAATATTGTTATTTAAAACTGTTTAAGAGACAGTGCATCTGTACTCTTTCTCCTCATAGTTTTCAAGAGTCAGAGTTGGGATTTTTTGGAACAGAAACCAAACCAAAACAACAACCAACCAACCCAGAAACATTTAAAAAATCTTACAGAAAGATAATCCGTTATTTCCAGTACCTATCTCTGTCTTCATTTGCATGCTACACTGTCGTGTCATAGTGTCTTATGTAATTTCACAAGTCTAAATGTACCAAGACCCTGCTGTTAATGCCATCACAACCATCGTAATCAAGTATATTCTAGAGTTCCTGGTGCACAGAAAACTCCAGGACAACAAAACACAAAGGATCACCCCTCTTGCTTGTTCAGGCAGCATTTTCACAGGTCTCCCCACACAATGCCCACAGGAGGGTGAGAATCCCCTGCAGCCACCAGGACACTGCACAAAGCTGTTGCAAGGGAGGGAGAGGGCTGGCAGTGCCTGCCTGCTGGACTCATCAACAGCAATGCCCTCCATTGCTCATTCCTCTAACCAGAGGGAAATTAGCTTTTCCAATTTGTCTGTTTAGTCACACCACTGAACC
The DNA here is from genome assembly GCA_013399895.1 of Serilophus lunatus. Taxonomy (NCBI): domain Eukaryota; kingdom Metazoa; phylum Chordata; class Aves; order Passeriformes; family Eurylaimidae; genus Serilophus; species Serilophus lunatus. Next base: position 378,314 of record VXBA01004372.1, on the reverse strand, counting down.
TTTTAGCAATTCCACTACTGGTCATAGCCTAACATTTGAGATGCTCTATGCCAACTCCTATTCTTGCTCTTTGTCAAGAAGTCTTAATGAAATACTCCTCTTTTCCTTTTCTTTTTTTTTGTTAATGAGGTAAAATAATACAATCCCGAACAGTCAAAGAGAATTCATTAGTTGGAATGCAGTCATATTCTCACTTACTGCTTAAGACAATGAGTCTTTACTGCAGTATAAAAATAAGTATGTATATCTTATGCAATTCATATCTAGTCTTTTATTTACTTAATTTAATTTCTTTCTGTGTCCTACATTTTCATGATTTCTGCATAGGTTCTAGTAGATGGATAAATAATTTCAGTATAGAAGATGCTACCCATATTTCTATATATTATTTCTAATTGCCAGCAAGCCAGCAAAGACAGAGAGGAGAGAAACCTGCTGTAAATTTAATGTAGTTCACTATTTTCAAGCAGATGGACAGAACAAAAATGTTGTAACAGACATCCACCTAACAAGTACTGCATTTGTGCAACTCGGTTTTATTTAAATGTTAGGAAACTTTGCTGTTCTCAGTGTGTGTCAGAATGCAATGCACTGATCATTCCAGAACAACCCTTAATCCAAACTATGGCCAAGGAAAAACCATTCATTTTCAGCCAATAATCATGCTGGCATTACAGATAATGTTTATGTAATGAGAAAGTACTATGTCCTTGCATTTTGGTCAATGAATTTTGCAGCTTTATGTTTACTATGGCCTTAGAAACCTATATTCACACTCTTTCGTGAATCACCTTCCTAATTTCTTTCTTTGCAAAAAAAAAA
>VXBA01004372.1:155945-377464 GCA_013399895.1 Serilophus lunatus | reverse complement strand
AAAAAAAAAAAAAAAGCGCTTTATCTTCTTCAGTGACTTGTGCAATTCTTTTTCCAGAAAGTCTATGAGAAAAAATACGTCTTCAATGCACTTGGGACATCACATGAGTGAGGCTACCTAAATAACTGACCTACTTCTTAATGGCTTTGCTTTTAAATGATGGGGGGTGGTTTTGGGTTTTTTTGTGTGTGTGTTTTTTTTTTTTTTTCAAAAAAAACACCTTTAGTTAGGAAAACTTTCAAAGTTTCCAGATAGTTTCTAAAACTTTCTGGATTACTTTGAAAGTCCAATTGCAAGTTGCTTTTTGAGTCTTGGGCTATTTAATTGTCAATTTTTCTACATCTCCATGCTAACTATTATGGGTTGAATATGTGGAGGCTTGGGGTTGGCATTTCCTTCAACTTCACCCCCCATGAGGCTCAGTAAGGTGAATTTACTTCCTTTCCTGCTGACAAGAGGAATAGAAACTTGTCAGAGCATATAGTTATGGCACTTCTCCTCCTTGTAAGGCACATGCAGGAAAATTGCAGTAACACTTTGGTCAAGTGTTCACTCTAAAATTATTAGTGAAGCTATACAGCATCTGCTTTTTCTCAGTATTTACTTAATTCTTTACAATTATATTTAAAAAATTGGTCTTAAGTCTCCATAACAAAGTTAAAGGAAGACAAAATCTAAGTTCAGCAAAACTTTTTTTTTTAAGTTAACTGTAAAATGCCGTCTAGAGCACATAGCTAGTGTTCTGTCTTCATTCTTATTTTTATTCATAAGCAGTATACGATGCAAGTCTGCCTGTATTATAAAGCTGACAGTCAAATACCACATCCATTGGTTTGAAATTTTTCTGTGACATCTTTCCCCAAGTAAAGAAAAAGGAGCAATTTTGCTGTCTCATTGTCTTGTTTACTTAACTGAAGAAAAGAAGGGCCTTCCAGAACTAAAGAGAATTAACGTGGCATTGTGTTCACTGCAGCAACTCAACTATTAAAACCTGCTCGAGCTACTGAGTTAAACTGTAAACAACTCTAAGCTGTGTAAAGATGACCTATCGGGGATGACCTTTGCAACTGCTGTTACACTGGGTATTGTTTGTTAGAGGCAGCAACACGGTGTAACACCGTCAGTCTTTCTCAGCTGCTGCTACAGCCAACTGACTGCGCTTCTCTTTAGTGCCAGTCCTGGAAATGGCAGGTGTTCCTACAGTGCTAATATACATCTGCCTTCCCACGGGGCTCCCTCACAGTTGCTGCCGCCCAGGTCCACGCGTGCAGATAACTGTATCATTTCGGAAAACACAACATCCCCTGCCTGGTCGTTGGGCTGACAGAAAGCTGTGCGGGAATCCTAGCAGCAGCACGGCTGTCCCTGAGCGCCTAGTCCTCATGCAACTGTTGGAATATCGGTACCCGAAAGCATTACTGGAGGGGTGAACAGAACCCCGAATTTCCCTTTTCTTCCCCAGGGCTGTTTTCAGACATCTTCACAAATAAACCTCGGCGGGGGAGGGCAGTGCTGCCTCACCCGGAGAGGGCACAGTTTCCCTCAGCCCCCGGCCGCCCCATCAGGCGGGACTGGCGCCGCGGCCCCGCTCGGCTCCCCCCGCACGCTGCCTCCGGCCCCCGCCCCAAGGCCCGACCCCCGCCCCAGGGCCCGGCCCCTCCCGCCGCGCTGCTGCCCCGGGCTCTGCGGCGGGGACGGTGCGAGCAGAGGGGCCCGCGTGTGACGAACGCAGGGACACAGGCCTGGGGGACAGTTTGCTTTTCGGAAAGCGTTTTCTGACACTGTTTTTTCAACGCGGCTGGGAAAGCCATGTGACCCCCTACTTCCACAAATTTGTGGTTGAAAAGACACGAAGCGTTTTCTATTTTGGCTAAAAAATATCCTTTAAATACATACGAAGTTATTCATGGTGTCAAGTGTTAGACTTTGAAGAAAACAAAATCATAGGCACTGAGATAAAAATATGTCAATAGTATACTGTAGCATTCCATATTTTTCTATCTCTAAAGCTCTGTCCCCCGCTTTTCAGAAATACTGTCTAGTTAAATATATTTAATTACCTTAGCACTATCCACGACCATCTACCTTTCATTTCTAACCCTTCCAAATTACTTATAAAATACCGTACACCGACTGATATTTTTTCAATCAGCTTTTTGAGTTGAACGCTTTCAGTATTTCAAAATGAAGTACGTGGGAAAGAAAAGACTTTAGTTTTACATTACCATAACCTTGTCACAGATTGGAGGCTCTGCAGGTCAATTTGCCAATGTAAAAAAAAAAAAAAAGATATATTCAGCTTATTTTCATATGTTTTTTTTCCCTTTCCTCCCTATTTTAGGCCATACACAAAAGGACATACATAGTATATCAAAATTACTGGTTCACAACAGTCATCATCACACAAAATTTCACCTTAAGGCAAATTCTACTGTGTAAGATGTTTGAAAGAATGAAAAAGGTAATATTATTTTAAAAGTCAAAACTTGAACTGTATAGTATAAACAAGCCATACACGCTGATGGTACAAAAGAAGTGAAATTGTGATTTATTTTTATGAACTCTGCAGTGCAATAATGTCATTGACATAGAGAAATGGAATCTTCTTGTGTTGGTTCCTATATTTAGACAAGCTATGGCCTACCAGGGGCTGCCACAAGTATGTTCTAAAATAACATTATAGCTTGCTGCTATCACTCTAATTACAAAACTTCTTTCATTTTAAAACTGCTATGAGTAACTGAGTATTTTAAAATTATCCTCATTTTTTTACAAAAAAAATAAAGATAGGTGAAGTTTCCAGTTTCCTAATGTTATATATAGTTTTAAATTGTTTCATAAAATAAGAATGTGCAAGAAATTCTACCCATCTCCTTGTGTCATTTGTCCTTTTACATTTATTCTCTTGTTGTATAAAATATGTATAAAGTCTCTTTCTACTGGCAGAAGCAGTAACGTAATTTTAGAGGTCCCTGGGGATCCCTGAGGCTGGTGGAAGGTGGAAAGTCTTTCTTCCACTTTCCACACACTCTGTAGTACACTATTGGTTCACATGCAGGTGAAAGCCATCCTAGGCAAGATTGTGCTTAATTTTGCGTCTCGAGACACCACGGTGCTCAGGGCCAGGAAGAGGAGTTCTGCATCTCCTGTTCCTGTGACCCACACATGCATGAGGTCCCTGTCCTGGAGCAGAGGCCTTATAACCCTCCTGTCTGCACCCAAGCAACAGCAAAACAGCTGCCTTCCACTTCAGCTGGTTTTCCTTCCAAAAAACATACAAGATTCAAAGCAATTCCACTCCAGATTTTAACAATATGGCAAATATGAGGACAAACAAAAGTATGGCTCAAAAAAAAAAAAAAGAAAGAAGTCTGGTTACTTAAAATAACCACTGAACTAAAAAAGAAGGAAGTAAAGACAAATGTGACAAAATAATAGTAATTTATAGCTCCTGAGTTTTTCACAATCTCAATGAACCAGAGAGAGGTATTTTGACAGAAAAAACGCAGAATTGATGTAACATGGGTAAAATTTCTCCATCAGCTATGATACTGTTGAATTATATTTACTAATTTTATGGAACATTACTAGTTCCACACTAGCTTACACGATTTAAATTTATGTCATACCACTGAACAACCGATCCAAACCAACAGAAGGTACAATCAAATTAAAAAAACAAACAATGCCCCCCCCCCCAAAACACAACCAAAACAGAAAAATACAAGTCTAAGAGAAATTTCACCTTTTTTATTTGATAGAGCAAACCTACTGAGAATAAACTGAGCTTTTGGAAAGCAAAAAACCTACTTTATTTCTAGCCTAGTAAGCTTCTAGTAAGCTTTTCCTGGGCAGAGAAAGGCAGAGGCAAAATAGTCAGGAGTGCAGATGACAAGTGACTGTGAAAAGGAATCTTTGGCATTTGAAATGATGGGAACAGCTAAGGAGAAAAGGAAGCAGAGATCAGGGGAAGAAATTAGGGTGAGATGATGCCTTTCCTTCAAGGCTAATGTAAATTTTCTTATGGAAAATGAGAAACAAGTATATTCACTTGTCTTCTTAATGGCAGAAAATATCTTGTTTTATGCAATTCATTGATATCTGATAGATTCTTATCTGAATTTCATGAGGAAGGCTGAATGCTTCACAAAAGACGACCTATTTATTTATCTTCATGATTCCTTAGTGAAACAGAGCATTCGTGCTTATTTTACAGGTGAAGACAAAGAAACTAAATTACTGACCAAATGTGACACAAGTTGCCCCTGGTAAAACATAAAATGAAGCCCACACCCTAGGTTAAGTTGCTAACCACTACAATGCTCCCCTTTTGGGGTGAAATACGACACCATTTCAATACCTCGTAATGAGAAAGAGATTACATATGCAGCTTTGGAGATTATTTGTCTCTGCCTTTGGTTTTTTAATACACTGAACATCTCATTAGCCAGCAGGATAGTTCGGTGGGCATTTTACGACTAGAAGGAAAAAGCATTGACTTGCTGGTGAACAGCTGTGGGTTACAGTGCACATCTTCATACCATGACAGTGATGTACAGCTTTAGTAACACAATCTCAAAAATAAAACACCAAGTGGAAAACAAATTCTTCCCAACAGGCATAAGCAGGCTGAATTTTTTGTCATTAAAGTAGGAGTTAAGATGGCTGCCTAAAATATTTTACAACACGATCTGGTCAACACTGACAACAGAGTGGACTCTTTTATCTCTCTGTAATCTGCAAGAGCAGCCACGAGGCTAACTGAAGAACACTTTTGTCCTAATAGTCCTTAAAAAGTAAAGGGAATATTTTAAAAATTTGATTCCTAGCTTCCTAAACTCTTAATTTAAAAATGAAAATGTCTAGGCAGAAGGAATGCACTAGATTGGTCTGAAAATACCAGAGTAAAAAAACTCCTAAAAAATCACTGTCACAAAGGAAGTGTATAAACTAGTTAACATATAAATATACAAAACAAGTCAGAAAGCATGAACAGAGAACTGTGCATACTGCCAACAGAAAATCTCAACATACCATACATACATCTTCAGTATCTTGAAGACTCATATGACAAAGTCATTGTAGCCAAATGAAAAAGAACAAATGTATTATTCATGAGTTATAGCTTTTTAACACACTAGAGCTTTTGGCTCTCTAAAAATAGAATTGTGAAACATAAAAAGCAGTAGTATTGTCTCTAAAATGACAATCATATTTTCTTTTCCTAATATTGTACTCAGTAAAAGCTATGATTTGGAGCTCATTCCTATCTTTTGTCGACACTTTTTCTCCTGTTGATTTATATATCTTTACTGGAAGGCATAACCTTATTCCTACCTTTACTTTGCTTTATGTAAATGATATAGAAAGGAGTATGTTTACTAGTAGGTTTAAAACATTCCTTTGAGCTACAATCTTTTTTTTTTTTTTTTAAATAGGGCACATACTTGACATAAATTGTGTGTCACAAGTTGATCACAAATGCAGGAAAACACATCTCCCACAGTCAAATATTTCTCCTACGATGCACTATGTATGCAGCATAAGCCAACATTTGAAAATTAACACAACATAAAGACTTTCCAGCCTGACCTTCAGCTGTCCTTTGAATCCCTTTTTCAACCTCCCCTCACATTTGTTTCTTATGGCTCTATTCAAGGTAAACATCTGTTATCCAACAGAATTGCAATGTTACTAAAAGAAGAAATCCATTTTAAAAGCTTGTGCAAAAATTAGATGAAGTAAGTGCTAAATAGCCGAACAAATCTGGACAACAGGAGCAAATATCAACAGAGGAGGAATATATACCACACAGGCTGGTAAAGTAAAAATGTAGAACTTGCAAGATCAATCATAGATGACCTTATATTTTTTTAGCATAGTTGGCAGGTAGCTTTGAAAATTAGAATAAATGTCATCTAGCTGACAAGAAAGCACTTCTTAGAGAAGATTAGACACAAGTACACAATTAACATTAAATACAAGAGACTTCCATCTTTATGTTAATACACACACTCCAAACCTGCTGCAGCCCAATGGACATACAGTAGCTCAACCCCAGAACTGTCAGGCTATATTATTTTCAGTACAGTAATTATTTCAGTGACCTACTTTTTCTGTGATCAGATTCCTACTCTAGGCAAGAATCAAAGCATAAAGCAGGAAAGTTTTATTAATATTATGAAAGATTCCCTCTCTGGTTTAAACTCACCATTTGAGTCAACAGGAAAGAAACTTGATTTGGAAATTCTTGGTGAAATTCTACTGCACATCAAAGCAGGTCACAGAGTCAGTGGTTTCTAAGAAATGTGTTTTTATGTTGATTCCTCCTCTATTTTTTCCAGGGTGTGGAGCAATGCACATAGTATTGCTAGCTAAGAAGCCATAACACAGGAAAAGTTGCATGACTTTATCTAGTTTATTAGTTTCATTTTAAAATGTACCCTCAGTTGAAGGAGAAGGGCAAATGATAGTGGCGTCATCATTTAAATGTCCTGTCTTTATTAACGTTGCACTGTTACTGTGGTTTCTTCCTCACTTCAGGGAAAAAAAAATACATTGCTGGTACCATGTAAGTAGTAGCTTGTCTCCCAGTTGTGCAGGACTGCAGAAGTAATTACATATTTGGGCAAAAGAAGGGATGATGTTTGGGATAGACTCTGTGCTTTTGTGTCATAAAAAGGGAGAGATTCAATCCGAGGGGATCTACTTCCTACCGCCTGCTGGTGAGCACCACCTATTCACATAGGAGTAGCTGTAACATTCAAACCTTTATCGCTTTTCAGAGTGTGAAAACTAAGGACCAAACTTGTCCCTAAAAAAATCTTTTGCATGTATCCTCAATGGAAGTTTTAGTTCATTGTTTATCTTTCTATATGGAAAGAAGCCTTCTTCACAGCTGCCTGTAACCATTTCACCGTCAAAACTGTCACTACTTCTAAACTTGCCAAGGGCTACTTCTCTGAGCTCTATTGTCACTGACTCATCAAATCTGAAATGATGCCTCTGACCTTTGAATCAGTTGTCTTATTTCTCTTTTGACACCAATGACAACTAGAGGAAAAATGTAGATGAAACAGTCAGAAAAAAAATAACAACCAGTGAAAGCAAGCTGACAATGCCAAATCCATCTAGGAAAGCATCAGTTCTTAAAGATGCTGAATACTCTGTGTGAAATAAGGATGCTTTCAGCAGTTACTGCTTCTTTGGAATTTGGTTGTTAGGCTTTAAATATTTTGACTAAAAAAAAATTCAAAAGCAGAGGATACCTTCAGCCTTCTCAAGTGACTTTCAGTACACACAGAAGAGTCAAAGACCTTGCAGAAGTCTCAGTTTTACATAAGGCTCGAATCTCTCCCACACGATGAGGCCAAGGAAGGAAATCATATGGAGCACCAGAGAACAACCAGTCTTTTTCATATGTCTCCACTACCCATTGTATTCACTGTACCTAGATAATTGCAACTCTCAAATATCACACTGTGAGGATACCTCCCCAGGCAAAATGATTTGATCTATGTGCAATGTATTTCCCCTTTAAGATCAGTTAAAATGTAACAAAAAGTATGCAAGTTGTATAACATAGTGCAATGTATAATTAGCTCTGAACAAAGCCCAAAGTTTGAAACCTGAATGCTACTAAATGCTGAACTGGTAAATCTCTATTTGGGGTCATCCAGCCTGAAACGCTGTGCTGAGCGTTAGACAGTCAAAATTCACCCAAGCTATTGATCTGTATGTTGCATCTCATCTAGGAATTATGGTCCCCTTTATGAATACCCTTGAGCTCTCCCAGGCAAATGGAAGACTTGACTTACACATTTAATGGCCAATATTAACCAGGAAGAAAGGCAGGTCTTGCATCTACTCGCAAATCACTTCTGAATAACTCTTACTCCACTGTCTGTGCTTCTAATCTTTGGTCTCCATGCAGTGTTTCTGAGAAGAAGATACCCCCCCACCCCTCCCTTTTTTTTTTTTTCTTTCTGTTCTCACTGGCAGAGATTATAAGAACAGGGTAGTAAACACTTCCATAGAAAATAAAATGTAACACTCAAGGGACAGTGCTGCTCTGAAGTGTCAATTACAAAAAACATGACTATGTAACAAATCTCAGAAAGATGAACCCATTCTAATATGCTGGTAAAAACTGAATGCTGGAAAGAAATGCATATTGTTAATACAACACGCCTGAAAGGAAAAGGGGAGAAATACCAAAGGAAGAAAGAATTTCTCCTACTTCTCCGACTTTTTGAGCAAGTGATCTATTTCTAATTAGGAGCTGAATTCTTCCAGAGAACTACCATCTTTACAGAATTTTTACCACCACAAAGTTCAGACTAATATCAGACTTATCTGATATTATAAGCAATATTAGGGAACTTTTCTTTAAAATAAGCAAACATAGGTAATCATTCACTGATGATTACTAAACGTCAAAAATTAAAAGTCATAAAACATTATATTATAAACAATCTAAGTGCATGATGCTGCATTAAAATATGTAATTCACATACAGAAACAAAAAGAGTTTAGTACTGAAAGACTTGTGCTCCAAGCTAAATTAAGTATCAGTGTATTTGCACAATGTAGAGTAAAATCCTAAAAGATAATTCGTTTCTCCAAACACAAATCAAACTTGAATATTTATTTCACTTAATTTAATTCTCCTCCATTTAAAACTTCTCAATATTCAAATAAATCATACTGCATATATATTTTCTCAAAATTTAATACTAGTGACTTCATTAGGCTGACAACCACTGTGGAATTGTGAGCACAATGTAACAACTCGTGTTACTGAACAACAGAAAAAAAAGCAGCCAGCACACATTCAATACTCAGAGTGGATGGCACAGATGTTTATGATGCATTACTGAATAAGGTTTACTCTTGCATGGCTTGAGATTTTTAAAATATATTTTTCAAAACCTTATAGCATATATGTCTGGTTTCTAAATCACATTAATTTTTCCTTAGTGCTTTTTCTGACCCATCCAATTCCTAGGCATTAAGTACTGAGAGAAGTCATAGTTTGTCCATCGAGTCACAAGAAACCTATGTCTGAAAACACAATCACAGATATCATTTCAATAAAAAGAGAAGCTGTGTAGTGTTTCTTGAGAACAAGGCATTCAAACCTCTTGAACATTAAAAATGTTATTCACTTGAGGAAGAATTAGGACAAACATTGGTTGCTAGAGACAGTTGTCATTGCTAAAACCATTGCTAAAGTTCTTAATGTCAATAACATTTTTTTCCCAGGTGTTAAAAGAAAAATTCTGATAGGAATACTCTATTTTATTTAAAACATCCAGATAATTCAAATAAAATAATCTAATTTAATGTTACTAAATTATGCAAGGGAAATAGCATCTACTCATGAAATGAGTTTGTTGGGACAAGAACCACACATTACAAATTCAAATATTTTTGGTAAAACAGGTTTCCAAATATGTAAATGAATTCAGAGATTCAGGGGTGACAATAGAGAGGCAGCATTAATGTTTGTGCAGGGTCTGTTTTTTAGGAGTATTACATTATTTCAGTGTATCATATCTATTAGTCCTATTACAACTTTGAAACCATTTTTATTAAAAAAATGTGAGGTTTTGTATATGTATATTTTCTATAGAGTCAGTTTATCACTGTTAGGAACACCATGTATTGGTGGAAAAAAAAAAAAAAAAAGAAACAGATACTTTTTTTTTCTTTAACAAGAGAACAAGAATTTTCTATTCAGCTACAATAATCACTTTCCATCTAGCACATTCATCAAAGAATGAGCAATTCACTGGGGTAACATATGCAGGAGCTTGCTTGTATATATTCATATTGTCTTCTGGCTGAAAAGAGTTAAATAGAGCATATAAATGATGAATACAGAGTGTCTTGGGATACAAAACAACTAAAATGGGTTAATTAGTGAAAAACATGCATCAGAGTATAAGGCTCAACTGTAAATGTTACGGTTTTTTAAACCTATTATATCTGCTGTAGTAGTTGGGATTATGGATAATATATATAAATAAAAAGATGTTAATTTTCAAAAGGAGTTGAGTGGAACATATTAAAGAGTAAGAAATATTCTTTGTTGGAATAATAGTTCAGATGCGTTCACATTAAACATACATTAGTGAATACATTTCTTTGACATGTTCATGTATGAGCATAATATGGAAGTGACCTAGAAAATACAGACATTGTATAATCAATGACAAAAATATTGAGACAGATAAGCCCTGAGATCTTTGATCAAGTTTATTCTTTGGCAGATAAACAAAACATGTTTTCCTGACAAAAAATGTTCTTTGGAGTATTGGAACTGTGCCTTCCCTAAGCACCGCCCTCAGAGGCTCTGTGCCAGGCTTGCTGTCAGCATTAGATGCAGAGAAGATACTGATCCGGATAACATACCCCCTTAACTCCAGTTCTCTGTGTAGGAGAAGGCTCTAATTCTTGTCTGATGCAGCTTTCTGACTGAAGCCTGTATATCCCTTTGTGCTTTGTCATGTTACGGAGAGCTGACCCAACTGCTGTCATTTTGACAAACAAGAAATACACTCAGGTTGGTAAAAAGATGATTCTTATACAGAGAAGAAATGATCTGATTGCTCTCTATTCAAGTGCCAACAAGGTGTTTTAAGATTTTAAGGGGTTTTTTTCTTTACCTAAAAGGGCTGTCCCTCAGAGTTGCAAAATTTATCTATACTATACTTTCTCCCAAATTAGTGAGATTTGCAGGTTGGCTGAAATGAATACTATGACATTGGTATTTAATTGAAAATGCTCTGAGTTTTCTCCTATGACTCCCTACTTGATTTGCTGTGTTTATGTCTGCAGTCTTCTGAAGAAAAGAGACACCAGAATATTTCTTTAGAAGGGATAAATCTCCTCCCAGGTCTTCTGTTAAAGACATTCCTGAGAGCCTGAAATACACTAACTCAGGATAATATCAATCCCTTGGTTAAAACAATCTTCTAGAACTGAGAAAGTTCCAGTACTAGTACTGAAACAAGTATTAGTACTAGCACTGCTTCATAAAGTCTTTGGAAACCAGTGCATCATGACATAGCTCTATGAGTATTTGTGACCTGTAATCACGCTTAAATTTACCTGTAAAATGTGCTCATACAGACCCTAATCAGGGGAAAACTGCTATGGTGGTAGAGAAAACATGAACTTTTAAGACAGCAGTAAAGTTTACTACAGTTAAAACAAAAGAATTAGTGAAGTTTTCAGTATTTAAGAAATACCTCTGATTTTTAATATCTACTCTAAAGTTACCCTGTTAAGTCCTCTTTTCAACTTATGCATTTTTGAAGTAAAAATCACATAACAATTCCAAACACGTAGACAAAGTCTTTTCTTTTATGGATGTTCTCAACTTGGGTTAAGCAATTGACTTTTTAAATATAGGTTACAAGAGGATATACATCAGAGTATGCAGATAGAAATGTTAAAATACATATTTTATTTTGACAAGTAAAGCTCTGTCAGAAGGTCTTGATTCACAAAGCTGGAAAACATTCATAGTTTTGAAATATGAGCCTCTCTCACATTCACCTCTTAGACAGGTTAATGTCTTAAATACAAACAAATGCATATCAGACAGAATCCTAGCCTGATTTGCATGAGGGGCTGTAAGAATACTAAGAAAAAAACATTATTAGTAGATTTAGTGTGAAAGGGAATGATTTCTTTTCCATTTTTTCCCTATTTGTCTAAAAATAAATTTTACCATTGTAGAGAATAATACATAACATAATAATAAACATACTTAAATTAACAAGTTTTTCATTCAAAGGTGCTGTCTAAATATTTCCTATTTTCCAGATGTAACTGAACAGCAATATTCCAAACAAATGTATTTCAGTAAAATCCAAATAAATTTGTCTGACAAAGAAAATAATTAATCATTTATACTCAAATGTTTGTATTGGAGAAACCAGATTGTATCTGATGCTCAATAAGGAGCTTTATAAAGAAAAATACTAAATCACTTCATCTTCTGGACATGCTATCAATATGAGTATTTTGAGCCCTTTATAAATACTCTAATTGCAGATTAAATTTTTTCCCTTATTTTTAGTCATCTTGCTTATCATCCAGCTAGATACAATATATAATTACATATGGATAAAATACATAGAAACTGAAAATGTATCAAGTCTGACTTTTTTGTCCTCATCCTCAGTAAGTAAACAGCTTTCATTTCAAACCACTGAGTATCTGCCATCTCCAAACATGGCCTATAGCTCCTTATTATGCCCCAAGACACTCCTTTATGTTGAGTACCAATGGTCTGAGCTTTGTACCATCAGCGCTAACTAGCAGGTCTTCAGGGCCATTTGGATTTAATTTGTTGTATTCACTCTCCGTGCCTTTAGATTTGTTATATTCACTAAAGGGCAGCAAAATCAGAGAAGACATAGTTAAATGTTTCCTGTAAAATTCTGCTGATATGTTTATAATAATTCCCGAGCTAGATATTCAATTAACAACATACTGAAACCAAAGGTGAAGCTGCAAAGTTCCTGTGACTCCGATGTCTGAACAAGATGCCACACTACAGTATTTTGTGATGATGGCATGTAAAAGGAAAAATGGATACAACAGAGAAGAAATCTACCCAAGGAATTTATGTTCCCAAAGCATAGGCAAAATCACCAGACGCTATATTATCTACGTCATTGTCAATATCATCCTGCTAAATACCAACATTTTCACTTCCCCACGATAAAGAGTCTTTGAACTCAGCAATATAGATAAATAACAGGCAGAGACTCTACCCATGTAAAATTTCCAGCACAGTTCTTTGGTTTGTGTTTTTTGCTTCAAAAAATGGAATTATGTGTCAAAAGCTGGTATAGTTTCAAACCTTACTAAGAGCTATCTCGAGGCAACGTGTGTTTTATTACAATATAAGCAAACACACACACAAACTGCCAACAGATAAAGTGCAAGCTATCCCTCCTCCTTTTCTTTGTCCTCATGTAGTCAGCCTTGGAAGGAAATAAAGTACAAAGTATCCCCAAACACAGAGTGATGAAAAGGCTTTCTCACCTCTCAATTAGAAGAAAAAGGTGAGTTTTCTGAAATATATAAAAACTTCTGCAGTATTATCTTATTCTCAGCTAGAGAATTCCTTCAAGTATCTGTTCTTACATTACCATCCTAAATGGAGAAACAATAAAAAGCAGCCTACATGATTTGTCTACTAGAAACACTGCAATTAAACATATGACCAGGAATAACCCTCCATTCGAACAACAACTGTGAAGTTTGCCTTATTGGAATCAAATCTCTTAGCCACAATCACAGAGTCTGGATTTTTGTAATAAAATTTCTATTCCATTAAAAAATATTTTCCAAGAAATTGACTTGCTGCAACCAAATTTCAGTAAGTTTCCTACTAAAAGATAAGGCAGGAATCAATTAATGCTAAGAAAAATCAAAGAAACAAAATGGAAAACAAGCTGAAGTGTTAACAGACACCCACTCCAGAATTTAAACTTTTCTTGTAGCTCATTAATATGCTCACATTATTTAACTGAAACATCATGCATCCTGCTACATGTCATTCTTTAACCAGTCAACACATATGTACGATGCTTGCAGGACAGAAAAATATTTTGGAATCATGGATTTTATAGTGAGATGAAAATGACAGATGCTTTTTAAAGTAAGGAATAGAGCATAGGGTTGAGGATTTTGCAATGATCACTTTAATAAAAAGCATGGCCACATGATGTGTTTACATTGCACAAGAATATTATTAAGCATATTTAGATAAATGTTTGTGTTCTCACTTTTTATACTTTGTCAGATTGCATAGAAACTCTAATCCAAATAAAAGACATGATAAAACCTTGCAACTGCTATGTCAAACAACCGAGCAAGTGACTAAGTCCCTCATCCCTCAAATTTAACTTCTCCATTAGCAGTCACGCAACTCAATAAATGAGGGGAGCAAGGAAGGTCAAACATTTTAGTTCAGACAGTTGATCAGGTGGATGCACTACTATGACTTGAATCTGCAAGCTTATGAAAAGACTATTAGACATCTTCTGTACTTCTCCCCACATACCTTAAGCATGCAACTACAATTCACAATGCATGTAATTCCAAGTGGGACAACATGTATCTGCCTTTAATATTCTAGACATTACAGACTGTTTACTAAATGTTATTTAATGATAAACCAGAAAGGTCTATTATGTTCACTACACAAAGACAGCTTACACTGAATAGACATAAAATAATGATCACATTTTAATTAATGAGGGAAGAACTTGGTATTTGATACTAAATTTACTATAGAAAGTCAGTGGTCTACTTTCTTCCTCTCTTTAGGTAATTTTTTAATTGCCTAAATGTGCTAAGAATTTCCCTGTTCAGTTTCCCCAAATACCATCTTCTGTAACTGTAAATGAACCCTTCTCACAAGAAATTCCCTCTGAAACTATGCTTAAAACAATCTTTCCATTGGCAACTGACCAGCCAGAAAACTTTACATTGACCTGAAATAGTTGAGTAAAGTAGATATGAAAGTCAGAGAGAGGGCACAAAGGATAAAAACAGAATTTAGCTAAAAAGGAAATGCTTTGGTTTTACATAAAAGCAACTAACGTGAAGATGGAATCCTGTTGTCCTTCAGTTTTATGTTGCTTGGAGAGCACCACTTTTATCACGTAAGGGAAAGGAGACCCTAGATTTACTTGTAGCAAACATTATTATAAAGGGAGTCAGGAACAGCTAAATACACTTGGCACATTTGAAGGATATGAGTACGTCCTGAGGGTTTCCAATTTTGCCTAGTAATTTCATAGTAAACTGTAGAGAGCCTTTTATCTGTGCTTTGTGTTCAGTGAAGCCACATCAAAGAACAGATCATTTACATCCATTTGGAAGCTACTCACCATACACTTGGGCAAAAGATAGTACAGCACTGCCTAAACACCCTCTCCTCAGTCTCCTGTCATTAAGAGAAAACTTGTATTTGTATAAAATCAAGCTTCAGAAAATTCACAGGCCACCCATGCTCCCCTTTTTTTTGTCTCTATTCAAAGTCTGCAGCCTCTAGCAGCCGTGACACCAATCTCCATGGCTTGTGCTTTCAAGCATCTGCTCAGCCACTTCTGCTCTGGGCTGTACCAGAGTCTTTATGTGAAAGCAGTGAAATGCGACTGCGAGACTGATACCTTTGATAAGCTGACTAATCACCTCTGTACTGCATCTCATACTGAGGTCACCAAGCTCACAAGGGCCTTCTTGGCTATGCATGCAACTCTATAGAAAAGAAGAATTGGCAGAAATCACCCTTAGGAAGAAGTTTAAACTGAGCTAATTCATAAAAAAGCTTTTGATGATCCAAAAAAAACCCCCTCCAAAACAAAAAAACCCCAATTCAGTTAAAGATAAAAAGTTTCTAATTCTCTCAGTTGTGAAGGTTACATACAAAGTTTCAAAGGTAGTGTTTTAAGGAGCAGACAGTGGAAGCGTTTCCTCTGAGCGATTAACTTTGTCCATTAAACAGAGGAAAGAGTTAGCTTCCAATCCGCTTGATCAACAGAAACACAATTCTAAAAGAAAAGGCAAAGATGATGCTGCTCCAAAGATTATAGTTGTTATAATTTTCTGATGTACTAAAAAAGTTTCGAGACATTCAAACATAATTTTTATTTTTCAAGCCAATTCTGGAATAAAATGCAAGAAGTGTAACGTTCAGTACTTGAGGACTGATCTCCAATAGACCATTCTGGGGACAACAACTACAGGAACAGAGCAAAGATGACGTTTTGAAGGATTCAGTGTTTGCTGGTGCAAAGATAACTGAAGCACATTATCTCTCTTCAGAGCCATATATGGAATACAGGCATTGGAGGTCACAAATGGTCTTGTCTAATGTGAAGTTTGAAAGGAAACCAAACACTCTGTGTCCATCTTTCAGTATCAGCTCACTGTTTCCACTGACAACAACTGTAAAGTTGAGACATAATTCTCGGAGATGTGAAAAAAGACGTATCCTCTGACTCCAAAACAAATCTCATTAAAACCCCAAAATATTAACTAAACTGAAAGTGTTGTCCTTGCTGAAAGCATATGATTTTCTACCTGGAATCTACTCTATACCCACAGTCATGAGTTTAGGAATTCATCTACCTATTCAGGTTCCTTGGAGGTTTCCATCTGCACATTATTAATAAAGCTTGGTCTTTGTCAACCTATTTCTGATAGATTACATATAATTAAAGTTTCACATATTTCATATCTCTTCAGGTTATACTTCTTTACAGATCACAATATGGTTATTACAGAAAACAGTCTTTCATGAGCTATGGCAAGATCTTTCAGAAAGGTTGAAGACTTCCAGGGACAGAGAATATTTCATGCATCTGTAAATAAAATCACTCAATTTTTACATATATAAAGTAGGGTCAATTTTGGATGTAGGAACACATCAGTATGAAGATAGGAATCTACAGAATCAAAACCTATAATTTCTATTAAGATATAAATTATGTGACCATGTAACTTGAAAAAGGTAAACAAGTATTAAGATAAAGCTGATTAAAAAAATAGAATAAGCCAAAATAAATTTCAGTATCTGGTACTATAATCAACTTTACATTCCTGTGATTTTCTTTGAATGCAAAAAACATAAATTAGAGAGGTTTTGAGAATTAATAAACTGTGACCTGATGTGGTTGTTAAATATTTCAGCAAAGGATATCACATTTCCCTTAAATGCCAAATAAAACCGATCATGACTATGTATATCCATAAAGTAAGGCATGTAGTCTTTAAAATCCAACAACAGTAATTAAAAAATGAGCTCTTCTAAAATAGCAACAACAGTGATCTTATGTGGCACTGAGCACATGAGAAAAAAATAAAGCTCCAGCCATGCTAGCAGTGTTAAATTTTCACAATTTGGAAATGCAGTCATCAGTTCTGCTGAAAAACAGCTACTGAATCTGGCTGTGCAGAACGGTGCCTTTGTTGCACTTGGTATGCCCTGACAAAAGATTAATTCTTTGGATTGTCAGAAGGACTCACTGCTTCAGAACAAACCACCACTATTCAAACTTGTCAGAACAAGCTTGGAGAAAACTAGATAAGAGCACTTAAGTGATCTGTACACAGACACAATTGAACTGGAAGTGAAGTTACATACACGAATGAGCTATTGTGTGGTGCAGCTTTATTTGCCTGTTTGTAGCAATGTTGTTCTATTTACCAAAGGTTTTACTTCATGTATGTTCCAAGACACACAGCTTGCATGCTAGTTGTCTTCAACAAACAGTATGGTGGTGTCGTGATGACAGGTACATCATATATGGCATGGAAATTGATTCATTTCTGAAACAGGCAAGTTCACTCAAATTTAGTTTAATTTTAAAGGCAGTAATTTATTATTTTAAATAACTGTGCCACACAGTAATCCCTGCACAACACATGATATTCAGGAATGGCTACAGATGGAGCTTTCTCATACAAAAAAAATAGATGATTATGAACTGCACCTGTTTCTACCAGCCGGATGATCTTGCACTGTAATTCTTATGTTGCACAAACAATTATTAGATTAGTACTTAACTGTTCTTACCCAACAGTTGGTATAAACTGGGGCACATACATCCCTTGAGATTTGAGCCAGCAGCAACATAAGCACATGCGTTACCACATGCATACTTTTAGACTCACTGCATTGTCAAACAAACTTTGAGCAAAAAAGGAACAGAAAGGTATGTTCATTTAATGAACTAAGAACCACCTTTGTACCCCTGATGCTTTGGCTTAAGAGGCTTTTAGGGAGTGTTTTCTCAAAGAGTGAGAAAAGGGTGGAGATTTTTATTGAAGTGACACAGAAAGAAGGGAAATGGGGAAACTGCATTCATGATGACGGTCTGAAATCTAGATTAGAAATTAAGATGTAGAAATAAAACATAATGATGTTCACACAATCAGACAGAAGTACCATGCCAGAGAAGTACAAGTGAAGTGAATATATGAGATCAGATGAACAGAAGGTCTTTTAGGGAACAACTTTCCAATAAGGGAGTTACAAAATGTGCAATCATAAATACTAATACTAAATAAATATGCTTCTTCTGTATTTTCTATGTCAGTAAAAATAATGAGTGTCTAATCCCATACAATATTCTTTTGGTGTCAAATCATTACCAATTCTTGCATTTCAGCAATTAATAACTTAATTAGTTACATATTACACAGATATATTTAGCTCTGGTTCTAATTTATCTGAATAATACATGCAATATTTTTTTACTATCTGGGTATTAACTTATACAATTGGATCAAATAGCTGCTTTAAAAATACTTGAGTGCATCAGCATTTCCATACCAATAGGCCCTTCATGCTTATTTTTACACTTGGAAAGACTAGAAACATCACTTGACCATCTGAAATGTCAGTAAACTTCTGTTAAAAAATGAGTAATACTGTATTCTGGCCAAATGGGCAGAGCCCTATACACAGAAGGGTGAACAAAATTAAATCTACGAAGTGCATCCTGTGTTTGATGTCTCTATCCCAGCCTGAGAAGATAATGTCAGACACTTGCAGAAAGGTTTGATGGGTTTCTGCTTAAGTTCTTGAGGAACTCTCATCTTAGGTATGAAAGGATAACTTCCTTTTATGGTGAATTTTAGTACTTTTGTTACATGGTAGATTGATGATAAAATACTGGGACAACAGCATGATTGAGTGAATACATCGTTCTTATCATTGTAGCTACTCTCAGAGAACTGTAGACAAATTATAGTACTTTTAAGGGTAAATAGTACTGTTCATGTGTATAAATCTATATTCATAGGTGAGGTGTACTTTATGAAGACAAAATCCTAATTTTCCAGGTGAATTTGTGCCCAAATTTAATACTATTGTGATTATTTTTTTTCTACTCTCACACTTCATGCCAATTTCCTCTTGATTCTAATTTGTGTTTATTTTGGGGTCATAGTAACTGACAGCTTATTCATGAATTAGGTCTTGCATACTGTTTGCGACAGCTGTAAACTTAAATCATACTCTGTGTGAGCAAAACACAAATTTCATAGACGTGCATCAAACTGTGTTCAACCAAAATGCGAGATGACTGTTAAAACTATAGCCCCCAAGCCTTCAGCAAATGTAAAGCCTGTCATGTGAAATTCAGTGTGGATCTTCATGTGTGGTGTTCTATTGAGCTACTGTACTTGATTCAAAACTAAGTTTAGGTGCCAGAGAATAAAATTATAATCACAAAGCCTTAAGGGGAAACGAGAGAACACAGGAATAAATCATTTTTGTTCTTAATGTAGTGGTAGTGAAGAACCTTTCCATATAAAGGTAGCGCTTTTTTTTTTTTTTTCATAAGAGTCTAGGACCAAATTTATTTCTGATATTATTTGACTGAACTTGGTTTTGCTGCTCCTATAGCCTTAAATGCCATTGCTTGTATCTACTGCCGTTGAAAAAAAGAAAAGGCATCTTGGTTCAAATATGAAATGAATTGGCTTAGACAGGGAAGAATAAAGATAGCTGACATGATTTTAGTCGTGGTGGACAAAAAATCTCAGTGATCAAAAAGTCTACTGTAAGGCAGATTGGAAAAGTGCTCATGCACAAAAAAAAACAGGTCAACTTTCTGAAGAAAGCTTGAGGGTTTCCAGAATATCACTTGAACCTTAAACACAGTATACAAGCTTAAGATATGGTATAGACTTCTGTCATTTTATGGCTGTATTAAAGCTCATAAAAGCTTTGTAGTTTACTGAGGCTGAGAAAGTATCAGCACTTTCGTATCACAGAATATGCTGATTTGGAAGGGACCCACCACGATCATTGAGTCCAACCCTAGTCCTGCACAGGACCGTCCACAAGAGACACCATGTGCCTGAGAGTAATGTCCAAACACCTCTGGAACTCTGTCAGGATTGGTGCTGTGACCACTGCCCTGGCGAGCCTGTTCCAGTGCCCAACTCAGAGCCACAATAATTTAAGATCTGGTTGCACAGCAGCCTCCTCAAAGGTTGTGTGGAAAAAGCAACTTAAAATTCAACAAAAAATTTAAATATATTTCAGGTTTTTTTGGTATTTGTGTGCTTTTAAATTATTTACAATGTAAACCTATACTATTATTTTCACTACACCCATAATTACTAAATGTATTAATAATTCTGCAAAGTTATTTTCAGCCCAGCAAGTTGAAGAGATGTGGCGACACCTGGCAGCATAGCAAAGGGGTCAGGGACTAAGAAGCAGGAAAAGTGAAAAGAAACAGAAGATAAGGACATAAGTAATTTACAGTGCAGGATGTAAACCCATTGGATTTACAGGTTCCATAAAAGTCAGGGCATGGTGTTCATAGAACAACTTCTTTTGGTCAGCCACATACTGGATGGCATAACTTCCAAAAAGGCAACATGTATAAAACCTATAAAATGAACTGAGCCCCACTAGATTGATTCTAGTTATAATCTTGCTCCAAAGCTATTTCTTTCTAAGCTCAAGAATCACTATCTTTAAAACTGGAAAGCAGTCACAGACTAACACATCACCCAACTCCAATCCCTTTCAAATCTTATCATTTGGCCTTTATTTCTAGAGTGGATGAGCTGAAATCTAAGACATAGGGAGCTTATCACACTGAGAGAGAATCTAGATTCAGAGCTGACCTTCCTGGGTTTTGGTCTTACATAGTTTGTGAGCTGGTGTGCAGAGGACATAACATTATTTAAGACTAGGATCACAGTACTACTGTTCTTTTCCAGCACCACTGAAAGGTTAATTCTTTGAGATAGTGATTAAAAAAAAAAGTCCTGTCTGAATGTAAAACCACTGAGTAATATAGCAGCTCACATAAGAGCCAAGAGGATTAAGACCTGGAAACTGCCACATTGAAACACAGACCTGAATGGACTTTCGAGCAACTCCATCACCCTTTGTCAAACAGTGCATTAGGAGTGTTTTCCATTTGCTCTTTTGCAGGACCCTATGTCCCCTTCAGGCCTGAGGAACATTACTGATTTAAAGGTTTCAGGCAGCCAAATGACATTCACTCTCTGAGTATACACAGAGAAACTCCTGGCTCAGTTTCTGCTTAGAAATACACTAGTGTGGGTTTATATGAGGTTGGGATTAAGAGAGTTGGATAAAACAGCAATACATCCATCAGAAACTGAAATTAAGCCTCTTTGAACATCTTAAGCAGAAAGGAAGTGGGTCACTCAATTATCTATGCTTAAAATTAGGCATTTAACTTATTTCAGCTTATATCAAATTCTTTAAATCATTCATGGGAATTGACCGATCATTCATGTTAAATATCTGAAGTAATGAGAACCAGGCATCTAGAGACAGACATGTATCAAACACACATTGGTTAATAATCAGGTTTTGATTTAATAATCAAAGGTGCATCAAGCTTTTTAGGTTAAATTCAAATTATCAGTGCTTTGATAAGAAAGGAGTAAAACATAATATATGTTTTTGGTTTTTCTCAGGCCTGTGCAGGTAACAGTGCAAAGAGAAGAACGGGTTCTGGGCAGAGAACTGGGCAGTGCAGCCTTTTCACTTTCTTGTTACCACACCTTAAGATGTAATAGAGAACTAGGAATGAGAGGTGCCTGGTATAAAAAGGTGCTCAACTTCAATGCTAATGCTACAAAGGTATTGTTAGTAAAGGCCTAAAATATTACCTTATCATATGTTTCCTTAAAGTTCAAAGCAGCTTTGAAAGACGAAAGCCAGGCTAATAGATACTAATTTCAATGAAGAAACTATAGGTTAAAACAAGCCAATATTATTAACGTACATATGATTAAAAACCACTTCAAAATCTGATTTTGTCAAGCATTATTTATTCTAAAACAGACCTCTCACAAAAATATTCACAAAAGAAAATAATACTTAAATTTCTCAAATTTTCAGTTAACATTTATTTGTAGCTTTTTACTGCACAAGTATTTTAGGAAGTGTTCAACAAGGAAACTGTCCCAATGATAGAAGTGTTCTTGAATTCTGTTTTTCATTTCATGCAACCATAACAGAAGCCAGCTGCTGACGTTAGATGTGGACTGGCTTTGATCTTCAGCAAGATGCAGAAACTCTCCTTTCTACACATCTTTCTTGTCCCACATCTTATGGCCACAGTGACCACAATCCATAAGCTTCATACGTCTACCCTAACAACTGTTTGTTGGGGAGGGTTACAGAACACATGAGAAGTGGCTATCTGCAGACAGAGAGCATTTCTCTAAAACCATGCAGCTTCTTAGTATATCCTGTTGAGGGTGGTGGCAAAATAGTTCAAAAGGACCTTTGTATTAAGCTTCTATTTATCGCCCTCTCTTCAGCACTGTTACTGATTGCTGCAGGACCTAGCAGCTTTTCTTTCCACCACCTATTCTCCTCCACCACTTTCCCAAATGTTTGTGGGGTATTTTTCTGAGGAAATGTAGCTGTAGCTACAAATAGGAACAGAATACTTTGACTGATATAAAATTCCCTAAAGCTTGTGTGATGTTTGGCTGAAGCATTTACAGACTGCCAGATTGCAGCCAGGAAGGCATTTCCTCACAGGGCTGCCTGGAAGTGCCTGGGCTGTGGGTCTCCCCTGCTTGCATAGATACTGTCTTGCATCTGAGGCTCACCTGGAAATTTCATTTAGCAAGCCCCTGCTACTGTCATGTCCTGTGATGCCAATAAATCTGAGGTCTTCTGGTCCTGTGGAACACTGTAATTGTGACCATAGATCTTTTATCATGGGTTTAAGCTTGTTATAGGGTATTAGAAGTGCTGTGCAGTCTCTGAGCGGAGGAGCACATGATGTCCCCTGGGCCTGCCTGGTTTAACTGCTTGTTACACAATTGTGTATCTGACAAGGCAGTTGGTTCTTCTTGTGCTCGGGTTTCTAACTTGTAAATCATGAACCCTCCCTAGTTACGAGAGAGAAAAATATCCTCGACGTTTTGTTGATTTTTTTCTTTTCTGTTTCTTTGTTTTCATGGCAGTATCTTCTGTAAATCCACTGCCACTTTTTTCTCTGCATAGCAGTTCTTTCCAGTGACAAGGCACAAGGAAAATCAAGTTTAACCCCCCCACCTCCCCAAAAGAGAACTGATTCTATTTAAACAGATGGTGTAAAACAATGGTTAAAATGCCTTAGTATCCAGTGTGAAACAACCTCTTTGAAAGGAAGAGCTATGGTTCCTAACATCACACATATAACTTGCAGAAGCACAGAAACTGAACATGGAATCCCATCACATAAATTATTCATTCATTGCCAAGGCAGTTCCCTGCAATGGAACTTTTGAATAGTTAAAAAGGTTTTAAAGTTTAAATAAAGTTTAGAAGTTAGAAAGGTTTTAAATACTTATGAAAGGATGTCAGGAATCAAACTTTCTCCAGCTTCTCAGCAAGATAAACCATATGGATATGAAAGCATGTTTATGTTTCTGTCTTGGACTGTTTTCTTTTGCTAAAATATAGTCTTAGCTTGGAATAACTGAAGATTAATTTTTGTTGCCTTTCTCATAACAATTTAAATGAAGTATTTGTATGAGATAGATTTATGGTGACTTCTGCAATGGAGGAGTAGTTCGGACATAGAACCTGAACGCAGGAGGTGGAAAAAACACAAACTGGAATGCAGACTTTCCTTCTTGTGATGACACACATCATCAGAAGACCTGACATGCAGTTTCCTGTTTGTTTCATTTTAGAGAACAAAGAGGTTGACAGACATATTCGTATATATAACAACGCAATGTTAGTCATCCAGCATGGAATGTTTTCTAGTCACATGACAACATAACAGCAAAAAGCTAAGCTTGTACATTTTAATATTTAGAAGAAATGACACCGATATGAAAGTTCCTCGCTATCCACTCCCTTTGTATACATAACTGTAAGTTTTGGTCCATCTGCAGAACATGCATTTCTGTGCTGGAAAACCCATTTGCTAAGTAAAATTCAAACATTTGTCCAGTGAAAAATAAAGCTATATGCTTATACTTCATACAACATGGTAGCCAAAAAATTCAATTTGGGTAGCACAATAAAGAAGATTAATTGTGAAATTTTGTATATTAAGAATGCTTCTGTCTGCAGGTTTTGAAATTATGCTGTAAAGAGCCCATTCCTCTGGTTAAGACATAACAGTATAAAAAACAAAATGCAAATTACTTTTATTTGAAAAATACAACTTAAGTGTGTACTCTTAGACCAACCAAGTTAATCACCATAGAGATACTACTGATAAAGAATGTACACTTAATGTAATAGTCTTTCAACAGAGGCCATGTCTGCTGTACAACTGTGCAGGCTATGTAAGGATTTCCATTTTAAAGCCCGAAAAGTTTCAGAAAATAATTTTTTTGAGGCCAATCTAGACTAGACCTGTCTAGCTTGATCTATACAAGCTAGAATCAAAACCCTGTGTCAAGACTCTGTAAAGCCTGGAGAATAAATAATGAGAGATAGAGCTGGCAGTGTTGCACATTTGTGCCATTATATATTTCACATTCTGGTGAAGGTGAGGCTGCATGGCTGCCCCTCTGCTTCACTCTGTGTTTGATCAACACTCAGCAGAGTACAAAGCTCACCTGCTCAGTCAGTACAGCAGGTGACCATCTAGTGTATTGCTACACCTTTTATTCTTCTGCTATAGCCAGGTATAGAAACTTTTCCTTCATTCAATTTATGCAGGATGATACCGGAGGCTTACTTAATTTTTTCCAATTCTTTACTGTTTCATTTAGAGTAGCAGCACAGAGACTGCATGTCCAATATAAATTATACAGCACAATTTAATGCCCTTCCCCGACTTGTTATGTTCCTGTTACCATAAAAGAGAATTTTATGTTTGTAGGCTTGTAAAAACTAGAGAAAATTGTGGATTAGATCGAACAGAGGGTTTGTTTAGGATAACCTCTGTCGTTAATTCCTAGCATCAGTGAGCATGCTCAAACACTTCCAATAAATTCCCTTGAATTCTCACTAGGATAAAGAGGAGTTTCCATGCAAATGCAACAGTTCAGACACATAAAAGAGGTTTAATGCCTTTTAGAAAAGACAGCAAGTCTCTTTTCTGGATTTTCCTTCAGAGGCTATTTATAATTCAAATGTGCTTTCCATATTCACTTATTTAAAAACAGAGGTTCTAGCAAAAGGAAACAACGCATTGGGAAAAGGCCCTGTGCTACATAATCAGTTTTCAGCTGAGACTTCATTTACCATACTGAACTAGTTTCACACTGTAAGGCAACCTTATGACTAAACAAGACAAAAGAAAATCCCTTGTGGGTATGTAGCACTGATCAAGGGAGCTTCTTTTGCCAGAAAAGACAGTTTCATCGTGGCAGTTAGGGGTTTTTTGACTAGAAAGAAAATTGTGTTGGACAAACAATTCTGTTAGAATTGCATATACCACATTGTTATGACAGGGCATTAAATTTATTTTGTACTATACTGTAGTGCAGCTCTACATAACAAAAGAAAATATTATGGTATTTTAGTATTGAAAGGAAATGACATCTTTACATGAAATGCTTTTCAAGTTATATATATATATATTTATTCCACTTTGATAAGCTAATACAATAAATTATCCTTTTATTTGAAGAAACCTTTCAGTCCTTTGTCTTAAAATGCTAGATTTAAATAGATCCAGACAGAA
The DNA here is from genome assembly GCA_013399895.1 of Serilophus lunatus. Classification (NCBI taxonomy): domain Eukaryota; kingdom Metazoa; phylum Chordata; class Aves; order Passeriformes; family Eurylaimidae; genus Serilophus; species Serilophus lunatus. The sequence continues at coordinate 351,773 of VXBA01004372.1, read as the reverse complement.
ATACCCACAAAAATCTAAGTGGTCCCAAGTTTTGTGACAGAATTTTCCTTCCCACAGCTTTCCCATGGTACAGGACAGACACATACTAAGGATTTATCATTTCAGACTGCTTCAGCCTTTGCTGCAAATTTTAGTAGATATTCAGTTAAGGTACTAAAGCTATTTTGGGGGATAGGACACACATACACACAATTACTACCACCAATAGGGGAAACTTTCAGTTTCTAATCTTAACAAACACTAGCCTACACCACAAAATAAACTCATAAAAGAAAACATACACATATTGTAGGTCCCATATTGTTTCTGTAGCTACAGCACAACAGTGATCTCTGTATTTTTCTCAACACAGCATATTATCGTGCTGATCCTAGCTCTTGGAAAAAAAGGAAATGCAGAACACATATGTGAAATAAAAGAAAACACATATGTTTTACTTTAAGCCAATCTCAAGATGTTAAATCCAAGACCTGCTCCATGGAAAAGCAAAATGGGTATTAGCACCATACGATAACTATTCAGCTTAGGACTAGACAGTAAATTGTAACATGGTGTTTTTCCTAATAATGGGTCTTAATTTGGTTCCATCTTCCTTCTGGGAGACACTGTCTCTTCAACGTTTATTCAAAGCTACATTCACTGCACCAGTAAGAAGTGCAGCTATTTTTTCTGGCGGCCTGCTACTCCCTCATTTTATCCAATGCTGAGCAGGATTATAGTTCTCATTTGTTGAGTCAAACAGAGAGCTACTTAGTCTCTTGACCTCAAAAACTTGCTGGGCTACAGAAGAAGTGGTTTCTATAGACACTTTTAGTTTGGGCATTCAATTAGAATGTGGAAGGTTGAAATATTTGACTCTTCCCTAGAAAAAAATTGTATTAAATTTCCTTTGTCTTATCTGTCTGCCCCTTCTACTTTGCTACAGTTGAAGACTGAATCATATGAGATTTTCATACCTTTTCTTACCTAATGCTATCAATCAACAGAAAACTATTGAAAATTTTCTGATACCTTTTCATATTTTTGGTTAAGTCTTTGAACTGAGTAGATCCTTATCTTTATCACTTCTTACAAACACTTTGGACCACCTCCCCCACAGTTAGTGAGGGTTAGTTCTGACTGAAATATAAAAACTAGTTTCCTAAAATAGTTGTGAAATCATTCCTACGTATATATCTCTTGAGAACGTATATTGAAGTAAGTAATAGACATTCCTAATTAGAATAACATAATTCGAGAGAAATATCATGAAGCATTTCTCTACTACAGTCAGGAGAGAAAAGGAAACAAGAGGACTACATAAGATCTGTTTTCCTCTAACTAAGTCCAGTTGAGTACAGCTGGCAGAAATCCAGGAATTGCCAGATTTGGAACATTTTTTGATGTTTTGATGTTTGTTTTTGTTATACATCAAAATCAAACAGACCTTTCAAAATCAATTAAAAATAAAGGAAGATTAAGAGAAGTGGTCCACTTATTTTCTGGATCAAAGTTCAGACCTCAACTTGTGTTACCACATGTGATTAATCCAAACACCCAAGTCTTCCAGGATCCTCTATTTCCCCTGTACTTAATTCCAGCATAACTCACCAAAGTCAAGAGCTTCCCCATAATGAGTTCTGTTTTCAAGTAACTAAGACTAATGGACATGGTTATGTTTAGTTAAAAATACGTCTGACAAGGGATGGTTTAATTTGCAAAGGAGCTCTGAAGATCATTGAGTCTAACTCCCTGCTCAAAACAGCACTTTTCTATATGATCAGTTTAAATATAGATGCTTATAATATTTTTTTATTAGCTTTGTTCACTAATTGTGTACACCTCTTCACAGTTGTAATGATTAGAAATCTTAGACTGAGTAAGTTTGGAAGGTCATCTAGTCCAACCTCCCTGCTCAAGCAGGAATACTCCGGTGACTAACAGTAAACAACGTCAAGCCAGCACTTGTGTAATTCTGAATTTATATCAAATAGCTATTTCACTTTATTCCCTAAAATATGTCAGCTAAAAGGAAACACTTCATAAGTCTAAGACACACAGAAACACACACAGTACCTAATGCTTTACTAAGAACAAGTATAGGTTACGTGATTTCAGCAAAAATCAAACTCTTTTTGTTCCAATGAAAAATCAATAGAAGACATGAAGAGATTATTTTTCCAGTAACACTAAATCACAAGTTTCCTTACCAAGTTTATTAGAATTATTGGTGTAAGCCAGCACTTTTCAGTCACTCAGCAACTTGCCAACTGCTCCATCAGAGGGTACTGTAAGGAACAGTTTGTGCTGTGGGGGTCTGTAACGAAGAAACACTGGCGAAATTTGCCTCAGATCTGTGTTGTTCTTTTCTTCTAACACAGAGATGGCCTGAATTTTGGTCAGTGCTCTACAACATTGTCACTCCAAAATATTATTATAGTATTAAAATACATTCAAATCCTAAAAGTTTCACCATTTGTACTGGAAACATTCAGAAGTTTAGCTATGTATTTTCCAATAGATCCGAGTTGAACAGGGAACAACAGCAAAACAAATTTAACTACACAGGGTTTATGAAGAGTTTGCAAACAATGCAAGAAAACTTTATCCTATCCATTCAGTGAAATTAAGGAATAATAAATACTTGTGCAGAAATAAAATTCCTTTCCAACACAGGAACTTTGAAGATTTTGGGGGGGTTTTCGTTTTGTTGGGTTTTTTTTTTTTGTGTTGTTTGAAGACTAATCAGTTCCTTATAGTATCTGAGAGACTTTAACAAATGTGTACCAGCAGTTCAAAATAAAGAGTATCTGACAGCCTAGAGATTTAAACCGAACAGCATGGAACTAAAAAAATATAAATTAAAAAAGCTTCAACTACTAAAGTGTTGTCATTGTTGTTTAAAATGACAAATTAGTGGGATGGAATTCAAAACACTTAATTATCATGTTAGTTAGCCAGATGGTTTATTTTCTTTTAAGTCGAGCTCAATGAGTTAGCAAAGGCAAAGGACAGCAAAAGTATATGACTCTTTCTTTTGCTTGTTTAAACAAATAACATTTTGTCTTCCCATCCCCCAGCAATGTTTTATAGAGAAATTATAGAAATAATGGTAGCCAAGTAAATATGAATTTTCTACAACTCTTCAGATATCTTTGGCCACTTAATCTTGTTACCCCTTGACACTAAATTTCCACTAGCTTTTACAAAGAAAGAGATTTTGAAGTAAATTTCCATAAAAATTGAGACTTTTTTGTAAACCTGAAAAATTGTTTAAATAGTGCGCACCATCTTTTTTCTGTCCCGTAAATGTTTTGGCACCAAATAAGACTCCTTGTTGGATGACTCCAAGGGTGGTGGGGAGGAGAGGAGTTATGCATCAACAATCACAGAATAAGATCTGGTGGTGTGACTTGGCTCAACTGTGCTGTTTCAGCAGTTAGCTCCCTAGCGGCTTGTTCAAATGGTCTCAGCACATTCACAAGAGTTTCCATTAGTGTCTGCTCCAGACGTGAGAAGAATCCATCAATTTCATTTTCAAAATGTCGTAGCATGTAATAACTGCCTTTGCTCAAACAGCTCCTCTTAATAGAGAATGTTTAATTCTGTCTGGTAACTGCATCCTGAATAAGTTTGTCTTGGGGAACAAGTCATTATTCTTGGAAGAGTTTCAGGAGCTTTTTGGCTTTCACATGCTGCCTGAACTATAGACAGATACCATCTGTTCTTATAAGAGTATATATCTCTAGGGTATCATTGTACTCATTTATGAAGTATATAGACAGAGAAGGACATCATCTTTAATCCCATCCCCACCTGTGGAAATGACAAAAAGTCTTGATACTTGTTTTCTTTAGATGGTTAAATTAGAACAGTTAAAACATCACAACACAGAATTTCATTGCCTTCATTTCTCAGATGACACTTTGAGAACAGAAGCAGCACCTAATGTGCCACTTAGGAGCAGACCTTGTCAGAACTCTCTTCTCCAAACCCGTAATGCTGGTTCAATATGTGGCAACAGAGGGTCTGGAAACAAGGCAACCAAAGATATTTTAACACATCCATAAATACACCTCTCTAAGGTGGTATTTCCAAGCAGAGAAATACCACAATTTTCCTTTCCTTAGTGGAGATGTGAGTAGCAGAAAGTAAATGGCTTGTTCAAAATTACATTAGTATCTGTGGCACAGAAGAGTCATGCCTTGTTTCCCATATTTCAGACCACATACCTTTTGGATATCTGCCCAAAGAAGTTAAATCCCTTGTTTTATGCATTGCTCTGATGTAGTAATTGGTGAAACTTGAAACAAAACATAACAACCAACCACAAAAATTCAAATCCCAATGATTTTCAACGAGACTAAAATTTTTTAGTGATGAAATACAAGTACTTTGAGGTGTTGCCCAAGAGGATCAGCACATGGAAATATTAACACAAGCAAAACATTAACTAGGATTTCCAGTAAAGACAGCATAGTCAATTTGGTTCTTGGTATCAAATAGCAACATCTGTACTATGGTAGGTATATACCAGTCCCATTACTTTTTTCCTTCACATAAAAAGCATTGTCAGTGTAAGAGTGTTTCTAGGTCAGGACATTAAAGTCAAGTTAATGCATACCAAATGCATCTTCATATATCTATTTTTACAGTTCTGGAGTTGCTTACATTGGGGAAATATTGCTTTTCCTAAGGTTACTCTTGCTGAGGTTAAGTATCACAGAGAACTGTAGACGATATAGGGTCCTTCTTTTTAGTTGACATACAGGTGCTTAGATTTGTCTAGTTGTGACAAAACTTTTTGGGTCATTATTACCCTTCTGGACATTTTCTCTAAACAGTCGCACCATAGTCTTCCTTGATCCCACCCCCCAAAGAACAATGATAAAACAACATTGTCTAAAATGCACATTGTGCCTCATTTCTTATGAGCATAGCTGGGAATGACCAATGTAATCTACAGCAAAAATACAGGTTGTATTGCAAACAAAATTATCTGTAAGGCTTGTGTCTATTACTGCCTTGAGATCCTGAATTCCAAAGATGGTCAAGACAGTCCCATCTGGCATCATTAGGCTTCCCTTTCTCAGTTGGACCTCCCCCCCAACTTCTCACTGTAACACAGTTTGCAACTTTGAGCCTCTCAATTATATGTGAACTTTCACATCTCTCTCTACCTTCCTTTTCATCACTTAGCAGACAAAATTATGCAGATTGCTCCTAGATAAAATCCATAACTCTTAAATTAGAAGCATTTATCAATACAGGATGTCACGAAAATCTCAAAGCCAACTATTATAAATTAAGTTATGGAAACACACAACACATAGAGAAACGTCAAATTTGCACTAGAGGGAGCATGAAAAAAAATCTTTTTAATATTTGATTCTGCTATAAATTTAGAGGATAGTTAGATTTTGGAGAATATTTTTGATACTTGCTTTTGCTTCAGAATATCTCTAAAAACACGCCTCTCCAAGTCAACTTGGTTTTGCTGTCACTGAAGAGGAGAAGCTCCTGTGGGCTTGAGAGACACCTTGGTTTGGGTGTCCCTGAGAGCAATAGGACATGGCTTCTTGGGGTTTGGGGGAAGAAAGGCTCCTTTTTATAGATGAGTGACACTCTAAGCTATTGTAGGGGGAAAAATAATCTTAAAAATTATGACCAAAGATAGGGCTGCAAGACTTGACATCATGCATGAACACACATTCACTACACAACAGAGTTTGCTAAATGTTTCTTCAAAATATACAGTCTGAAAAAAATAGTGCCCACCCTGAGAAAGGACAAAAGCAATATTTTGCCTATGATGATGTAAAAGGGTCAGTAACAGAAGTAGGACTATAAAATGTGCCATCGGTTAAGTGAATCATGTACTACTCTTGTAAACTATAATATTGCTTCCCTTAAATCTCACTTGAAAGAAAAATATTGGCTTGAAGTGTGTGCTAGTCTGCTTTGTCTCCAAAAACATACTTCAAAGAAAGGTTGCAAATATTTATTCCAAGGGTGCTAGTGGGCAATCTTTTAGAAGTGGAACAGCTACCAACAACATGTCATGGGAAATAAGTGCTGAAGTTACTTGATGGCAGAGCACTGAACATTTATATGGAAAAAAATTCTGTCTAGTTTTTGAGAGAAACTAGAGGAAGCAGGGGAAGAAAGGGGAACACCAAGCTGTCAGCTCACAGCTCCTGCAGATAAACTGAATGGCTCCAAGTCACAGGGAAATTTACCCAGGCCTTAACACAAAATGTAATAACTGAAAGAATAAAGAAATTATATGACTGGGGGAAGGAGAATTAGTTAGACTTATAAATGATTTTAAATGCAATTTTTGCTGAAGTTTCACTGGCAATTATTTATGGGCAAACAGGTTAACAATAAAATATGGAGTCACATTCTGTTCCTAAAATCGAAAATCAACTGTTTCTTTCACAGTTTATGGTTTTCATGGCAATGCTTGAAGATCATCCTATATAAATTAAATTATGTATTTTCAATGTATTGTTTCCCTACTACTAAACCCATCTTTTCTGTGAAACTGCTGAGGTTTTGAGAGAGCTGTTAGAAGACCACAGCTAATCAGTCCTTTTTCTGGAAGGACTCTCTCAGCTAGAAGAGAGGTATAAGACCTGTGGGCTTTCATGTTCTACTGTCTGACTTTTTCTTCCGCAACAGCTGGAGAAAATGCTTTCAAGAGTTTTATGCTTCTTCCTGTGTGGTGATGCAGCTTTCCTCTAACGACTATTTCCCATCAATACCCACAGACACCTATCTTCTTAACCACTGGTTTAACGGTTTCTTACCACTTCCACCTTTCCGGAAAAAAAACATAAAAAGAGAAAAAAAAAAGGGCAAAAGAAAGCGCCTCATTCAGGAGAAGGTTTACAAATATCTGCCCACCAGGCTGTTGAAGGAGATAATATCTCAAAGAATTTAAAATTAGGTGTACAATTCTTGTTTAGAAAAAAACCCTGAAACCGTCCCGAATGTGTGGTGGCAGCAGATGTGACCGAAAAGGTCAGTATATGCTCTTTCTCATGCTAAGATTACACTGGGCTTTACTGAAAACTTCACAGCAAGGAAAAAAAAGTGATTTTTTTTCCCATGCAATAGCACTGTTATAAAATGAATAGTTAATAGATTTATATACAGTCTATTGATCTGAATCATCCTGTGTTCCGTTGAACTACAAGAAAGTTAAAAAAGTAACTGCAAAACTCATGAAAGCTCTGGTTTTTCCAAGAGCCACTATCTACTGACTTTTCTGGGAAATTTAATGATTGTTTCATTTTCCAGAGGACTCTGGTGATCGACCCAAATTACAACTTAAACTTGCACCACATTAAAAAACTTCACCTTATTAGGGCAACTATTAATTTACACACTTATTCAAAATTGCAACAAAATACATAACACACTGGTGTTTCCTTAGATAGTAAATGAGAGTATCTCAAGAGCCCAGAAATTGAGTGTGTTCATATTGACATATACTCTAAGTTATTACAAATATTGTATATAAAGAAAAGAATGAGAGCTGCGGCAGAAGAACCTGTACACAACACAGTCTAGTAACCAGTCATACAGACCACTGTGTCATGGAACATGCCCAAACTTAATTTAGGGTAAAAGACTAATACAAAATTCAAAAATTCTAAACTGCTACCCATTTTTAGACCTGTCTCTAACGAAAACACAAACCAGTTTCCACACCGAACACCACCCCTCGCTTCTGAAAATAGAGAAGTGCTCTTATTTAAATCCAATCATACAGACTGAGAGTGATGATAAAATGTCACAGAAATGCCTTTATAAAATCAGTCAATCAATAGCTAATTTGAAAAGGAATATAATAGAAAGTCATTGCTGATATCCTTTGACTTCATAAAACACAGGTTGTTAACATCACTAGGAGAATATTAAGGACTAAAGTTGAAAATTGCTATGGAAGTATTTAGTGAATAGCAGGCATACTATCTGCTATCTAAAGGAGAAGCAACAGTAAAATATCTACTTTAAAAATCTTTTTCCAGCTGAAAATCTGTTCACAACCACAGGATTCCACTCAGTCAAATTAATCATAGAGGTGAGTGGGTTATATTTTGATTAAAAAGAAATTCTTTTCATCCAGAAAGGTTAGCTCAGAGGCAGCCATGAACGAGACAGTAAAATGAATGACCAGGGTTTATAGAGAATCAGCTCATCCGAGAAGCAGCTCATCCAAGAATCTACATCCAAACAGTTCATCTACATCCAAACAGTTCATCTGGCATGAAAAAACCATACCCAGCCCAGAACCTCAGTTACAGTAGTAACAGGGTTGGTCTCTGTGGCTCTGACAGACTCAGAAGGGAAAAAGGGCGCTCTAATCAGTTCATGTTTATTAACATCACTTGGCTGTGGAATGGCTGTGCCACTCTGTAAACACAACAGTCAGCATTTCCTCTCCCTCTAACAAAAAACATTACAAATGCATCAGCAAGACTAACACTGTTGTTATGTTTCCAATATTATGGAATGTGCTAGTTCATGTGTGGGTTTTTTAAGTAAAATGAAGCAAACCTTTTTTTTAGTATCTTAACTTTAGAATGAGATGCCACAAATTCAGTTTGTCTGGCTACAGCATGGATTCATATGTATTAATTCTATTTTTGGAAGAGGTTCCATATTAGAGGAATACAGGAAAAACAAAAATCAGAATTTGTAAAGAAAGAGGACAATATCAAGAGTTAGGCGGACTGTTAAAATCTAAGTGGAAATTCACAATTAATTTCATTTTTAGAAAGCTTTTTATAGTCTAACAATGAGAACTGCTTGAGCTTACTTGACTGCTACAGCAGTCCAGAAAGGTGCATTTGATATAGATTTAGGAGAGTTCATAAAAGAGAAAAGACTGAAGAACTTACTGTAGGAGGAGGAAAAAGCAGTACCCAGAACCTCTCACAAAAACGACGTAACAAAGACAATAACTTACAAGTAAGTAGGTGACTGGCTATTTTTATTCTTTCAAAGGAAAATTCTGAAATCTAGTTTTCTATTTTTTCATTAGATTTTTTAACCTATAAATAGCAGAAGATTATTATCAGCAATGTTTTATGGCATTTAATGAAAATAGCTTTACTTCTACTTCCAGTGCATAAATAAAGGTGTTTCAGTAAGATGTCAAGACTGTTCAGCTACTTAATGTTTGTGTTTAAACATCAGACAAGTTCATCCTATGGTTTATGCTTTCTTTTCACTTTTCTAATTCATAAAACATCATTTTTTTCATGCAAGAAATTAAAATGAGATAAACATTCAAATGCAGAACCACTATGTCTCTCATAAAGTTACTTATTTGATATTTACCAGTTTGATATTTTTACATCAACTAAAGCTATGGATATGACCTAAATTCAAATTAAACTTTTAATTTAGACACTAAGAAGCTGTTTAAACAATTTGCTTTAATTAGAATTTTTATTTCATCATCTTTTTCAGTTAATGAGCATATTTGCCAGTTTCAAAAGACCATAAAGACTATTTTTCTTGCAAAAATCTTAAAATTAGCACATTTTAACTAAACTGTGCATGTAAATAGCCTTGTAAAGAAATAATCATTTTATACATTTTAGTTTCATTTTTAAAACAATGAATGTGTAAACCCCTAAAATTAGAAATAGCTCATTGTTTTGATATAGGACTGATGCAGTTGTAAGAAAAAGAGAATCAGATTTCGACATACACATTCAAAATCATAAGCATGCCCTTGTCAGACCATAAACATTGATTATTTATTTTTATGCATCACTAAGAGCTTGTTTTGAAGTTTCTCCTATATAGATATACAACTATCTGTCAGTGTGAACACTAAACACCATCCTGTCAGCTATCACACATTCTTTATCTCCCTCCATGAGAAAATATGCGCAGAAACAAACGTCCCCTTTCCTCTCTCCAGCTTGTCAGGGACTTGCCACAACAGTGTCAGAGCAGAGAATCTAGCTCTCATCCTGTACTTCCAACCTCTGTGTAAACTCATTTTCCAGTATTAAGATAGAGTTTAGATTTTAGAAACAATATTAATATAAAAGTATTAAGATCAGTGTAAAGCAAAGTTTTCTCATTTCTATGCCAGCAACTACAATAAGATGAGGAGCTTTCACTGACACTCTATTCAGGCCTCATTCTCTGCTCCTATGCACTCTGTTATTCACAATTTATCCCTACTTTCATGGGTAACAATAGCATCAGCTGATAATATGCCAAACCAATGAAGTCTGATTCCGTTCACTTCAGGGTAGCTTAAAGTTGTAACTGGTGGATTTTTTTGGTTTCAGACTGAGAAAGTAGGGTGAAGAGACGGCTGAATTTTACTATTCACACGGGTTTTTTTGGATAGGTGATGGAGCATTAGCAGGTGCCCCCACTCCCACTTTTGAATGTAAAAACCCCCAAACCCATACCTAATCCAAGGAGACAACACAATAACTTGGTTAGCACTCATTCATACAGAATGCTGAGTAAAAATAATCTGTCTATATTGCAGATATTCTTTTCCCCTGTCTTTATCTGGTCTTTATACAGGTGGATGATACATTGACTGCTGCTCTAAAATGTCACAGCACAGAGAAAACTTTACTGTTTGTTTTTTGGCTGTCTCACCCAAACAGCCTTCAGGCAGCTCCACACCTTCAATACCACGAGAAGATGCTTGACAATATCCCTGCAGTTTTAAGGCAATTTGTTTGAGTGGTACCAGAAGAAACACCCATAAACAAGGCGTGCAAGTGCCCTAGGTACAGGTGGTACTATATCTCATAAGCCTAGTCTCCACTAGGATATAAACATGATGAATTACAAAATAACTTGTTATTAAGCTTCTTTTGAATTTATAGTTTACAGTTGAAGAATTCAACCTTTGGTCATTCACATGGGCAGCTGCTACTTTCAGCCCTCACCGTGTGAATCGAGTCAGGACTGAAGTGTCTCATGCTACAAAATTCCTAATAAGGAGGGTCACAAAACTTTCTGCTATTCTACTGTACGTTTAATGTTAAATTTTCTACCTCACTTAATTTATTCATCTTTGATGAGAAAAGAGGTCACTGGTAACATTTCACTAATTCTCACTGGTTGCCAGGTTGACATATGCAGCTGACAAAATGCAGTTGCTTTTTTTCCCTTCCTTTCCTCTGCTTTTAACATAAACCAAAAAGCATTACCTTTATATTACACAAGCAATCCCTTTCCTGCACAGCCTAGAGCTGTAGGCCTTCCATCAGTCTTTTTCACCACACTTTTAAAGCCACTTCAAGATTAAGGAGCTCCATAACTTCATGGCAACTGGCTGGCTGCCAACCAGCTGCAAAACAAATGCCCCTTGTATTGATATTAAAAGTTCCTTGATCATATTCAATAAAGCACCTTTGATGTCAGCACTATTGGCTAATATCATCTTACGGGGTCTTGAGGGAGAGTTTATCAAGTCTGTAAGACAGATCATAAAGCCATAAAGGACCCTCTAGTGTTAGAATACAACAAAGTTTGTGTCCTGTGAAGTAGGAACAGTATTTATAGGTGGGAGAAATGTCAGAATACACACAATGTTTATGATTCACCATTGTTTTGCGCAAAATTTGGTGAACCACAGATCCCACCTTGTCTGACAAAATCCAAATTGTTTTCTCTTGTCATCCAGCCTTAACAGAGAAGTCCACCTGGGACACTAAACAACCAGTCCTGCTTGGGTGCCCTTCTGTTGCTCCTTATCCTCCTGACTGTCACTCACTATCCTCCTGACCTTCATTTGCTACAGCCAGGCAGGCAGTTGCCTCTTTCTTCCCCTTTCTGGCATGCTCTCAGAGCAGTCTGTCACCCTGCCCACAGTGTGGTACTTCAACACTTGGCAGGTACAAAGCAAAGCTTCTAGCGCTCTAGTACTTTGGGCTGTTTGATTTAGTGAGATCTCTTTAAGTACATGAAATTGTTAAAGAGGAGGCTGACAGGCCTCCCAAACGATTCTGAAAAAAAGGGATACTGGCCCAGTTAAAAGAAAAGAGGTGATAAAATACACAGTGTCATGTTTCAGCATGCTCCAAGGGGAATGACCCCTGGAAGGGTAGAAGTCTTAACACATCTTTCACTGAAACATGGAATGTATTCTAGGTTTTGGTGGTGGTGGCATTGGCTTTTTCTCTGGTAGAAAATCCTCATAGTGGCCTGGCTTCTTCAGCTGTTGCAGAATGTCACCTTTCCCAACCCTGTGGACATGGAACAGTATAGAGCTATATGTTATGCCCTAGACTCCTCCAGTAGTATGGTGGAGAAAACAACTTCCCTAACATACTGGGCACCTCAGTTTTGTCTGGGACAGGTTTGATAAAAAAAACAGGTAAAATGGCCGTGCTGGAGTGGTGGTATCAGTGTGTTGTGGTCTCAGGACAACTTCCAGCATTGGCTATCGACAGGTGCCAGTGAAGTGTGGAAGTACCAGGAAGTCACACAATAGCTTTTCTATTATATTCTTCTAGCTTGCAATAACCAGAGGTTTATTAGCTCCCAGATTTCTAGAAATTTCTCCCTCCTGGTTTTTAATAATAGAGGGAAAAGACAGAAAAAGGCTATCACAGATCACTTACATGAGAAAATGAGATATTCTACTTCATTTTTGTGAAAACATGCAGGCACAGATGGAGATGATCATCATCATCTGTTAAATGCTGGATTATGCTCTCATATTGGCCTCACTTATTCAGCAAGGCACACTCATTCTGTCATTATACCTAGCCTCATATGAAATAGTGATATCATTCTATGACTTTGGCCAGCTCCTCCCTTCTTTCTCCTGTTCTGTCTGCCTTTTCCCTCCCACCATGTCCACCTGCAGTGATATTTTCACACTAGGCCCATAATGCCCACTCCAGGAACACAGACAGTGCAACGCTCTCCACTTGTGAACACTGCTGGGAAAAACCCTCAGACCTTCAGGCTCTGAAATACAGCCCACTCCATCATGTCACAGACAAAGACACTAGAAATGGACTTTCAAGAATAAAACTATTTTCTTATAAATCTGTATGATGGCAGGAACACTTGTATATTTTTTTTACCAGCTTCCTGTATGAGACATTCAGCCTAATTGATTTGATGCCATAAGGCAGATGTTGTAAACTAATTAACAGATGTATCCAGATCCTTCAGACATGAACTGTTTACCTTATCACAGTGCACTGACCCAATATCCAAACACCATCTCATGACATAATCTTAGAAGTGAGGATTTTCCCAGTGCCACAGCCTCCAAAAAAAGCAGTATTTCTGAATTTTTGTACCACTATTCTCCTTCTCCAGCTACATTCTTCAGGCGAACATATTTCTGCAAGCTATTTTACATTCACTTCAATAAGCTTTTCTGAAAATGTTTTGCCTTCCTTGAAATAGAAAACTGTAGAATAACATATTTAGCTTAAACTATGACCCACTATGATTAAAAATATATTTATCAGGAAAAAATTCCACAATGAGTAAAATTTCTAGTTTGTGAAGGAACTAATGAGCTACTCAACTCCACAAAGAAATTAAAAGTGTAAGAATGCCCAAATACTTCATACCATGACTAAGACTCAGTTGCCTTTTAACAGCATTCATTAAACCAGTAAAAGAACTCAGCTCTTATTGAAATGAATTTGTGTATGTATATACATTAAACAAAAAAGTGTCTGAGATACAAAACCAAATTTCTTTAGAAAATGAGGAAGAAAGGAGACATTAACAAGTACTCAAGAAGGATGAATTCAGTTAAGAGTTCTGAATAAATCAATGCATGGGTATTATTTTTTTAAAAAAATCATGTACCTAGACTGCATCCATGTCTCTTTGGCAATCGGTTAGGTAAAACAGTCTACAAGCTTTATAAGCACAAATGGTTAAGGAAAGCGAGTTCAACAGTACATATTGAAAGTACTCAGATTTTGGCAAAAGTATTTGTGATCTGAGTACTTATCTACTCAAAGAATAGAATCATCACTCCAGAGATTAGCTAACAATCCTAATTCCAATGGCACATGCCAATTGCTGGCACAGAACACCTGATGCTTTAACCAGACAGACAAGATACTTCTTCTCCCCAACATCTCTAATGCTCCCTAAACAGCCATTTTATTTTGGTAAGCAATTTTTTTTGAGCATCAGAAAATACTTTCAGTAGGAAGAAGAGGAAAGGAGGGAGGGTGGCAGATCTGCTGTAGTGGAAAAATAAGATAGATAAAGAACAAGAATCCCTGGAAACATAATTTTCGCTATATTTAAGAAGGGATACAAGAGCAAGGGGAAAACCCTACGATGGTATCAAAAGGTCCGGGCCTGCAATAATCATTAATGATTTTAAATGTAAAAAAATTCACATGTAAAAAAATAATGTTATCAATGGAATTTTATAAGACAGCAGACTTGTGTTCATTAAGGTAATTACATTAAAGGCGGGTATTTTTGCTTCTTTGGTGTGAGATAATTTTGATTCTCATAATAAAAAACCGAGGCCAAACAACCTGGGTTTTCTTTTCAAACCTACCATATGTTTTTCTAAAATAACAAATTTCACCTTCGAAGATGTGTATGGTACAAAAGAGGCAGTCAACTGGTAGTTTACTTTACTTTTTATAGCCACATTTCTCTCTATTTTCACTGAAAAAGGCCACACATGCTATTTTAAAGTCTGATGACTCTGGCTTTTTTAGTGTAAACCCTCAGCCCCTCCCTGCCTCCTCCTCAAATCCTCAGGCTGTCCAGTGACTTGAACAAAGTATTGCTTTTTCTGTGCAAGCATCTCTCTCCTAAATCAATATACCAGAGTGAAGGTAGCTTGTCATTTCCTGTCACAGGATACCCTTCTAAATTACCCTTTTCTTTTTAAGAGTTCAGCAAATCATGTTTCAAGAAATGACCATTTTTATTTCCTTTCTGATTTAACATGTTAAAAATAAACACCAGCCATACTTCTTGTGAAGTCCAGAGTCAGATGAGGGTATCGTAGATCAAAAACTTTCTTCTCCCAGCTATAACAACTCGCACTTAGAGACAAAAAGAAAGTAATCTTTAGGCTGAATATTTTTATATATTTAGAAAAGTAGTAAAGGGATTTGAAGAAATTACAGCAAACTTTCCTCTACTTTATGTTGGAGCATACATTTTTGATTGATAAAAAAACAAATGTCCACAAAAACGCTTAATATACCTCAGATTTAAGCTTTACTAATCTGAAAGGTATTGAAATTAAAAAGCAGTTAAAGTTACAGACTTTCACATCAAAATGTTATGCCTTGGAGTTCACAACGTTTTAGAAGAGGAGTTGCCACATATGCTGTACTGTTTGCACAATTCTCATCTCACAGGAAAAGTTCCGTCCACAAACTCCATGCAATAATACTAAGAGTGAAAGTCTGAAAAATAAGACTTTCAGTCGAGTAGCCAAACCAAAAGCTTTTAAGAAATAAGAGGGTTAGATCAAATCATAATATTCTATTTTAATTGCAAGTTAACTAACTTTTGTTAAAACTTCATTTTGATTATGAACAGTTTCAAGCTGTTTTGTGGGGTTTTTTTAAGCTAAAAGTCTGAAAATATTTACTTTTCTAGAAAGGTCATGGTTTTCTTACAGCAATCAGCTATTCTTTCACATTTTCCTTGACAGTGTAGCCAGGATATCTCCTGGTCCACCTTATTATCAATTCACAGGTCACTTAACACCACCAGCTTGCTGGAAGACAGAGGGCACTGTGCTACCTGGCTGGGCAGAGTGAGCTGCTGAAAGGCAGGCTCAGCTCACCACACCACAGGTGTCAGCATGCAAACATCAGTTTAGGACACACAGAATCACAGAATGGTTTGGCTTAGAAGGAATCTTAAACATCGTCTGGTTCCAAAATCCCTGCCACGGGCAGGGACGCCTTCTACCACACTGGGTTGCAGACAGAATAGACATTTTATGTGATCCTAGAAACCTTGGCATGACAAACTGAGGACCTTCAGAACAACTTCCACAACTCTATAACTCTGGTCACCACGATGCATGTTTAGCCTTTTATATGTGAGCAATGTATCTCATTAGCTCAGCCAACTTCAACCCAAAACACTGAAACGACTGAACAGTAAGTTTCTCAGGTCTCTAACAAGGTCTTCCGTCACAAGAATGGATTTTTTTATTCCTTAAATTTTTTAAAGGTTATTGAGCATACTCTGAATCTAGAAGATTTCCTGCTTTAGAGAAGCACAGTCGATTTTTGAAAAGTGAGCAAAATCATGTCTTTGCCACTTGTTGGTAAGGCAAAGGAAATCTGTGAACGTCCTAAAATTAGACCATGGCTATGGCTTGTTTTCCACCCATACTGGATCTGTCTGGGTCTCACACATGACAGATCTTTATTACATCGGCTATTCCTTCATTATTAATGAGTACTCTGATTTTATCCCCTTCCTTCTATAAAGAGTCTCATGAACCTGCAGAGTCTGCTTTTCTTCTCTGAGGTAACCAAGGTCATTATTAGCACACTCAAGGCAGTAATGCAGTACCCTGTGTACTTACTGGTTTTGCTTATGTTTGGTAGTGTTTCAGTAGAGATTTCAGTAAAAGCATTATTGCTTCAAGAGTGAACTCAGCATAGCAAAACTGGATCTTTGATGTTTCTTCTCCTTACAAAGTGAAAGAAAAGCTTTAGGGTAAAATATAGCTTTTCCATTAAGTTCCTTTTCCAACTATACAAAATGCAATAAAAACTACAGCAGATTATACTAATTTAGTGGTTGTTAATTTACAATCAGATCAAAAGTTGTTTCAACTTTCTCTTTCCCCGCTGCTGTATTTTAACTAATTCCTTCAAACAAAATGTCAACATTACTTTCCTTAACTAAAACTCATAACTTGTTAAAAGAAAAAAATGAATAGATTTCTATTTGGATCCAAACTGCAATAAGGTCAGTAAAAATACTCTCATTAAGTTTAAACAGGCTCTGGCTCAGGCATTAGTATGGTAATGACTGGACAACCAAGAAAGATGGACATCTCTCATAAAGCAAGGAGCATTTTATATCAGCTTTAACCATTTATCATGTTAACATATGGATATCAATGACTTGGAATACAAACAGGAGGCATTACAGTATTTCACTGAAGGGACTAAAAGCTATTGAAGTTCTTAATTGATTTGATGAGAGGCCTGCATTTTTTAAACTCAGGAAACCTAAACAGATGAAAATCTTGTTATTATGTTTATGGATGAGTACGGACTTAAATTCAGAATAATTAGAAACAGAAATCTTAATAAATGCCCTGTATTTCACCTTAAACTGCACAAATCTGAAATTTTTTTGTTGGTTGTTTCTGCCCTCCCCTGTCGCTCTCCTTCCATGTTCTCAGCTATTCTTCTACACCAGTCAATCATCAATTTCAATAGGGGCTAATAAGTGTAAAGTCCTGACATAGTTGGGTTTTTAAATTAATGCCAAACAATATCAATTTGAATTACAGTAATTTTTTAGATATAATTAAAAATATATAAAATATATTAAAAATTATATTAAAAATTATACATTTCATTTTGAATGTGTTTAACTTTAATTTTTAATTTCTTCAAGTGGGGATCTTGTAAGTATGTTTTAGACAAGTAAAAAAACCTTAAGTGGGTCTTAATTCTAGACGATGAAAAGATGCCTTTAATAAGATCCCACATGCAATTAAGAAAATTAATGAGCATTGCACATCCTAGACAGTTCATCACAAAATTTCTCCTAGTACTGAATGTCCACAGCAAGCCACCCACCCATGTTGGTATGTCAGGTTATTGTCAGTTGTATTTCTTTGCTCACACGTGCAAGTACATAATTAGTATTTTCAAATCAGCAAAATCTTTAGTCATACACAGGTAACATTTACCACACTTATTTTAAAGCTGTCAATACAATATTAATGCATGCATTCTAGTGTGGTTAAAATAATTTCTGAAATTATGGATTGTGCATCAGTCACAGAGATTGGCATTTGGCATAGCATGGCTACAAGCTAGAGTGAGCAGGGCCTTGGATTGCAACAACCACCTGCATTTGCCATAGGCTAATTCACCTACTGCTAGCCATATACCAATAAAAATCACTAACACAGTAGCTAGACTTTCAAATCCACAGTGGTTCTGCGTAATGCCCTCTTGCACTGCCAGCAGCATGCAAAATAAATAAATAGAAAAAAAATCTTACAGTGCTTAACGTTACTCAGATAAAAATTATGCAAAAGACTGGAATGGCAGAATCAAAGACATTTAGACTTTGCGATGTTACCTATAATTTGCAAAGCGAACTTTTTATTCCAGTTGTGATTTAAAATTATTATTAAGGAAAAAACAATCTGCCAGTGTGCACTCTCTCAAAAACCTTTACTCACTGTTGTCCAGATTTCCCTTTCCTGTCACGTTCATTTTGTACCTCTCCTCAATTTTTCAGACCTCCCACTTTCCTCTTTTATGCCTGTAAACACTCAATGTCCTGACATTTTCTCCCTGGTCATCACCCTTTTCTACTGAGAGGTTTCTCACTTCTTCTAAGGCTCACTCTGCACAGACAGCTTCCATGGTGTTCCCTCCACCTCAGTGCTAGTCAACTGTGCTAAATCCAGACATTCCAGATGCCACAGATACTTGTCCATTACATTATCTCCCTTCAGCCCATCTGCTAAAATCAAATTTGCTGGATCGGGGACTAAACAAATGCTTCCCCTTCCCTGGCCTCTGGTAGCACTAAGCCAGCTTAGGGTCAGTAATAACAGCAAAACTTTGAACTCAGGACTTTTGGTTTTGCATGAAGATGCCCAACTCAACAAATAAAATTTAAATGAGCACTTGAGCTCTTTTGACATATTAAATACTGTTACAGTGTTGAAAAATATTTAGAAAAACTAATCTTTGCACTATTTTAGGACCTAAAAGGCCTAATGTTCAAGCCCTGGAATGGAATCAGAACTTGTTAACAAATAAATAGTAGTAAGTATTTATCAATGCAGTTATCTTTGTAGTTCACATAACCACACTGCTATTTTGTATACACATGCACTGCATACCATCTGCTGATGTTTATTTTAATTCGCGGGGAAAGGCCTGTGTTTAAGTTGGAATTTAAGTGACAGAATCAGAACAAAAGGAAAAGGGCAGCAGAATAAACTGAATAAATTCCAAATCTGACTTGTAAAGGCAGACAATATAAAAGCTATAATCTTAGTTTAATCCCCACACTTTTTAAACATAGTAATTACTAGACATCTGCTGGTAACACAGCCTTGCTATTGGATAACCTTAATTACCCTGTAATATTTCCTGACACTCCCCAAAATATGCCCTATGGATAATAATTCATTCACGGTTCAACCCCATTATTAACTACTAATTCAAACAATCAAGACAAAGACAACGAACAGATGACCTTGAACAATTACCCACTCACTGAACAGAATTTATTTCATGCTTTTCAAAGACTTTACTGCTTCCCTGGCTTCATGAGCGGCACTCAAAAATTTAAAAAATGTAAGCAAGAAAAGAGCTGCAGAATAAAAGGAGATTTCCTGGGGTACCCCAGCTCTCTTAAACATAATTTGCTTGCATTAACAACATAATGGCTACTGCAATATAGTTAATTTTCTAAGATTAAACAGTGACCTAGACAGACTGGGTGCAAAACCTGATAAAGTTGTTTTCATACACTGGATTTGTAAGTTGTTTAATTATCTGCAAGAAAAGTATTGGGAAACCTGGAATTTAAAAAACCCCAAACCCACACATTAAATATTTGCAGGTAAAATGAATGGAATTCATGCAACTGTTGTAGAAGCAGATACAGTATCATTGATTTCAGTGCTGAAGCAGATGGCTGGGATTGTCTGAGGCTTCTCTTTGGGCTGCCCAGGAAATATTTCAAATCACAGATCACACTTGGTCCTCATTTCAGCTGCCATAACCTGATGCCCTTCTTTCTGATTGCATAGGTCAAACCAAGTGTAAAAAAAGATGGACCATCATTGCCAAATAAGCCTGATCTCTACTGTTTTTGATGACTACTTACCTTGTTTATTTAGAGAAACTATTGTTGCAATGATCATGAAAGGGGATTTTGCTTTTTAAATTATTATTATCATAATCCACTTTAAGACATTCTGACTTCAGATCAACATAAGGAGCAGGTACACCAAGGAGTGTTAAAAGCTGTTATCTTTTTCTCTGTATCTCAGTTCATTCGATCTGTGAAAATCCAGGACTGAGAATCCTTTGCAATCCATCTGAAAGCCAAAGCATTCAGGTTCAGCTGGAAATGGGATTAGAATTACTGGACTGCTAGGAAAATATGGTTGAAGAAAAAGATAGGAAAAAAAGAGATAATGAAAATTCAAAGTGAAAAATCAACGTGAAATGAAATCTATCTTTTCTGTGGTGTTTCTGAAAATGACATAATTGTAGAAATATAGTTAAGTTTCTTAAATACCTGTAAAAGTCAACAGTAGAAATAAGATATTATAAATAAAATCAAAACAACAAGATGCTACTAATTTTCCCCATGCCAAAAACAGAACTATGATAAAACAATAGTTTCTAAACCCAAACTATTTATAAGCACTGATCACAATGACTTTAAAGATAAGATTTTTTTAATGTAAACTGCATAAGAATGAACAACCTTGTAAAGTTTAGAGCAGGTCCTTTAGTCCTAGGTCCAGCCAAACAATCTGAAAGCCACAGATAAAAGGACAACTATAGGTCTCCTTGACCTTAAAAGGTATGCAGTCTGCAAATATAAAGCACTTCAGGAAAGGTGGAGTGGAACAAGGATTTTTTGTCTCTGACGGAAAGCATGAGATTGCAATATCTTCAGAGAAAAATATTTGTGCCAACACAGTTTTACAGACTACTGGAGGCTTCTTGTCAAAGCTATGCTCTCTGAATATGCTTTGCTTATCAACTATATCTAATACAACTTCGAAGATTTAAAAGTCCACATTCCAGAAATGAGGTATATGTGATGAAATTTCTCTTCTAGTTCTGAGCAGATTTTTTTTTCTACTTTTCCACTGCCCATCTGAATGTCCCAGTCAAGGGTGGTATTGAAGCATTAGCACGTCTCTCTCTAATGTTGCACATTTCTGGTGTAGTAACTCTAAGAGGGACTCCATAGTGAAATTCTCACTTTAAATTGGACATCTATCCAAAAAGTAGTTTTGGAAGAAGTTTCAATAGCAATATACTGGATTAAATTTGATATAGTCTCTTCTGGCATCAAAATTCTTCCTTATCATCTTCTCCTTAGGTCACTTCATAATCCACAATCCAACATTTGAGATTTTTATTAGGAAGTATGCATTTTAATATCTAAGCCTTCTCTAGAAATGAACATTTGACATTTCCTTTCCAAGATCAAGAGTAGCCTCTCAGGTCATAAACAAACATCTAGGAAAAAAATTAGTTATCAAGGCTTTGCAAGAACAGTGTGCTCCATTTCAAAAATCACTCAAGTAATGGATTATCAACATAAAATATTTTCTTGTGGATAAACCAACAAAATAATCTCTTGGCCATGGGTCAGGAATGGCCTTTTCTTACTCATAAATATTCAAATCTTTACTTTTGAAGGGAAAATTTGAAGTCCTCTTGTTATTAATTTCTATACAGACCAAATTAATGCAACTTGCCTGAAGCTCATGTCCTTGTTCATTCAGGAACTGAAATGTCATGTACAGCAAGATAGTCTTTTCTTCTAATTAATGTGGTCATGAAACAAATGAAACACAATATGCAAATAAGAGCTGTGATGATTAAATAAAATGCTGTCCCTCCAGGAAAAATACACTCAGAATATACTAGTTTCATACAGTTGGTTTTGAAAAGCCCATCTGTTAAAACTGAAAGTATTTTGCTTAAATTACATCTGGTTACTAATAGGTTCCGTGTTTCAATTATTTCAGGGAAATGTAAAAAACAGAAGATTTTACCAGAGTTCAGGTCCAGGATGAACTGCATAACTGGGTTATCATGTTAATCATAGATGTTAGGCCAAGCCAAAAATTGCATTCACATTTCTGTTCACATCTGAAAAACCTCCTAGAAAGTCAACATGAACACAGATAACTTCTCTTTATGAATGTCACACAGCCAAAAGATTTTCAAGATTACAGAACCTCATTTTTAACTTCTTAGTCTTATGATAGCTACAAAATGCCATAAAGCTAACACAAAGCAACCAAACGTATTTAGAGATTCATTATCATTTAGCCTATTTGACCTAATTTCCTGAAACATACAACAGTGATTATTTTAGAAAATATCCATTTGTTAAATGAATGGTAGAAATACAGCAGAAAACTGGCCAGAATAACTAAGAAGAATTCTGTTTCAAACATTTCCTTAGCCAACTAGTTCAATAGGAGATGGTGTCCCCTTTCATACTGAAGAAGGTCAAGCTGTTTAGTAACGTCTTCATAACAGGAATTAGACCTTCCTCTCTGTTACCCAATGGGAATTTTGACAATGGATCTACAGTTTCACCCACTTCTGGGGTCCTAGAGTCCACAAAATCCTAGAGTCACTATTTCCTGTTCTTGATTAAAGCTTCACAGAAAATGGCTCCTTTATGCTGTGATCCTGGAATTTCTTATAGATTTGGGTTTTTTTAATGTTATGTTCCAACAATCTCAGATAAAAACAAGATAATGGAAAAGGTGACCATTTCCTCCAGAAAATCCAGAGAGACAGTCCACTTGTCTGACATGTAGAAAACCAGTATTTCCTGGAAAGAATAAGGTACAAGATCTGGCATGCAACTTTATCCATCATAAACAATTCTTCTGACCACCAAATTATATTCTTGATTAGTTTTGTCCATCTGGACACAAAAATCTTTTCCAATACGATCTCCACCAAAACTCTTAGACTCTCATGAGAAGACATCGTGTCATGTTATTGCTACTTTTCAGTAACACATATATTCCACTGAAATTGATTTTTCAAATGAGAATACAAAGCCCCTTGAGAAGTTACTAATGAAGTGATAAAGAAATTATCATTTGTATAGGAAAAGATTATGTGCTGGCAGAACTCCAGCTGCAAGATGGCTGCCCAGAACCAGAAAGAACTCTCAGAGAAGCAGAATTACTTTTTACCTCAGGAAAAATGTTACTGTAAAGCAATGAAGTCTTCAGACCTTTTAAGGCCTAATCTGCACAACTCAACAGAAGTGCTGAACTTCAGTTGCTCCCACCTGCTTTTAATTTCGTGGAAGGTTTTTTGGTGTGTTGGGGTTTTTTTTGTTTGTTTGGTTGGGTTTTTTTTCCCTCAGCTCCCCTTCACATGAAAGCTTATTTTTCTTTCTTAGACTGAATGCTTTTCCTGCTTTTTTCCTTGCCTTCCTGGAGACATGACTGTCTGCTTTTATCCTCAATGTAGTCAATTCCAAGTCTAAACCTAAGGCTTTGTCTACGATATATTTTTCAAAATTGAAATAAACAAATCCATCTGCTTTTTTCACTTCTCCCTGCTTCCAGTACCTTCTCTGTGCTGCCCAATTCCTTCTTCGTCTTTTCTTGGCTTAATCTCTGCTTTTATATCCTGCAAAAGTTGATTGCTATGTCATGTATACCTTCATTCCTTTCTATCTCTCTTTTCCTACATTTATTTTCATGCACTGTCTTCAAAGTCCAAATTTGTTTTCAGTTGCAAAGATTTAGATTTGTGCGGGGTTTTCCCCCCAAAATAATATTTCCGTATCTCAGCTTTATTGTAAAGCAAAATATGTTTGGCTGATTGAAATCAGCAAAGATCATTCACCTTCTTCATGGTGAATACCAACTTGAATCATACAGTCTTCTCTCTCTGAAGCTGCGTGTTAAATTCCTGAAGCTTGTTTGGAACTTGCATCTTTAGTTTTGCCATAGATGTATTACATCAACCTGTTTTCTGGTTTTCTGCTTGACGTGAAATCCCTTGCATATTGTACATTTGTAATTTTAGTCTAACTGCAGTCTGATTTGAAATATTTCTCCTTGATGATTTTTACATCTGCTCACTGCAATAAAACCTGTATCTTTGTAAGGGACAGAAATCATCATTTCCACTTTCTTATTTCATACATTTTCTATGTGAAGTAGAAACTACAACCATGTGTAAGATTCCATTGTTGGTATAAGGAGGCAGTTTTAGCAAAAACGATGGGTTTTCCATTGTTATGTTGCCCACCGAAGCTCAAACATTGTCTGGCAACCATCCTCAAGGGCAATTGTCTGGCCAACTTAGCAGTGGGCCCCCTGCCATCCTAACAGATGGGCACCAAGTGTAAGTAGCCATAAGACCATATAAGTGCATTTAGTGTGAAACTTGGGGCATAATTCCCAGCCTTGATCACCATATGGCTTTTCCATACTGAGGTTGTGATAAATGGGATGCATAGTGCTAACTTAACTTTGAACATTAACAGCATTAAGGAAAATAATAATGAGAATGGCTCTCACCATGTGATAAGCAGGGAGTAAGTTTGCAATTAGCAGAAGCAGTAGAAAAGTAGGATTATTATGCATGAATGTCTTCCTCACACTTCTATTTCTGTTGGTCCATCAGACTTTCCATTACTCAACTTCTGAAAAACAATGAAATAGGCTCCTTCACTCCCCGTCATGCTCCTTTACAGGAAAAGAGAACGTAAAATTGTGAAACCCGAGCCTTCAAGAAAAAGACCTTGAATTGATTCACAGCATCAAATTAATTGAATCTACATTTCACAGTAATTTCAATATTGAATTCTGCAGAACTCTTTTACAAGAGAGGCTCAGTATTTCATAGAAGTATTTAGCATAGACATATTAATGCTTTTATACTATATACTTATTTGATACGGAGAGCATTTCACCTCCCTTCAGCATGCATAGTTTCAGACATATCTGACCTAGTAGTGGTCAAAGGAAAAGGGAAGCCAATAGAACCCACGTGTATGTTGGCGGCCACCATCTTTATTCTAATTCCAAGTAGAGCATGCCCAAGTGCCTGTGGATTTTAGTCATTGCAGCAAACTGCATTTGTGTTTGCTAACAGAAGGGACTGAAAACAAATAGTAAGTACTGAAATAGGGATTTAGTTCCAAGAATGTGAATCTTAAAAATTCATACATTAGAATATTTTTAGCACTTCTGAGTTTTAGCTATTGTCAACAAAAGATGTTGCTTGTGACCTTTGAAGAGTGAAAAGAATCTAATTTTATCAAGCCCTGAGAAAAGTATGAGAACTCTGAAGAACTATTCATCTAGATTTAAGATTTGAAGTGGTAGGAAATAACATGAAAAAGAATTCTCCTGTTTTTCTTCCTTTCTATCGTACTTTAGGGTGGAGATCACAGTTGATTTACATAATTCTAAAATGATGCTAGCAAAAAGAAAGGAAAAGCCTCACCTCTCACATTCCTAGTTACATATTTCTACATATTTCTACTGCCCTTCAGTGGGGAAGGACTCAAGCAATATGAAGTATTTACAGAACCACTGTCTTAGATAAAAAAGAGGGATGTTTAATACAGTCTAGACTAATACAGATTTTGCTAGAAACAGTTACAGCTGAGCAGCTCAAAGTCCACCAAAATACATGTCTGTACACTCAGCTCCTAAATCTGAGCGAGGAACACCTTTTATGAATATTCATTTGAATTTGCTTGCTTTCCAACAGTATTGAAATAAGTAACTCTGCTGGCATAAACACTTGCAGAAAGCAAATGTCAAAGTTGCTTATGTGAGCTTTTCTGGAAACAGAATTTAAGTCTGGCCCTCCAAGAATTTCGGCTGAAACATTTATCCAATTAGGAAGAGAGATAACTGACAGGCAGTATTTAACCAGAATCCTGAAGTGAGCATAAGAGAGAATCAAGCACAGTCATGCTTTTAGTTGACATATATCAACCCTTTCTGAATTAACTTCCTACTTTCCTGGAAGAGTTAAATTAGTGCCTATTTCTGTATTTGTTACTGATGAGACAATAGCTTTTCTTATGTACAGTTAGGTATGATTAGATCCCATTATGCTAATTTTGTCCTAAGAAGACTGGATCTTTTCACTTTCTTTTAACTATTAACATATGAAATCTGTAGCTGAATTAAGGTATGTTTCAGGGAACACCAGGGAATTAACTGGGCAGCACAGTATATTTTTGCAGATTTATGGATTGACAGGAGACTTCAGTTTACCCATTAGTTGAATGGGTGAGAGACACAAACAAAACATACCTATAGGACATGTCCCAGTCATCATCAGAGTATAATTCAGGGTGAAAAGTCTCCTTGGAGACACAGAATCTACTACAAGTATTAGGAGATGAATTCACAGAGAGAACTCCTTTATGCTTCAATTGTGGCTCTGTTAAGAGATGAGTCTAAAAGTTGCACAGCTTCCTGTTTATTATCTCTCAGAAACTTCCAGGTCCAATTCACTCAATTTATCTGAGAAGTATTTTTCTCAGTTGTCAGCCCTGTGAGACTGACTTTAAGTATAAGTCAAAGCATGGGCCCCTTCTGAAGAGTGCAGCTATGAATGCACCCCTGAAAATTGCAGTTGAAATTACCATTACTCCCCTTTCATGACAAAATTTACTCCATTGTGAAGTCTTAAACATGCCAAATTTGTAACACAGAAAGAAGAAAAAAGGACTTAAGATGAAACTAGACATGAGTGAAGTAAAAATAAACAGCAAAAGTGCTCTAATAGACATTTATCATCCTACAAAAGCATAAATACTTTTGATAAAACTGAATTTACAAAAGTTACATCTTTAGGCTACAAAGTGAGAGATACATTTTTACAAAACTAACCTACAGAACTCATTACCTACAAGTGTTTAGACAAGTCAAGAATTTAATTTGTTTAATGGCCAGATATTTGTCTGGATATTGAAATTAAAGAGGATCTTTACAACAAGAGGAAAGTGCTTATCAACCCACTGCTTCCTGCTGTAAATCACAAGGTTGCATGAGGGCAGAGCTGTGCATAAATTTCCCCAATGGACTTGGAGAAATTTCTGAAAATAGTGAAAGCCACACACTTCTTGGCTAAATTTCCAAGGTTTCATTTTCCCCCCATTCTCCACTTGGCTGAGGTGTGTAGCTTCGCTGCTGCAAAGGTTGTGATGCAGAGCAACCCCAGAGGGACACAGCCCTCCCTCTGCACCCTCTTGGTCACCTGCAAACCAGCACCACACACAGGCAATGCTCCAACAGCCACCTGGCCTCAGGGCCTCAAACCAAACCCAAACTTACAGAACCTCCTACAGAAGTAAATGATGAAGTATTGTGGGCAGCATGAAAGGAAGTATTGTGGCAGGTACATTCACAATATTCTCCATTCTGTCCTCTCTGAGGTTGCTGCTGACTTCTCACAGGTGCTGCAATACAAAACACAGTTCAACCCTCATCAGCCTTGGCCAGCCCCAAACAGATTCAGAATTGAAAGAATAGGTCAGTTACGGGTTTGTTTTACAGTATTCATCCTAGGTCTGGGTTTATGGAGACTACAGAATAACCCACTGTCCATAATCATTTATAATAGAAACGAAAACTTCTAAAGCCCTTCTGAAAAAGTAATTAAAAAATTCTTTATTGTCTATCTTACAATAAATACAGTATTTTAAAATGTGTCCAGATTTTTCTCTAATAGAGAAAGTGAATTATCTAAGACACAGAATTCAGAAATAAGTGCAATGGAGAAAATTATTTTAAGAAAATAATTTCTCTTTCTAATCTTCTGCCCCAAATAATTTATTTTCTAAGGTGTTGATAATTTATTCAAAATCACAAACTGGACAGTGTAGTGCCCCTTTGGGATTCCACTTTCATACCCACAGAATCTTTGAGCTTGATCTTTTGTTAGAAGACCCCGAAGTTCCTTGATGCATGCACATTATTTTCTAGTGATTGCCATCACATGAAAAGGGTGTTAATCCTCTGCTAATTAACAACTTGTTGAGGTCAGCGGAGGTCAAAACTTTACATTTTTGGATTTGGTGAATTTTTCATTCATTGGAATTCTTGTTCTTATCAATTTAGTTATTCTGTAATTCTTTTCTCAGTATACTTTGTTCCATATCAGTAATAGTATCCTCTTGCCATCTTAGCCGAGTAAGAACATACTAAAAGCTTCTTGTTTGACATGAGATTCAGTTTGCCTGTATTTTTCTACTCTATAACTACACTGATTAGAAAGGCTGTTACTTCATGCAGTTCAGGTGGTTCCTCTAGACAGAAAATGGAGTTTCTGCTGCTTCTGATAGTCAGACTATATGTTCATAAAAATACTACAATGCTTCCAAGACTTTAAAAAAATATTATAAAAGGTGTAAAACCCATTTCCTACTGGTGGAAAAAAAAGAAGATGGTTTTGTTACTGTTATTTATTCAAAAAATTTTTTATATATATATGTATATATAGATGCATGTATTTCTTCATTACCTTATTAATCTAAAAAGTAACATTATTAACTAGAGATAATTTTAACTTCTTTCACTATTACTGTCACTGAGCATAACTGCTTATACTGTTGAAAATCTATTAATCAAGAATGGATTTGTTCTTTTTCACCTGATATCAAGAATTTAAAAATGGTAGCTTGCTCTAGGGAATGGTACCAGCCAAAAACATTCTTATCTAAGTAACATTAACAAGATCCACCTTATTTTTTCATAGCATGCCTGTGAACTGTGCCTTTTTTTTTTCTAAATAGCCCATAATAACTTCTCAGAGTACTGAAATATAACTAGGCTGCCCTATCTGTGTATGTTCTTAAAAAGGTTCTGCCGCTTGAAGAAAAGCAGTAGCAAGACAGTAGATGTTTTGTTTTGCATTTGGTTCCCACAAACTGGAAAAGGTGCAAGAGAAAAGGCATCACAGAAACAGTTTAGTAAAACTAGATGGGATTGGCAGAGATTGTGAAGAAAAAAATGGAAAGGGCACAAAACCAGTCCATATAAACACAGTAAACAATAAGACGTCAAGCCTTAGTCATCTTGCCATTGGGTTCCACAATTTTATGACACATTTAATGAAAAAGCCCTTCCTTTCATAGTAAATGAATCTGCTCTTTCTATCTATTTCTAATCTGTTCAGATCAAACTGAATCAGTCCTTGTGAGAGAGGAGGGAGCTCAGGCATTCCCAGTCCCTCCTCTACCAGATTCAATACTTTGCAACTGTTTTTCCTCATTAACCATTTTATTTCAGCTTTCTTAAATAATCTACCACAATCTTTGCAGTCTCACTCTCACAAACAGACTACCTGCAGTTGCTATTTCACTATTCACTATTTCACTATTTGAACAACTGAAATTTCTAAAATATCCTAAAAAAGGATGAGGAAACTCTCTTTGGAAAAAAAAAATAAATTGAAACAAACTGGTTAGAAAGAAAAAGAAAACCACCACCATAGTATAATTTTAATTATAATTTCTCAAAAAATTCTCTAAAAAGATATAAAACCATCTAAACTGAAGTGCAGACCTAGCCATACAGCTGTACAGACACTATGACTAATTACATGTTATGTAAACAGTATCTCACAGACAGTACTATACAGATCACAGACCATTAGGACAGTTTAACCAAAGAAAGTGAGTGATCTCATCCTCCTGAATCTTAATTAAGGAATAAAAATGATGGTATAGGTTGCTTGGTTTAAAATGATTTTGCTATCTGAAGCTCAGTAAAATCTCAGCACAACAGAGGTGATTCATGGTCCAGGTCATGCCCTTTTTGTTTTGTTTTGTTTTTTTTTTTTGACAAATAAAATACTTCCAGGGTGCTGAAGTATTGCTGAAATTAGCCTTTTGAAAGGTGGCAGGATGGAGGTTTCCCTGAGGTACTCTCACTGAGAGCATATCTTTGGCTCCTGTTACATCGAGGAAATAATTGTTTCCATAATTATTTTGGAATGTTTTCGACTGTTGAGATGAAGCAAGTTCTGATATTTTGTTGATGCATATATATGTTAAAGTGAAGATAGCTGAAGAACACTTGTCTTTCTCTTCATTAGACTTTTTCCAAAACTTTATTAAAGAATTTTCCCTTTTAATTAAAGTATTAAGACCACTTCTTATTCATTCTGCCATAAATTTGTAGTAATAAATTTTCATGCAGATAAATTTGTAATTCACTTGAAAGCCCGTTGTCTCTTTAACATATTAACCAAGTAAAGAATCTGAGTGCAAATACTGGCATTAAACCAGTGCTGTAATTTCAGCATTTGAAGCAGTTTCATTACTGCAGGAATTGAAGTATCTAGATAAAGTTAAATTAGGCCACAAAAAAATATATTTTTTAAAAAATATGATGACCTAAATGGCGGATTGTGACAGCAGCCAAGTAAATAACTTAACAAGAAAAAGCTTTGCAGAATATTGATTTAATGCATCACTTAAGCAACAGAATATCTCAAACCCACATTATCCATGCTCTATTTCCCTGTACCTTGGACAGTTTATCTATTCACCTCTCTCAAAGGAACAAGCACATATTTCTACATGGGTTGTTTGCCTATGATGTACAGTTTTTAACACTGTGATAAAATTAATTTTTAGCATTATTCTATTTCTGTGAAAGATACTAATTTATAGAAATTTTAGGATACTGGAATTAAAAAGTTACAGAAATTTAACAAAGATATGTCAATTATCATCTTTGTGAAAATACATCATGGCAAAATAAGAATTTTCACTATTTTAAAGGACACTAAACTGCATTTCAACTTAATTGCACAGAGTTTCTAAAAGAGCATTAAAAATATTAAAATATTTATTAAAAATATGCCAAAAATCTGTAAAGGTAGTGTTGCCTCTAAGATGGAAGGACAAAAACCAAGAAAGAGTAGCAAGCTTAATTTTTATTTTTTTTTTTTTTTATGAAATGGGTGCAAGGAACTAATTTTTTATGTCATTTTTGTTACCCAAAGTAAAATCTGATGTTGTAAAGATTCTTTCAGCCAAAAATTAGACTTTATCAGTATCATGGCATTTAATATGCATGAGTGACACCTTGACAGCTAGAGAGGCATCTGATCTGAATTCTCTGATTTCCTCTCTGGCTGCAGAGCTGAAGCTGCTGCTGCTGCTGCCTGAATCCATGTCACCCAGCTGCCACGTCAGGTTCTGCACGTAGACAGGACTGTTCTGCAGCATACACTTAAAGAGTTCTACCAAGGTCCTACAAGAACTATGAGTATTATGAACGAGGCCATCTCCTACATGCCTATCCCTGAGGAAGCACTTAAACCGACTTTTGTCCAATACTTTCGATTTTCCCTGGTTAAGCACTCAATTTTATGGAAAATGATTTAAGCATACCTATGTACGACTCGGCAGGGCAAGAGAAGTCCAAAGGAAACTATGATTTTCATGGCATTTTTCAAAAACATGGACAGTCAGAACGCTGTCCTCAGAAGAGGGTTTGAATCACTTTTATTCACGACAACTTCAGTAATTTCCATCACTGTTACCTACTCTCAATGATACCTCAACAGAAACCAGCAAAAAAGAATATGGAAGCATTTAGTACTGAGGACACGAACCACAGCTAAAATCCTTCTGCAACAGATAAAAAATTTTAAAAACATTTCTATTTTAAATTTTCAAGTCTCTTCTCATTCTTAGAATAGATGACCACAAGGTCTTACTGATTTCCCTTCTTCCCTTCTGTGTTAAAAATCTCTCAAGCTATTTGCTTTGTAATATCTACAAGGCAGATTTAAGGAATTACAGAAGTTACCTCCTGGCCAGTTTTATTTATCTTTTACAGCTAAAAGAGGCTACAAGAACATTGTTGGAGCCTTTTTGACCACCCTTTGCGATCTCTCCAGCTGAGCAAGGCAGGGAATAAGACTCATCTGTTCACCTCATGTTGATTTGTCATTTGACATCTGTGCCAGAGCAACACCCTGTTAGAGCAGACACTTTGATGCCACTGCAGCATTATCCCTGTCAGAACTAGAGCTGGGTGGACTATTTGCTGTGAATAATTTATTCAGCAGATTTCACCCTTTCTTCAGTTTAAGAATTCTCTATACATGTTCTAATTAAAAGAGATAATTGGCTTAATACCCAAGCACTTCATTCTTACTTGTTCCCTTTGTCCAGAGGTGTCCTGAATAAAGGCAGGGTGAAATCCTGGTGCCACTTAAGATGCTGAAACCCACTCTTCTCCTTGATTTCACTAAGGTCAGGATCTCAGTCAAGGTCCCTCAGGCAAGAAACCTTCAGTTTGCATTGCGATGTACCACAAATGAGGTCCATAATTAAATAGAGGGAAGGAACAAAAGATTCAGAGTGGGGATGGAGTAATAGGATATTTAGATATCATCATGATGGCTCTATTGGAGAGAAAAAAAAGGTAAAAATCTCGATAGAGATTATTTAAAGAAGGATGACATTCAGGAGGTCTCAGGGTAGGATTTTATCCCCTTACAAGGATCAGACAAATATGTGAACATACTTTTGCGACTGCAATTATTTGAACAAGAGCAGTTTGCATTGACTTCCTCACTCTGTCCCCCCCCCCACATACTTTCCTCCCCTCTGCCTACACCTTGTTCATTAACCAAGATCAAAATCCTCTTTGTGAATGAGTTCTTTGGTCTTTCGTGTATAAGAAATCCATTAATCAATACTGAATATTTAATTCAATATATGATTATTAAAATAATTTTCAATTTACATATATATCTTAGCAATCTTTAGATATCGACAAGATAAAACGTCATTACTAGAGTAGCAGTTCTGTTCAACTATATAATAATCTATTTCTGAAAGCATCTCTACCCTGCATGCACCTAGCAAGGATCAGTGCCTGAAGGCAGTATTGAACTATATTCTTTGAAATGCCTAGTGTTTTGCTAGAAATTTCAAACTCCTCTGTTCTTCAACATTCAGTCACTAAACTATGCTGCTTAAATTATTAAATCCTTTTAATTTAAATTTTCATAAGCTACCAGAGGAGAAATGTGCATCCTTAAAGTTACAGGTCTGGCTTCTTGCAAGGAAACTATGGCGTTACTATTGCTTTTATGCAGTATTAATATCCCTTAGGAAAATAACAAAATAAATTACTCCATTAAGGAGAAAAATGTGGAGGACAGATGGTTAAAAAAGTCCTGAGTCCTGTCTTAGTTTAAGACCACCCAAAACTGTAGCAAAAATGGGTCAAACTACCTACTATCTTAATCCCTGAAAGACTGAGATCTCAAACAAGAATCATGAATCAAAAAATGGGAGAGCTCATTGGATCAAAACTATTGAAAAAGAACAAAAATAATCTCCAAAATTTGTTATATTGATTCCAAAACTATGTTATTTGAAAACTTTGAAATATGTTTTTACTTTAATATAATTTTACTGAATGATATTGCAACTGCTATTAGCACTTTTCCTAATGATGCTTTAATCTCATCTAAAATACTGCGCTTTATTGCAGACAGGGATGGGACAATAAAGGAAAAACTCTATTTCATTTAGTGTGAAATACCTAAACAGTCACCTATTTCCTCTGTGCACAGAGAGATAATTTATCCCCAGGAATGACAGAGTCAATAAAAAATATTCAAAATTAGACCACACAGAATTTTTTCAATTAAAAAGCTTCTACAATTGAAACATAAAATGCTACATACTACCATTTTTCACCAAATACTGGATTGCACAAAATTTTGATAAGCTTTAGAACTTGAAACCAATCTTACATTAGAAGAATATTAAAATGCCAGTTAAAAACTTATATAAGGAAATAAAAAGGAAGTTTGATAATTTATAAAATATACATATTTATATATTATTATGGGTTGTGGATGGAAGAACCTGTATCTGAAACCAGAAAAAGCTACATAACCCTGCAAGAAGAGTCTGAGGGAGAAAGACCTGTTATGGTCACCAACTCCAACTGTGCCCAGAAAGTTTTCATTTTTTGGGGTGAAAATTGAGCCACGTGAGCTCCAGGCATGTGTCTTTTGGGGGAAATAATTTGTTTATACTGAAAGGACTTGAGAGAAAAAGTAACCAAAGAAAAGGAATTAAAATGGAAGGATTTAAAAAAAAAAATTAAAGAAATTACTAAGTAAGGAATGTTCATCATCTAAATCACCAGACTTTATGGAATACATGGATGAGATATAGAAATTGTATAACTTTCATTTTAATGGCACTTAATGGTTAGAAGGGATTTTATATATTTTAATTTTGAGGTTTATCAGTTGAAAAGCATGGTTGGTTCAAGCTTTGTGGATCAAATCTTTTCAGATATCATAATTCTATGGTGATCTAAATATAGCCAAGCTTTAAAACATTTGAATCAGTCAATTTCATCTGAACCACACTGCAGTCACCAGCACACTGTTTACATAATGTTCTGTTTTATCTAGAAATTTTCTCCTACAATCACAGTTACTAACACAGTATTTTAATTTTCACTTGAATAGATTTGTAAAAATTTTAGAATTGATTAGCTGAAAATCCTGTTTTTTTTCCTGTTTTAAGTTATCTGAATGAGATGTTGTTAAGATCTGAATTCCTCAACAACTGTCCTATATCCAAAATCAGGTTTATAAATACACACAACAAATAGCTCAACATATACATGAATTTCAGTATATAGATCCTACTGAATTTGAGATAGTTTTTTGTAGTGGTAAAATTGCAGCCATATTATCTATGCTACCCTAAGCTTCCTCTCTGACTGCTAAAAGTCTTCCCAGTATCTCATGTGATTTCACTCACTTTTTCTACATTAACAGTTAGAGGAGACAGAGGAATGAGAAAAGACTCGGTTAGAAAAAACCACACAAATAAGCATAAATGCTCCAAAGCCCCACAAAATCAGTTATAGTATTAACAGTTCAGCTGATAATTTTTCTTTATGTAAATGGCAGATACTTGCAACCTGCCCAGCTGGTTCATGTACAGCAGAGATGACTCGCTCAGACACCATTTCAGCTTGTTTTACCCCTCACAGTGCAGGAGATGAGAACAAACCTTCACTCACAACCCTCTTGTAACAGATACATTTGAAAACTTTGTGTTAGCTTAGGGCTTTTCCTAACTAGGGTGTACACAACCATCTCCAGAATGTGTGCCCACACTGCAAGTGATGTGCGTGTTTCCAGGCTTTGGCAATTCCTCTCCATGAAACGGCTTTTCAATGCCCTTAGACTACTTGCCCTCCTCTCAAAGATTTTCAATGACTTTACTTCTTTTCTGCCTTTTTCCAGTTTCTCCCGTATATCCTGGGATTTTTTTTTTTTAATATGTTTCTTTGTTTATACATTAATCAACATCAGGGGATTTCATTAGCTAATATAGATTTGAAATTTTAGCAAATACCACCTAGTGCTGAATTATAAGAAGCAAAGGTGTATAGAACAGCAAGAAAACAGCAAGAATTCTCTGGCAAAGTTGTAAGCAAATAACAGTCTATATAAATTCAATTATTTTCCACTGAAACAAATATAGAAAGGCTGAAAAAAAGTGCTGGGCAACATGAAATCTGAATCATACAAACAATAGAACTGCATTTCATTTTCTAAGGAAACAGTTTTTAGAAGTAACCATTTATATAATACAACACACCAACATTCACACTACACAAGTGCCATTATTCCAAGTGTTTCTGAAAGAAATTTATCTGAAGTTTTGATTTTTGCCTTTCTAAATGTAGTATGAATTACTAAGAAGAGTCCAAGGGGCAAATCTGCTCCTCCTCCCAAGTAGTCATTGAGCTCATATTTACAAAAGAAAAAAAATCATTAGCTGTTTTGCAAAGTTGTTTGGGAATGTACCCTACACAAGATATTCAAGGCCATCCTACTTTTCCCATACCCTTACACAAACCATATGCTTTCTAATACTTCCAAAGAATGAAAAGGCTGCTTTAGTAACTATCATTTCTATCTTTAGCCATTTCTTTTCTTTCCTAGAGTACCTGCCCAGGGGATACTGAAAATTTTAACGAACAGAACATCTATTACACAGAAATTAAGTGTCTCTACAAATCTTTGCTAGATCAAGGAAAAAAAGCTGCAAGACCCAAAAATCCTAACCCAAAACTAGAAATAGAAATCTGTTCTGCCAAAAGATGGTCACAGAA
Source organism: Serilophus lunatus (assembly GCA_013399895.1). Lineage (NCBI taxonomy): Eukaryota > Metazoa > Chordata > Aves > Passeriformes > Eurylaimidae > Serilophus > Serilophus lunatus. The sequence continues at coordinate 315,649 of VXBA01004372.1, read as the reverse complement.
GACCACATAGCATTAACAGTGTGATCTTCAGACTCTGACAGCCCACCTCACACAGCAACGTCTTGTCTCACATGTTAAGCACCATCACAATGACAGAATTTATTTTCTGTACGATGGTAACTTTATGATGATCCTATTCTATGCCTTGAACAGTTATTTTTCATTAATAACAAAAATGGAGACAGAAGCAGTTTATTTCTCAAGCAGAGTGAACATGATGTAGCCTGTCTTCATTTTGTTTTCTTTTGAATAGGAATGATATGGAGAATAAAATATCCATTTAAATACAGAAATACATATAAAGATGCATTTCTCTCTCTGGAAACAACTGTGATGAAAAGTATTCATTCGGTCTCCATAGGAGCCACAAAAATGTCTGCTTGTGTCATCTCTTGGACTCATGGCTCAAGAAATGCAGGTAAATAACTATTGCTCCAGATTCCCTAAATTTTCATGAAATTCATTCATGAGTTGTTTGGGGAAAGAGCTAAACAATGCTAAATGAATTCAGATGTTCCTTCCCTCTCTTTAAGTAGCTTTTCAGCATTTTAAAATGACATTAATGAAAAAGATGTATTTAAGACAAGACCATGTCTTAAATATCTTTGGTCTTAAAACCAAAGTTTACTGCTCTCTAGAGTAAGGGTTTTTTATTAGTATTTCTTCCCTCTTTAATTGAATTAAACAACAACAACAAAAAAAGGCAACCAAAATTACAAAGACCACCAGCGCTGTGAAAAAAAGAAAATGTCTCCCAGGGTTTTCAGTTCTCTTCCCTCAGTGTTCTGGACTCCAGATGTGGAAAGCCCAGTGGAGCTGAAAACATTTTGGAGGGTGGAGAGAAAGTTTTGATGCTACTGATGTAGCCTTATTTTAGCCAAATCAGACAATTATCTTTCTACAGGAAAATTGAAAAGCCAAACAACAACGACACACCCCACCTTTTGTATATTATTACTAAATATTATTTTTAATTGAGCTTGCTCAAAGAAAAATAAGCATTCTGCATCTTCTTACCACTTAGAAGAAAAGAAGGCCTTTACAAAGGCCTTCTTCCTAACTCAAAGTAGAACATATAGCATGTTCACCTTTGCAATCCTGTTCTTCAGATGTGTCAGTCTATTTTTAAGATATATATTTTCCTGCTCACATATCAAGCAAACACATATTGATTTGCTGCAGCCATACCAGGTCACAGGCTATGGAAGAATGTTCCCATATCTTATGCAGCTACACCTGGAATATGGTGTTCAGCTAAGTGATGACAAGGGTGGTCAGTGAGGTGATGATAAAAGTCTATAAATAGATTAAGAGGGTGAGCTCTGAAGAGGAAGAAGTATTGTTTTAAGGTGGACTGAACAAGCTTCACTGGTAGAAACAAAAAGATGTCCTGACAGCCAGGGCCAGGTATAAGCTGCTGAATAAGATCCTGCACATGGTGCAATTGCCAGCAGAGCAGTCTGTGCTTGGCCACCACAGACATATAATGAATTTACTATTCCAGATTAATTATTCTGGTAAATTTCCAAGCATATTTAAGCACTTCAACTGCTAAATTAGGTCCCAGGTTCAACAATCCACCAACAGGAGTCAAATGTATGTAGAGCTACACTAGATAGCCCTGGAAACACACGAGAGGAAATAAATCTGCCCAGAAAGAAGGATGGACGCAAACTCTGACAAATCTGTCATACCTGTTTTCTGTAGTTCTAGGAAAACATACATGAGGGGTTTGGGAAAGGTCTTTTTAATAAGGGTTAATTGAAGAAGTATGTCACACATGACTGAGTACTGTTTCAAATTACTGTTCATGCTGGCATAACTAAATCAGACAAATGACAGAATATCAAACTAGGGAATAGTCAATCTTCTTCCCTCCCATTTAACCTTTATAGCTTCGTTATTCTCAAATATCAGCAATTATAGATTTTATAGACTTTGTTGTTGCTTTAAAAATATTATTATGACCATATCACAATATTCCCCAGAGATCCAATAATTCTGTAAAATCTTTCTTCTGTTGCCGAATTGTTAGTCTAGGCTTTTGAACTGCTGGATGCATTTATCAGCCTTATGTGTTGCAAAAGTTCAAGATAAATCATCCTGATACAGCCCTTTGAGCTTAAAAAAACCCAAACCAAACAACAAAACAAATAAAAAACAAACTGGAAAAGAGAGAGCCACCATAGTTTAACAAGACAGATTTGTTATTGCCATAAAAATCATTGTACAGTCTGTAACACTGTGTTGATCTCAAAGTCAGGTCCTTGTCCCTGAACCTGAAAATGTCACTTCAGTCTCTCTCTGCTGCTCAAGTTAACTGCAAGCATTTCCTGACACTGAGAATGCAGGCAGAAAAAGGAAAAACGTCGACTTGAGAAAAGCACAGCTTCCAATCCCCACCCACCAGCTTCAGTCAAAGGGATGACTTCAGTCCCTTTCTTAACTAATCCTGTCACTGTAAAATCCTACAGTCATTCTTCCACACATAAAGGGAAAACGGACTCACTAGGAGGACCTAGACTCTTTCAGCTTGAACTGTTAACCAATGGTGGAAATGCAAGAATGCTGAAGTTGTGCCTTCAGAGCCAATAGAGTGGATTTGTGTGTCCCACATGACTGTGTTTCCTCTGTCTTTCACATGGGCAGTATTTAGTTCAATTCAGAACTGCAGATAGTATAGCGTGCAGAGCAGCAATGGGATGTCTGAGCACAAGTGGCTGACTTCCAGGCGACTTCAGGAAGCACATTTGTTTATTTCTTCTGATTTAAACTGGGATTCTGCACCCTTGACAGCCTCCAACCCTCCTTGCCTCTGAAGAAGGAGACAGCGACCAGAACAGCACAACAGAACTGTGAGTCTATTTAATTTTATTTTCACACAGAAAAGAAAATATATTAGAAATGCCAAAATGTTATGACCACTAAAACAATGATTACTTTTCTTATGAGACGAACAAGTATCTAAAGTGATACTTCTATTCAGAAATATTTCTTGCATGCTTCAATAAAAGGAAGAAAAAAAGGAAAACAGAAAAAGCGAGTTATCCTCCAGGGCAGTGCCTGCATGCACGCTGCACGACACACTGCTTCCTGACATAGCCAGTGTGCTGCTTTGTTCATAAAGAAAAACAAAGACAAAAAGCCCCACACACGTATGTTGTTCACTTTTATTTGTACTCTGTGTCTAATCAGGCCTGATCTGTCCCCAAGGGGAAAACATAAAGGCAAACTTTAACTCCGCCAGCAAGGGCAGACCAGACTTTCCAGACATCTGACAGTTATTATAATTAGCTATGAAAGACAGCGAAGACACTTTGGGGCAAATAGCTCTTACATTTGGAACAATGAAGTCGAGCAAGGTTCCCATCCCACCCCTTCCACGGGGGGAGGGGGAGAGGCGAGCCAACGGGGGGAGTGTTAGAAAGGGTTATGGCTGGACTGAAAAAACACAACTAGTATGCTATCTGGACTCTCTCAGCACGACGAGAGGCTTTTTGATAAGGAACTTTACCTCTAGATTGCAGCTTGCGTTCACTCAGATTCCTGGTGGGGTGGGGAAGGGTGTGGGGCTCTTCACAGTATAACGTCAGGCTCGGGATGGAGGGGGAAGCGGGGACGCAGGGGCTGAAAGAAGAAAATATCTATAGTAAGAGACATCGAAATTGCTTCCCAGAGCTTTACTGGCCAGATCTCCTCAAGCCCAAGTTGCTTTCTGGGCAAGATTTATGGGAGTTCTCAAACAGAAGCAACAGACAAAGCAGCGCTTTTTTCCCCCCGTCTTCTTCCCCGGAAAAAGAAATTGAACCCAAATGAATAACTGTATAATAAACAGCACTAATCTGTATTTTTGCCTTTTTTTTTTTGTGTTCCTCCCACATGCTCATAAGATCTTTAATAATANTTCCCTACCAAAAGTTAGATTCTGAAAACTACGATCAGAAGGGAAAAAGCAAAGACAATGGAAATCTGACTCAGTCCTGGCTGAGCTGGATTTCTAATAACGTATGAAGTGAAAACAGTTCCTAAGCGAAAGATGAGCAGACTTTTTAAAAAAATAAAAAAATTAGGAGCAATAAGGAGGAATTGTTGAAAGACTCCAGACGCTACTAATTATGGCTTAAATAAATCTTCTTGGACAGATGTTAGCTTGCTCCCGCTGCAGGGACAGGAACGTTAAAAGAAGCATTTTTTAAAAAAAGGATTTGACGTGAATTTTTTACATATGACTTTTCTCTTTTTTAAATACACCATTTTATTCTTTGTCTGCCCTCCTGTTATCTCCCCCTCCCCCAACCGCCGCCCACTGTGAGCTGAGACACCTGAAGGCTAGACACAATGATCAACAGAGCACTGCGCTCGCCTGTCTGGATTCCAGCCAGATTTTTTTTTTTCCCCTCCACAATCAAGGAGCCTGCACGCAATGCACGGCAAGCCCCTTGCTCTGCTATGTGCAGATCAGACAGAAGTCTGAACCGTGCTGCAGAAAGATTAAAGACAAACACAAGCCTTTCCTCCTTATGTCGGCCAGGCTCAGTTTCAACTTTGTTATGATTCACAAAAAATACAGAATAAGAAACTTTGTAAATATATACGTACACATTTTTTTACAAAACATATGCACATGTACACACACTTTCCAACAGTGTAACTATGTTTCCCATTTTACTGTGATTTCTACTACAGCTTTACAATCAATGCAGTACTTTATATTAAGTTCATACATTGCTGAAATAATTGCCGTCTAGCTCATAAATACTATACAAAGATTTTGTATATGTATATGATGTATTACATAAAGGCAAACAGCTACTGTACAGATATCCACACCTGAATGCCTATCAAACTGACATATTTGAAAATATTTGTGTTTAGAGAGATTAGCATGAGCCCCTAGACAGTTTTATGGTAGTTTTACACGAGGCAGTAGCGAAATGCTGTGTAAGTAGGTTGTCTTTAAACGAAGAAAGGGAGAATAGCAGGCGACTAGTTAGCTGGCCTTGCAACCCCTGGCCTTCCTGTAGCCACAGACCAGAGAAATGCCGACTGGCCCAGTGTCATTGTGCCAGAAAGTTGGTCTTGGGAATGCAGTACTCCCCAAAAATAGTTGCTCTACGTTTGGTGTGGCTATGGGTGGGGTTAGCAGAGACATACAGAGAAAAGGGAGATTCAAAGCGTTTATTTTATTTGGGTTTTAAATATATGCCATGTGGACCTATATTCTAAATTCTTTGGAATTCCATTGTCTTCAGACACAAATTATGGTGTGATACAAGTGGTAACTAATATTTGCTTTTCAATATGAACTTGTGTGAAAAAGACAAGAAAATACATTTTTAAACACACAACTTAGGTACGCTATTTTTAAGCCCTGAAAAGGTTTAAACTATGTTTTAATCACATTAACAAGTATCTTAAGGGAAAGATAGGAATTTTTCTTAGCTTTTTTCTTTAATACAGCTTATAAACTCAATGAAAAAAAAGAACTCAGCATAAGCAACCCATTTAGTCTTAAAAAAACTTCTTTTCCAAATAACACCAGATCCATGCAAACAAAAGGTTGCATGTAGTCGCAGCAATATCCACAGCAAGGTGAAAATTCCAGAATAGAGATTTGGGAAAAATTAAGTGAATGAATCGAGAGCTATGGTCAAATTCGTATTCCTGTATCTTTTTTTTTTGTTGTTTTTTTTTTTTTTTTTTTCAAATCAAGGGAGATAATGCTTTTCTAAAGGAATATTTTATACACCTTATATGAAACATGCAAGCAAACTCAACACAATGGTCATACATGAGAAGTATATACTTGTAAACTACATGTATACGCACATGTTCAGTTTTAAGGTGATAATTATTTTCTATTTTTCCTGGCATATAATGCTTTAAAATAAAATTTGTCAATTGTTTCAAAAGAGTATTTTAAAATAATGCCTGCAGCTACATAAGTAAGTGCTGACTTTAATTTTCTTAAGGTAATGACAATAAAGCAATCTCATTTTTATCCTTTCCTAGAGAATGAAATCCTATGCAAATCAATTCCCCTAAACTTCAGAAGTGATATACACACTACATTGTATTAGAAGGATATTTCAACTAGCAATTTATGTAATGTTTTTTCAATGCAAAAGTAATGACTAATTACATAAGAGTTAAGCATTGAACCTGAGAATCTGAATACAGGGTCCTTACCTCCATGTTTAGTTCTACACTCTCCCCTTCTCCAAGTAAGGTCTCTTGGGTTTTGTTAGTGCTGGGTGTTCAACTGCTCTGACTAAAGTAGGTAGGAGATACAAGCTATCAGTAGTTCTGTAAATATGGCATTGTCATCCCGCTGTTTTTGTCCAGGCACCTGAGATTTGGAGCTATGTGTTTTAGCTTTTTTACACAGAGTTCATTTACCCAAATGTGAGAGATTCTAACCTCTGATTTTTTGCTGACTTGTTTAAACGTTTTAATACCTAATATTGAAACAATGCAATCATGAAAGCTCATACATATTTATGACGCCATTCATAAAAAATTTGATCTCTATTACAGCTTGTCACTAAGCCTGTGGCCTACAGTCAGTTGTGCAAACGCCATGGTGCTCCTCACACAAATTTCAAGCTCTAATTTCCTTTTTTAAACTCTCCTCTCCCCTTTTCCCCCCCATGCTTCCTGTTGCATCTGCATGTCTGAGCTTTTCCTAGTTCAAGCAGAAGCATTAGTTTTAGTCGCAGGAATAAAATGCTCAGGATTACCTCTAAAACTTTCAAAAGATTGGTAGTTTCACTTATACCTTTACAGAAGTGAAGCAACTCGAGAACCTACCAGAAAGTCAGACAGCCTCAATAAGGTAACAGGACTAAAAGAGCTCATGTATTACAGATAGGAAGAGAACTGCACATTGCATTTTTATACATAAAAAGTACAGTGTGTTTTAATGTAAACAGATTTCTAGTTAATATTTTAACAAACTTGCAAAGCAGAATCAAAATGACTTTCAGCATGGTACAGTTAGACCAGATGGCCACGTGTTCTTTTCTTATTTAGATGAGACTTTCCCTTTCAATAACATCTTTCTTCCTGACCTGCTTAAAAATTCCAGCGAATGAAATCAGCACAGGATTTTCAATTCTAATTGACCATGTGCAGAGGAAAGGCCAGTAGAGAAATCAGTAGGACCATTGTAAGGCACACTGCATCAATCTCTCCTTTGTCTTGAACCTTTTCTAGTATGAGCTAAAATAATTAAGAATATTTAATTTATATTATTTGTACAGCGGTAGATCTAGTAGTCTTCAGCCAAAAATCATTGTAAGTTCCTCTTTTAGAAGTGCGTGTAACAAGGGACACGTATGTCTATCAGGCATCAGACAAACAAGTACTCCACTTCATTTAATGGCCATATAGTAAAAGACCCCAAAAAGCCCATAAAACCAGAAACAAAACTCCCAAAACAAACTCAAGCAAAGAGTGACCAAAAAGACCGAAAGGTGTGTGTAAATTAAAGCAATAAATGCTTTGCCGTTTCTAACGAAGGCAGAAAATTTGAAGGATATGGTAACTTAATCAAATTTTTTAAAAGTATATTTTAGAAGTGTCAGAAAAAGCTATTTTTCTACTGTCCAAAATTTTCATCCTTAAAACACATGTAATCTTCAATTGCTCTTAATTTGCCTACATAGATTTTACACACACATATCCCACCCACACTACGTGGGTTGGTGATCAGCCTCTCTTGTGTCTGTGTGATCTACATGCAAAAGTACAGATTGTAAATACTGTGTCACACACGAACATCATCTAAGGAAATATCCACACAGATGACATCGTTAGAGTCTTACCGGCTATTTCATTTGGCAGTAGTGAGGTATGTGTGAAGTAATATAGCAATATTTGAGATTTAGCAAAAAGAGCATGCAAAAGATGTACAGAGTTCTATCCATACATTTATGTAGCCCATGGATAAGGTAAACGAGTAAAATGAATTCTTTATGAGAAAAGGAGGTGAAGAAAAAGATCAGTTGGAAGCAATACAGAGCAAGTTTGGTTGGACTTATTACCGTTGCGCTATTTTGCTCAAATAAACTCTGTTACTTAAAGTTCAGTTTGACATTATGCTTGAGTGGTCATTGGTTTCATATCACTAGAAGCTTAAATCGAGAAACAACTAAACACCTTTAGAATATAATTTCTGAAAAATAATTATGAAAATGGTTTTCAATAAGATATAATTTTCTTCAGTTGAACCAGGTGTTTATTAAATTTGCAATTTTATTTCAATTTAAGGTGAAAAGCAATCCAAAAGAAAATGTAGTGAGCAGCATGGCTTTTGCTATACATCAAGCATGCAGTCCAAATAACATCTGCATGAAGAAACATGCCTCAGAACATAAAACAAAGCACAGACCTTGGGTCTGGCCAGGCAGACAAGGTAAAAGGTCTGATTTCAGCTCTCCAGCAAGATGTTTCACAGCCTTGGGCAAACCATTTAACTTTCCGACTTCTCATCTACGTCATATTAGCAGAATTGAAGTTTTGAATATGTGATTATTATTACGAGGTCAGCATTGAGATACCACAGCAAAGGGTGCTAGAGACACCTCAGATGCTTGAAAAGAACATAAAATACTTGACAGAACAATGGGGTTTTGTTGTTGTTAGTGAGTCAGGTCATTTTTGGTGTGCTATTTCTACAGCTTGACAAGATACAAAGCCAGTTTCTCAAGACTTGAATGCTGTTCAGTCCTAGCTTAATTTTCTTAAGGTCTCTTTGTACTTGAACATTCACTTCTTATTTTTTGCTAATCTAGAACAAAACATCAGAATATGGAGTAAATGGAAGATGCCACTCCATCCATAATGGTGCTGGAGATTCAATATTCATGCAAGGCCTTACACTAAAATGCTGACTCTTGTAATGGTTTATTAACAGACTATCCCATGGTAAGATTAATCAGTGAGGTGAACTGCAGGTTAAAATGCTGCACTGTGTGACCAGGAGCACCAAACCTGAGCTCTTGGCGCTCACTCCCCTCGAGTATTTGTGCACCAAGAACAGCATCTTGTAATGGCTTTAAGTGTGTTCTTCTAAAGGCTGAAGGTGATCTAGCGAATCACGTCCATGCTCGAAGTTCAGCATGTGCTTAAAGCACCTCACTGAAGTGGGTCTTTAATTTCTACGGAGCTCATTGCAATGAGATGGAAATACCTCTGCTGGATTCTGCCCCCATTTAAATCCCAGTTTCACCTTTCTCTTTCTATTAGTGATTCTTTGGTTCCCACTGTTGAACAGATCAAGTCAGAAACCCTTGAGTAGCAGCACTAGAAATCATTGTGCAGGAAGAAATGAGTGAGCCTGAAGCAACCATGAGATTTGACAGGAGAGCTTTCCAGGCCACCATTTTGCGACTAGCTGAAATGACCACATTTGCACATATGTAACTGGAAACTTTGTTTTCCCTCCCTGAGTAAATATGAGAAATCTCTGTGTAAAAGAAAAACATAATTTTCTGATGAATCAATATTCATGCATAGCATGAGAGACATACTTAGACTTTCTGCTGTCTTGTGTCCGTGCTGCTCATAAGAGGTAAAAAACATTAATGAAAAAGGGAATGTGACAGACCTGCTGAACATCTTGGCAGGTTTGCAGAAGGGGTGGGGTAGTGAAAAGTGGGCAAGAAGAAAATATCCTGCATGGAAGTCTAGACAGCCTCATGCAATGTTCAGAACAGGGAGAGGAAGTCTGCAAAATGTGCATGGCTACATGCAACTGATGGGCTGTATTTCACCAGATTATTTTTACTGTCAAGGCTCCAGACTATATGAGGAGTCAATTCAGTCTCTTAAGCCATGGGATGTGGATAATGGGATCAGATAAAATGATTAAAATCAGTTTAGCCTCATGATTTCAGCTACTAAGTGTAATAGACAAAAAACTGAAAGACTTAATTGTATGACAAGAGTACAAACACCTCTTTGTTTTACCTCTGCATTTTTCCAGTTAAGAGAAATTGCTGTGGTTTTTCTGTTTGATTGAAAAAACCCCAACAATGGCAAGATGATTCTTTTCTTGCACCATCCCAGCTGCAACTGGTTTCATCTATCCAAGCAAATAAGCTTAGAAGTAGTTGTAGAAACAAATTTTATACTCACCCCATGAGATATTTTACATAAAGTCTCTCATTAAGAAGCTTTAGAAAAAAAACACTGGCTTTAAGTAATTTAGAGTTTGATAACTGCCTTTCTTAAGAAACAAAAACCTGATAATTTCACAGGATATCTTATCCAGTTTGTGCTATAATAGTTTCCCAGCATTATATTTTTATTTGAAACTACTTTTCCACGAGAATAATTTGCAAAAGAGAAGATTTAAAAAGATAAGTCTAATGAATGACAACAGTGAAGAAAAGTAGTTCTCAGGGTTGATTAAAATACTTGGAAAGGGTTAAAAATTCAGATCCTTATGTAAGAATTAAAAATGAAAGGAGAGTTAAAAGGGGGGAGAAGCGGGGGAAGAGCTAAGCTGCTGGTGACTTGAGTGTATTTATGGATTACTATGTCCTGAAAAGAAGAAAACCAGAGTTGTAAGATGACACTGCAGGGGTTGTCTGGACTTTTCACCGAGTGTAAAGTCTGTTTAGTCAGTGTCTTAATGCCTAATGCTGACCTTTGCCCTCTTCACTCCTCCCTGCTCCAGGTGCAACATTTTTGCAAGTGCTTTAACATTATTGGAAAGTTTGTGCAGGTTTCACACGCTGCAAAGTGCACAGAACGCTTTATACAACATCCATTACGCTCACCCAATATCAAGGGTTAGCACATTTTTTTTTATCCTAAGTACACATAATGATTTGTTTTACACATTTTCCCTTATTAGTATTACTGCATTAAATTAATAAAAACAAAAGCTTGTTTGTAAGGGTATTTAATTTGCATAATTCTATACAACAAGTTACAAGATTAAGTATAAACTCATGTCACATACTCCCCAGCACTGTGAATTATAGCAGGAGTATGCTGGCAACGCTATTGATCTCCCTCAAATTAATTCCCTTTGCTATGGAAATGGAAGACAAAACCAGAACCCACTGCTACGAAACAGCCATGCCACTACAGCTCACTTTCCTCAGGGGAAAAACCAAAATATTATTACTTATACAGTTATTAATTATATCATGACTGACTTAAATTTTAAAGGAAAAAACAGTTTTCAGACTAACTCTTAAAACCATATAAGCTCTGTAGAATTTCAATTTTGATTTACAAAAGTAAGGAGTGCAGTAAAATGTGTATCAAATAAGGGATGCTATAAATGCTACAGTTGTCAGTGATGCAGATAATATAAATGAAAACACATATATAATACAGTGTTTATTCATCTATGATTTGTATTCAGTAGATGGTTGCCAAGATTTTTGCGGTCTATGATTTAACTTTGTTGAGGAGAAAATACAAGTACTGTCATACTCAAGACCACCTGAGATTTTGAATTGTTTCTGAAAAGCCTGCCATGGGCATATCCTGCCACTCTGGGCAAGGAGTCCATTTTCCCCACTCATACTATGCTGCCAGACTGATGGCTGCTTCGGATTTGACCTGGCATTGAAGATCTTTTTCACTATTAGTACATAATACCAATATTCTAAAATTCACCCTACAACAGCAGGATAAACCCTACTGGAAATCCAAGATTGTCCAGTAAACATTTCCTACACTTCGTGACCTATACTAGCTAATTATACCTAAAAAAAATTCTAAAAAATATGATTTAGACATTTAAAACTTTTCAATAACTAATCTGCTTCCTGACATTCCTTCATCACTGAGCTATGCTGAGAAATGTTCATTAAGTTAAAGGAAAAGAAAGGAAGGATTCATTTAAAAGAGGTAAATAGCATCAGGTAGTTTGCATGGAAAATCCCATTAGTCAGAACATGGCTTCTATGTACAGTGTTACTTCAAGGTGAGACTTGCCTAAAAAGAGTTATGTTGAGGGTATAAATTCAGGCAATGTGTCTGTATCTGGTCTCGAGTATTTATTTTAGTGGATTGACTTTTGATTGTCTTTCTAAAAGAGTTTTTTTTTTTTCTATGATATAAAAAAATTAATTTAGCCCATCGTCATTATCTAGATATTCAAGGTGCTTGATTTTGGGGCAAATTTTTCTATAAAACAGAACATGTTTCTTATTATAGTAGTTGATTTCAGGAAAAGGCATGGGTCAAAGAGGTCAAAAATATTCTGGAAAATGTGTCCTGAAACAGTTTTCTAATGTTCTTCAATTTTGTTTGTAACACAGACTGTAAGAGAATTAAGGAAAACAAAAACATTGCTTATTGCATGACAGACTATTTCTAGAGCTGGGCAGCTTTATCTCAGCACAAAGAGTGCTCCTGTTCACAGTGCAGCTGCTAACAACTCATCAGCATTCCTTGTATAAGAGTAGGGTACAATCAGAAGTCAAAACTTTAAAGAAACCTGAAATGTTATTATTGCAGTATGCTATGCAACTGGATTTGATTTCTAGCCAGACTGTATCCCTTTGCTCCTGACACTGTTTACAAGACATATTTAGTGCAGGTGGTACTCTCCTTAATTTCACTGAAGGTCAAGTGTACTTGTCATAATTGTATTTTTTGCACAGCTGAGAATTCAACTACTTCTGCAGACTGAAAACAGACATTGTTTCTGTGAAGGAAATACATAGCACTGAAGAGCTGGTCTTGAAATAAACAGAATGAAGTAACTTTTCACAGTTTTCTCCTACTATCTCAGCAAGATCATCACTTTCGAGGCTGCTATGTGTCAGTGGATGCAGCCATTTGGATCCTTTGGTTCCTTCCAGAACTTCAGAATCCTTTGTCTGGAAAAGTCGTTTCTTGTTCTAGGTGGATACTATGAATTTTTTTCAGGACTACAAACTAAGATGAAGTTCTTGTAATGTTTTTAAATGACTGATGTTATAATGATTTGCAAGTATAAAAATGAGTAAAACTGGAATTAGTAGAGAAAAACTAAATTACCACAAATATAAATTCATTCAGTTTTCTGCTATTTTGGAACATTGGAATCATGTATTTCAGAGAAGGCTCGTATGAAGCTTATTCTCTGTAAATTCTAAACTGATTTGTTGCAATTACATACAGCATACTAAATCTGCAGAAAAAAAATAGCATAGTAGAAATAAGGCACTATTCTTGTGCCTTGATTCATTTACCTTATAAGTTGTCACTCTCCTCTACATGCAATTCATACACCTAAAATACATAACGTTGTATGCTGAACCTTCTTTTCCTATGAATATGTATTTCCCCCATGCTCCAACTTAAAATCATCCCTACTTGCCTTCACTACACATTTTACCTAAAAAAGGAAATCAAAGCAAAACATCTTTTCCCAGTGCTTCACTGTAAAAATCTTTTTCATGTCAGCTGAAAACAGCCATAAAACCCCCCCAAATCAGGTGTCTCCTTCTCTAAGTCTTATATAATAACTCAGTCTTGCATAACACTTAAAAAACCATTTTTCTTCCAGTAAGCTACTTCCTAATATACCAAAAACAAGAAAGAAATTGTCCTTCCTTCGAGATGCTTTACACAGCTAGGAACCAGAGCTCAGGTTTGCTTCAGGAGTATTAGTTCCCAAAATTCTAAAATCAGAGACAGGTTCCTCTTGTGAAATCCATTCTCTGATTAGCAGCTTCTTGCCCATCTCTTCTACCCCTATCCAATCTGCTTCTTTAAACCACTCTACCCTGAACTGTTCTATTCCTCCACAAACAGCAAAACGTAAAGATATAAAAATTGCAACTGGTGTCATGAATGCAAAAAGCTACCCTACATAGGATGAGGGGTTTTCCAAATTCTACTTAAAAGCATAAACACAAGTAAAATAGTGCCTTTTTATGAAGTAATTTGAAGATAAAAAATACTGTTGTTAAACTGACACAAAAAAGATTAAAACTTCAGATCTATATTTTCATGACTAGTGAAAACCTCAAAAAATAACTAGGTTGAAATCTGATTAGTTTCTGTCGTAATTTCCTCAAAACACAAATTAGTACTGTAAAGCCATAAGAATCCCATGAAATGTCAGTAAGTCAAAACATGGGACATTCAATATGTGGGATTCATTTGACATTTTGTTTCTAAATCCAAGCTTCCTCTTTCCTCACCTCATTGGCAACTTTATTTTTTAATTGTATTTTTTTGTAATTATCAAGTTTTACTGTTTTATTTTATGGTCAAATCCACACTTCAGTTAAACAAAACACATTGGTTTTGTGTTTTTGGTTTGGTTTTTTTGATGTGTTTTTTGTTTGTTTTATTAGAGAGAGAAAATATCCCTCTATTACTCTGTGCCAGTTTTGTACTTATATTTAGGGAATACATTTTACATAATTTCATTTAGAGAATCATTCATCAGGAGTATTCTTTCAGTACCGGTATTCTAGCTGAATTTTTCAGTCTCAGCATCAAATTTGGGGTTATTTAAGATTTTTTCCATAAAGAAAAAAATTAAAATCTATCTCACACTAACAAAGGAAGCGAAACCTGTGTTACTTAAAAAGCTGATGAAGTTCCTGTCCTTTTCAAAGAGGAATCAAGACAGTTTTTTGCTGAAATACTGGTTTAAATTTGTTTAAAAAAAATTCCTGAACTTTACAAAAATAGTTTAAAGGGAACAGGGACTAACACAATGTGTATCAAGTTCATGAATCTATTCCTTAGATGCGTAGCTGAGTTGGTTCTCCAAGAAGATGCAACATACCTGTACACCGAGGCGGGTCATTTTGTAACAACTAGCACAGGGAATCATATTTAGCATCATCCAGACAGGCTCCCATGATTACAATTGAATCATGTATTTCCAACACGCTCTTGGTGAAAGAAGACTGATGCTTTGCATAGACAGGTTATGAGAAAATCAAGGCCATTGAAAGGACCAGTGGGACTTGGCAGCAATCCAAACCGTTTATTGTAGTAAGAACTAGCCCTCTACTCTGTCCTCCTCCAACAGCTCTCTCTGCTGGGTAACTCACTAGGCAATGTTTATGTCCTGTCCTTTTTTCCTCTTTGGGATTTACACAGAACAGACAGCAATAATTTCCTGCTGGATGCCTTCAGGATTCACTGCATGTTTTGGACACTGCGAAGGGAGAGCAGACAGTCTAGAAAACTTGAGACTTTTATGGTCGAGGGGTTTGTGGCCTTTGGCTACAAGATCTTAATGAGCTTCCTGCTCCTTTTTTTCCTTAGCTTTCTACAACAGGAGGTGGCAAGCATAACGAAGACTAGAACTGTGCATCCCTCCTTGCCAAAGATTTGTCATCCAGTAGTTTTAAATTTAGACACTTGACTTGGCTGTCATTTCTTTTACTGCACAAATGTAAAATAAGTAAGGTTAACATAGCATGAAAGAGAAATGTGGGGGAGACTACTTCTCAATTGTTCTGTTTGAAAATTCGTAATTTGTTTCATGACAAGCAGCGAGATCCACTGGAAAAGGCATTCTGCATTGAAATATATTGGACATACTGCATTATATGAGAACTTTTCTAAATGAAGACCTTCTGTATTGTTTTCCATTTTCTTAAAGAATGCCTCAGACTGTACCACCTGTCTAAACATATTTACTGTCTCTCCACACTGCTACAAGCCCACTGTAGTGGAATTTTTGTAAGGGTCAAAGGTAGCATAACCGAAGAGGTTTTGGTTTGGTTTGGTTTTTAAGCCACAAGACAGTAGCCATGCACTGTCTCCAAACATAGCTACACAAAACTGACTCATGATAGCAACATTTGTTAATCGAATTTAGAGATATAAACTGATTGACTGCTAATTATTTGATAAGGTTTTTTTAGTGCTACATTTTGCAGCTTAATTTTGACGTACCTACTTGTTTCTTTGCTGCCCTCTTTTTCCATTTTCTTCTAAGTAAGATGCTAGTTGAGCCACAAAAGCAAATCCTCTATATCTCCCAGCATATTTGCCAAGTCAATTTTACTCATTCAAGGGGGAGTAGGGGTGGCAAGGGAAAAATGTTTTGGATTGGATGATACACCCACAATTGAAGCCAGGAGGAAAGATGAAATCAGATCAAGCTTATCTAAAAACAGATAAGCAATTACTGTATAACCAATATAACATATTTATCACTTGAAGCTGTTGCTCAAAATTTGACAATTGCTACCTTTTCTGAAATTTCTGTTTGAAGGATCCCTCCCCCATCCTCCAGGAAAGACATCTGGCTAGCACTGAATGGAGTTCAGTGTTTGAACATCCCATCTGGTTTCATCATGTTAACACATGCTTCCAAGTCATTCAAGAAGTATGAACAATGGATATTGTATTCCATATAGTGCCATGTGGATTTGATCTTTAAAACATGGTGGCACTGTAGAACTCAATCTTTTAGTTAAAAGTAAAACATTTCATGTATTGAAAACTCATTTCCCATAGCCTCAGAGCCTCACATTTTACCCTACTCTAAGAACAACAATGTCTCCCTCATATTGTGCTGTTCCCATTGTTACCTATCAGATACCTATCTTGATAAATCAGTAACACATTTCCTAAACATGATAGTTAAAACCAGCATTAAGACAGAATTTTTATGAGAATATTCACTATTTTCATACTCAAATTACTTCCAGATTGATTGAAAACAAAAGCAGAAATTTACTATGAGGAAAATGGAAGAGCTGGTTGCTCTACCTTTCACTGATGTTAACAAAACCTAAAAACTCTCTCTAAACGAAACAATAAGTGCTTTTTTTCAGGACTAATCTCTCTCAGTGAGGATGAAAGAACATCTCTTTTCACTCTATACTCTCAAAAAAACCCCTCAAATTTCAGTTAATAGCACTTATTATTCAAACACTTCTTCCATATGTATCTCTTCATTGACCTATCGCCCTATAACATTGATCTTAACAGGTATTTTCATAAGTGATCCCTAGTAGGAGCAAATATTCAATAAGTGTCTTGTTATGAAAAGTTAATAAAAACTGATTTTAGACTGAAAGTGAATTATAGAAACTTCAAATGTAAGCAAGTATTTAAATATTTGCTAGCTGCCCTTTAAGCCATTTAATAAAATTACATCACTTAAATATGGCACTCAGAAAAGTGAATGGCTTTTACCTGCTAGGGAGAGAAGATGGGGAATTAATACAGATATTTTGTAGGGAAACATCTTAGTGGAATGAAGCAAGGCAAATATGCTTTAAATCCCTGGAACTGAACCACAAAGGATGACTATGACTACTTAATGTGCAAAACTGTGAAGCTCAGAGTCAGAGCTGTGTAACAGGACATAGATTTGACTGATGAGAAAAGACAAAGAATTTGGTGAAGACTGATAAAGGCAATTACATTACACCATCCAGCTTTTCCTGATCTCTGTTGAAACGTATTCTTCCTTTAGTATCACCATAATTACCAGCCAGCTCAGAGGCTGAAATAAGTTGCATGTGTGGATCACAAACATCCAAATCAAAAGTATTTAAGAGACTACTGATGATGCTTAAAGATCACTTTGTGTTGTCTGGAAAATTTCTTTACCTGCTGTGTTTCAGTTGACAAAACCTATTTAGAGGATCAGGCCTATGGTATTTAATAAACGGAAAGGGTAAGGAGAAAAAAAGTGTCCTCAAATTTATGAAAGCAAATCAATTCCTCGTGTCTCAAGCTGGATGTGTTTACAGCAAGGTTGGGTTGAAGGCTAGCTGCATCAGTTGGATTTTTTTTTTTTTAAATCTATGAAGACCACATAGTCTGTTAGAAAAGTGGTTTATAACATTGAACAGTGTTACCTCCAGCTAATTACATCAGAGAAGCTACTGAACTTCCTAATTCAGTGATAAAAACTAGAAAATGCAAGATTAGAATAGAAATGCTCAAACTGTTCTGTTTTCAAGTGTTTCCATCACTTCTAATACCTAAATCATTTTTATATTAGTGACTAATGTTCATGGATAGCCACTCTAGTTGTACAGAACTAAGAGAATTGTTCATTGCATTTGGCGATTATCAACATTTTTCTAGTAACTGTGGTTGAATTGAGATTCTGGTTGAATCTTAGTGAGTATTGAGCACAGATTTATACAAGCTATAGCAGACAGCCAGAAGTGTCAGAAGTCTTCAGTCTGTCTAATTCAGTTACTGTCTAGCAAGACAATGGTTTTGAGTACCTAAAACTCACTCATTCAATTCCTTATGTTGGCAGGCACAAAATATGTAATACTTCTTAGTTTGTAATCATCTGCAACACTTGAATTACTACAAGCACTTATAGATTAAACAGAAAAAGGGACACTGAAAAAGGGAACTTCAGCATGCTGAAGTCCTAAACTGAGCATACTTGAAAGCATTATTAAAATACATTAGATTTTTGTGACTTTAAGTTGTGGAAAACATGAAAGATCCACGCTTAAAAAGAATTTAGGTAGTTAAATCTTGGCTCTATGTAAACATTGCCAAGAGAAATTTGAAAACACAGCAAGACTTTGCAAGGCAGATAGAATTCATTCAAATGCCTTTCTGCAAGTTAGACCATGCTAGCCTACCTAGACAACATGAACTTGGTGCCAAATGAGCCTCCATAAAAATTAGTCATACTTCCATTTCAAAAGGAAGTAGTACAGTTTCTGATATATAGCTCTTGTTGCTACATTGATTCTTTGATGGGTGGGATATTAATGATAAGTCTTTTCGTTTCTGTATGGGGTAAGAAGCATTTTGTAGAACATTGCATTCAGTCATCTTACTCCTACCTATGATGTTTAACTTCACAAAAAGAAATAAGAATGCTTTCACCACTTTATTTCTCATTGGCCAGGAATATCTCAACAGTTTGAAAAAAGTTTCAGTATTAAGAGAAAACATAAGGGGCTTTATTAAATCTATCTACTCTTGTTGGATATCTACGTAGATTCTACATTAAATTAACAGGTGGTTCTAATGTGAAGTCTTGCGATGGCAGTTTGAATTTTAACTTAGACTTCAATTATTTGTAACTATGTTTAGCCCTATGAAGGATCTAAATGCATTATGATCCAAATAAGTAAATTCAAACAAATCTCTAACTAATGTAACTGAGATACGTGTGCACCGTAGACATTTGATAATTCAGCCTCTCCATCTTGCTAACACAGTCTTGTTGTCCACATATAAATGGCATGCTGCCAATTAGGGAAGTATACATGCTGTAATGGCAAAGGAAAATAAGTAGATATGTCTGTATGTATTAACTACAAGTCAGAGTATTGTCTAGTGCAGCTGGAGTGAAAAACACTCCAAAAAAGCTAATTACAACTCCAGTCTTTATTATTATAAGCAAAAGCTTTTGTGAGCCAGGATTGCAGTCCTCACTGCAGCATATTTCTTGTTTTTAAGTCTTTGTTGTTCTTTTTCCACTTATTCAAACTCTTGGTAAAAAAATTGTGTCAAAGCTAATAAAACAACAACAAACCAAAATGTATCAAACTATAAAGAAGGAAGTTGTCTTCATTCCATCATGTCCACGGCCTTTCAGCCATATGAAGAACACAATTCCAACACAGGCACCAGAATGACATTAAAATATCTGTTAAAAACCCCTATTGGTATAGATTGAAACATTTTTGTAAGCTTCCTTTTCCCCTTCATGGGGAGCAGCCAGCAGGACAGCCAGGTTCATCTGGGCTCCTGTTCCAGATTCAGCATGATGAGAAAGTCCTCTTTGTTTATTCCCTGACTCCCAGGCTGAGGGAAGGTATATTATTTTCTTTATTTATCCTACTATAAAAAAAAGGCAAACAGATTATTTTGGACACTGGTATACAGTAACAAAGAAATCTAGGTAATTCTGTATGGTATGTCATACACAGCTGCCTATCACCCTCAAAACCCACCAGCAATAATTTAGATCAAGATACTGATGAAAACATGAAGTTAAACTACAAAACATGTCCTTTCCCTGTATTTACTGTACAGGTACTGCAAGTCTTTTGTTAATCTATAAGGTCATTATGTTTGTTGAGCCTGCTAAAATAAAAAAAAAATGACTATAATTATATTTTATTCATTATCTTCTCTACTTAAGAGTAAGAGACTTAGCATAACATTTCTGTGGGCTCCATAATCTCCATATGACTGTGCTGCATTCTCTCCACATGAAATGCTTGGCATCTTCT
This sequence comes from Serilophus lunatus, assembly GCA_013399895.1. Classification (NCBI taxonomy): domain Eukaryota; kingdom Metazoa; phylum Chordata; class Aves; order Passeriformes; family Eurylaimidae; genus Serilophus; species Serilophus lunatus. Next base: position 295,484 of record VXBA01004372.1, on the reverse strand, counting down.
GTTGCCACACTACTCAGCATAAGCTGCTTTCCTGTAATTCATAGACCACTTCTGTACAGGACCGTTGCCATTTTTCATTTCCAAAAGCAACTATATGAAGTGATAGAACTCTCAGAAATGGAAAAAATGTGTCCTACTTTTAACTTAACAGAAAGTGGCATTTCATCTTATAGCCCTGCCAGTGCACTTGTTCGTAATGTGATGAGATGTGTCATGTAGGCTGAAGTGAATTTCTTTGCCTCAAGGATCAAGTGCCACTTCTCACCAAAAACGTAAGAAGATTTCACTTCGTGTTTGACTCCTAATTCACGAGTACCGCAGTCCTTGAATATCGGCTTTTCTGTCAAGCTGGAAAACGGTGATTCACAAAGTTAGTGTGGAATTGTACCAGTTTTAAAAGAAAACTCCTTCAGAAAACATTTCTAGGAATTAAAAGGGAATAGTAAAAAAACAGACACACTGACTCCAAAATAGCTGTTTCACATTTAGCAGCAAATTAACTATTTTAAACAGATCTCTCCATTCTTCAAAAATTTAGCTGAAATTTAAAGAACAGAACTAGTTTTGAACTCAAAGTTTTGTGGGCTGGAAAAAGCGAGATTTTTGCTTACCTGTGGTAAAGAAGTATTTATCAGTTTGCCAGTTAAAAAAATAGCAATGAATGGTATACAGTTACTCATTTCTTTATGTGAAGGACTTCATATAAATTAGCAATCTACCATTCAGTGGTCACGTGTATTGAATATACTTCATCTCACTCTCATAGAAGCATAACAAGTGGCCTTCCCACTAAGTTATTTAGTGTTTAATGTAATGGGCCAGAAGTACCTCAAAGTTGCTTGGCATAATTAACAACCCAAGGTAGAACTAAGTGAATAATTTGTGTGGAAATTTTGCAAGCAATCTTGTGTGCAACAGTACCTTCTTAAACAATTTCTAGTAAAAATGTTTTTAGTCCATTTTGGACAAGTACAATTACTTACGTCAGCTTTAAGGCAACCTATATTATTCAAGATAAACAAGCAAATGAAAAATAGTAGGGTGGGAATGTTTTAGAGGATCTACAAAGATTGATTTCTTTGAGATGTAGAATGAATAAAAAAAAGCAAGTACGAAACCTGTACATATTTTGAGCTACCTTCATATTTAGGACAAATCCCTTAAGAGAAACTTCTCACTGTGTATTATGTTCTGAACTTGTTTTTGTTGGTTTTTAACACTAGAAAGCTGCCTCACAAGATAAAATGCTGGTTGTTTATTGCAGAATCATAAAAAAGAATACTGTTCAACAAAAGAGATATAGTTGTTTCTTTAAAAGGGTAAAATTCCATTAAATTAGAAAGGTTTATATGATTAAAGGAGAGACACAGAAATATTTAATGAATACAAATCTTCCTTTATCAAATGCAAGCCAAGTACATGGAACAGTGCCTGGGATTAAAAGGCAGAGATGGACTAAAATTTGTTCTTTTGATGGGAGTCTCATCAAGGCTAGACATCTCCAGGTTAAAATACAACAAAACAAAAAATCACAAAGACCTTCCCCAAACAAACCCTAAACACAGTAAAACATCAATGTACATTGTATACTTCAAATCATTCTGGTATTTTTGGCTACTAATTTTTTTGACATGAATTTTTACAGAAGGTTCTCTACATGTTTTAAGGCAGAATTATCAGTGTAACACTTTCTAAGAAATAAGTATGCAACTCTGCATCTTTTAGTGATTAAGAGGAAAAATGTTACTGACATGCAATCAAATAAAGTAAAAAGAAGGAACATAAAGGAGATCTCAGTTCACTAAGTACTACTTGTCTTTGCAGAGAGAAATTTTGTCTAGAAGCGCTGAAAAAAATGGTTAAAAAAAGTAAAAAATACACAAGGACTTTCCTCCAATATTAGAAGTCAGTATCATGAGGTCAAATGTTTTTACAGGATATAGTGTTATTAAAAACTTTTCCTCCAAGTTAAAAAGAATGAAAATAAACTGTTAAAACCTCTTCAGTGAACCAACATCACTAGGGGAGACTATAGTATCTGCTTTAGCAGTAACACTGACCAGGGCATGAGCTGTTCTGCACCTTTATTAGAGTGACTTGTGATGGAAGAACAGAACCAAAAGCCAAATTCTTTTGACCAACCAAAACTCAGTGTACAGCAATATATACCCCCACAGATTTATTTTTTTTTTTACCATCCCAACTATGACCTTATTGCAGGTGAAGAGTAGATTGAAATTCTGGAAGTGAAACTAGATGGAGGAGAAACATTGAAAAGTATTACATGTCCTAACTTGAAGGCAAGGTGCATTTCCATGTTAATGCCTATATATGCTAATTTAATTAGTAAAATGAGGCATTATATACCATACAGTCTTACTGCATACATCATAAAATTATTTGACATACTGTGAAGAGAATGATTTACTAAAAATTTCTTGCTGAATACTGTGATTTATATACTCCTGAAAGAAGTTTGCCATGTCTGTCCCACATCCTCTCACAACTTTACCAGTGTAAAAGTCTGCTTTTATTATTTAACAAAACTTCCTTTCTATACCATAAATGAAGGCTTCTACTTCACTTCTATCACTAATGTCTAATTAAAGAGGAGAACTTTAAAAAAGAAACAGTGTTGGCTACTAAAAAAAGAGAATAGTACACTTGTTCTTTGTGAGAATGGAAAATTATCTTCTTTCAGGGAAAAAAGCACTAGAAGAGGAAAGTGTCATTGACCTTTATTCTATCTCCCTATATGCTTTACTATAAAAATCAAATAATCTACTTTTTTAACTGGTCATATTATATTTAGGTTATCTGAGAGGAATAATGCTTTTAGAAAGAAGCAGCCCAAGGTAGCAATAAAAACCTTTATGAGAACATTTAAATAAACAAGCCAAAATCCAGTTTAATCCTCACATATTCCTATTTTCTGCCTCTTCAAAAGAATACAGGTAGCAGTGTTTAAAGGAGTAAGATCACGATACGCATCAATTTGATGAGTCTGAAGTTAAACTAGGACACCAAGAAATAATAGCAGCAGGCATTCCCTTACTCCTCTGCTGCCAAAAAAAGATGCAGCTCTACTGCTTCTTCCTCATTGACAGTGGTGCTTGTTAGTTTGAGTTTCTGATGGTTGAAAAAGGCATTACAGGAAATTTTACTTCTGTTTTGTTTTTAAATAACTATTGTATGTGAAGAAAAAATTTAACTTGCAGAATCTGTATTTGAAATATTGGAATTTGTCTCCTTTTTTTGACTGTAATACTGGCATGGCAGAGAGAACACAGTGAGGGCTCCCCAGGGGATTCCCCCTCCTTCTGAACCCATTCTAGTATGTATGACAAAGACCTCAGAGAGACAGAAGCCTTCTCCACTCTGCAGCACCAGCCAACACTTTCTGCTGATATAAATGCAGCAATAAGTGTCTGTCCATTTCTTCTATTCCCGATTTCAGGGGAAACAAAGTCTAAACTTCTTTTTTAATTAAATCTCTAAAATGAACAGCTTTGAAAATTAAATGCCTGAACTCACATATCCAATTGGCAATTCATGGGTTTTATTACTTGACAGTAGTTCAAAACAGTTTTTCTATTGCAGTGCTTACTGGCAGCCTGGAGACTACTGCACACACAGGGTGAACTCTCCAACAGGCAACCAATAGTAGTACTGCTAAAAGTAACATTTAGGGCAAATTCTTTATGTCTTAATCTATCTGCATGCCTCTACTTTAATACATTCAGTAATTTACAGTATTTGTCACCTGTAAAATCATTATTTAATTTAAAAAGAAGTTGAATAGGAATATCTCCCTTAAATTGTATGCCAAAGTGAGTTTATTACTTAAAAGAAACAAGCTTCCCAACTTCTGTGACTTAAAGGGTTTTGCAAAAGAATTTCTACCCCAAATGTGAAGCACTATAAGAAATAAGCCCTCAAATAAACCCTGAATGTAACTAGAAATTTTAATATTTGACATTGAATGCAAATTCATTTTCCTTTATTTTCTTCTAGTTACACTTCTCATAAGCAGCCTAGTGCTGAATCAGAAATAAGTCTTTGCCCCTAAATTAAACAATATTTAAAGATGGTGGAGAAGAGATGCATCAGGTCCAATCACAAGCAGACACAGAAAAGTATGCTAAAAGTAATTAAAAATCCTAGAGGGCAAAAAGAAAAATTGTATTAAAAGGTGTGATATAATCAGGGTATCTACAGTTATTTTGAACCTTGAAACTTTCAACAGAGTGGGCTTCAGATAATACAGTATTAAAAGCAGTCTTCATCTCTTTAGAGAAAGGCAGAAGATGATACCTATAACATCACATAAAATAGGCATGAAATCTAGAAAATATCCAAAACCTGCTACTTATCAAGAGTTTCACTTCAAAACTATGTTAAGATTAAAGACAGCAGAATTTTGCTACAAATACCTAGTCTTTTACATTAAACTGGGGCTATATCAGGAACCTTATTTTACATCATTCTACTATTTACTATAGTCATTAATCTCTCTGAAATATGCTTTTAAACAATCTACATGTACCAGTGCACACAGCACTGGTAATATATAACCTGACAATTTAAAGTATTCAAACTGTCCACTGATGGATCACCTTACTTTCTAAATGAAGCACCCTAAACATGGAAATTTCCACCCTAGTTATGCAATACACACATCAAAAGGTGAACACAAAGATTAGGCTTGATATAAGAATGCTTTCTGGGATGTGAAATTGAAAATACACAAGTTTGTTATTTAAAAGGGTTATAAATAGATTTCTTTTTAATTAGAAAACTTTCTAGCCCTATATGTTACACATAATAGATCTAGGCACATTTTCAAAAGTCCCAAACAAATGAAAAATTAACACTATTTTATTCCAAGCTTTGCTGTGTAGTGTAACTTTTTATGATAAAGAAAATGCTCTTTTTTCCATAATAAACTTCCCTTGGGAACTAACTAGTTATTACAGTTCTGAGACAGGGAAAAAACATGACTGAATACCTTATAGTTACCCTTAAAGTGCACCTTCAACAGTTGTATCTTTTTCCTGTTACAAAGGCATTAGAAGTGACATCTGAGCTATTTATTTTCAGTAAGAACCCCAGCACTCGTGTCCAGCAGCACCACATTCCACAGGCTATCTCGTTCAAAAGCTGTAAGTCTAGCTAGATACTGTCATGCATGATTCAAGATGACAGAATTCAGTAATTCTTAGCAGAGGAGAGAAATGCATTTAGAAAATAACAGGAGTCTAGTCATGAACTATTGAAACATATAAGCTCATTAAGTGTAGTGGAAGAAGTCTAGGCTTAAGGTTAGATACATGTGCTCAAATAGCTCATTTAATCCGACAACAATAAAAGAATATCTTCCAGTAAACACTTTAACCTGGCGAAGTTTTGTAAATAGTATGGCCTTCTTTTTGGATATAGTCTGTTGCTTTCATAGTATAAGCTACAGTCAGTAGAAAAAATAACTGAGTTATGGGATACAATGTTGGGGTACCTTCTTTGAATTTACTGAATTCCTTCCAAAATGCCTTATGGTGGACTGTTTAGTATTCATCACCATGCTTCTCTACAGCAACGGCTGTTAATCTTCTAAAATATACAGAAGACCAAAAACATTAGCTCTACAAACAAGCTTATTTTGCCCTATTTTGTCATTTTTAGTAGATAGCCCAACAGTTCATCTACAGGGAAAAACATTTAGCAGTTCACCGTAAATTAAATAGCTACTTCAGGAATTCACTATTGTATCTAAGAATCAGTAAAACGAATTCACTTTGCTTCTATTTTCAAGGTCAGCACCAAGATGACAAGCAGCCTGTACTACACAGTTGCATCATATAGTCAACATGCCAGATGATGAACCCATAATTCAACAAGATCAGACTTAAGGTCCAGCACAAAGAGTTAAATGTGCTTTCCAGTACTTCTGAATATTACATTCAGTCATTGCTGCTTCCTAGGAAAACAACCACCACCACCACCACCACCACCACCCCCCAACCACACAGAGAAACCTCCTCCTTTTCCTTCCCCTTCAACCTCCCCCTCCATTGTAACCCAAAAACCAAAGTCAGAAGTATGGCTGGCAAGGGCCAGCCTGAATATTTTTGTCTGCCCAATGTGGAGTTACTGAAATTAACTTAACAGCTCAGTGAGACTAATAGAACTGCTTTGGTTTTACACTGAAGAAATGAGGATCTAACACCCCCCCTTTTGTTGTTTAACTGATTTTAAAGAGAGGAATTGAAAAGGGGGATGGGAAGGATTTTCAACTATTTTCTGAAAAGACACCTTTGAAGGGAAAATACAACCTCCAAAAAGGAAGAAAATTGAAAGCTTCTCCTCAAGTTTCCTTTCATTTCTTATCTTCCTAAAATACATATATACAGTTTGTTCCAGGAAATGTCTGAAATGCCTTCTGGTAGCTTTTAAATAAACACGAAAATCTCCTTTTGAGTTCAAAGAATTCCAAATAATGATGGGGGAACAGTTTATGGACTATAACACACATGTAAACAAAGGTCACGAATCACTCTCAATTAAAATGTATTATCGTTACTTTTGGACTTTTAGTCTGCTATCACATAACTGAATTAGACTTGAGCAAAGCTCTAATGTGCTTCCACAGCACTCTTTTCCTGTACACTAAAGCCAACAGTCGTCAGCTACATTTCTCAGCTGGGAGCTAATGTTTCTGGGTACATTTTACTGTTGCAGTTTCATTTGTCAGTAAAGCCTTATTTACTTGCTTCCTGTTATTAATTATGGGAAACAGGATCTCTTCAAACTGTAGGAGAGGCTCTTTTAACTCCTGTCTAGACTTTTCAAGACAAAATATTGATGAGTCCTTTAATGTTTGTGCAGAGACACAATCTGAGCAAAAAAACCCCATCGTTACCTCAAACAGCTTAAGACTCCTTATCACACATTCACAAAAAAATCCTTTAAATCACTCGGGCTAACATCCTCATTGTTAGTCACTGAAGTAAGGTTTCCTTTCATAGTTGGATACTTTCTTCATCTGTCACACTGATTAATTAACAGCTCACAGTATGAGCCCTGAGCTTAAATAGCCTACTGAAATGAGGAGATCAACGTTAATATTCCATAAAAAGCTGAAAAGGAAAAATGCTTTCTTTAGTATGAAGGGATCTGTCGTCTAATCAAAAAAATAACTCATTTCTGTTTGGTTACATTACACAAGGAGATGAAAGCACCCAGTTTGCAAGAGAGATTGCAGTGAAGGATTAGAACAAAAGTTAGAGTAGATTTAAACACTTTAGATTAAGCTATTTGTTGGAAACAAGCAGGTCTTGAACACCAGTGAAATTATTTTCATCATCATTAAAAAAAAGCCAGTCTATCAACACACAGTGATGAGATCTATAAAGACACAATACCATTGCCAGTAAAGATATATGGGGAAGAGGCAGGCAATTGCACGAAACGGAGAGTTGCTAAAACCTCAAACCTAAAGCTAGTTTTAGCCAAAGCATTTGTTGTTCCTCCCACACACACCTTTTTCCCCAAACTGTTACAGTCCAGCAATTATTTCAGGAGTTTGACTTGCAACAGCTACAAGTTCTCCCCCTTTTTTAAGCCCCTCTAGTACTGCTGAGTAGGCAAAAATTACAGATGCAAGAAAAGCTGACAAATGAGTGCAAGGCCCCTCCTCTCCAGTGCCTCGACAGTCAGAGCCCCTGCCAAAACATGCCTGAAAGCTAGTAAGGAGACAAAGACACAAAGATTCCATTTTCTCAGAGAAAATAGATTTCATGTAGAAACTGCTAGGGAGAAGAATAGCACACTGGCACGTGTGTCCTTTCAAAGGCAGAGCAGGAACGAATATTTCAAGAAAAAATGAAATCGTCTTTGCTTATTCGGTAAGCCCAACAAATGCTGTTTAGCCCTTTTTAAACTGCAAAGTGCTACAGGGGGTGTGAGAGGCAAAGCTTCCATAAAGCTGGAAAAACATTTTCAGTTATGGAGAGCCTTCAGTTTAACACAATCCAAGCTAAGAGTTCACGGCTGTTACTCTAAATCATCTCCCAGTAGTGCTGTAATACACGTGCAACCAAAACAAAGTAAACCCAGTTGTTTTAGCTCAAATGTGTTTGAATATGTTTACTATTAAAAGATTCTTCTCCCCAGGGTGTCATTAATAAAGTTGCAATGAGTCTAAAGCTGTGGCACTTAGAAACGTCCAAGTGTTCAAGGTTTTCGTAACAAGTTTACCACTTTTGGCTTGTTATGCTGCCGTGACTGGCGCTCATCACTGAGCTGGAACAGGTCTGCTTCTGAGCAGGAGGATCAGCAGCAAAGGTGAATGCAGGCAAGCAGAGCAGGAGAAAAAGCAAGAACATGATTTGTCTTTGAAACGAGGCACAAAGTTGGGAAAAACTCCAATGGATGGAGGGAAGATTTGGGACGATTCAAGATTCTCACTAACTTAGTAAAGAGGATATTTGCAACAGCATGCAAGACTAGAAACTATAATTTTAAGTGCGATTCCAATCCATTTGGACTCAGTGGCAAAAGAAGTCACTGTTAAATATAACAATATTAATATTAACATATTAACTACATGTTAATAACTTGTTGTTTTTATTAGCATGTTCATAAAAATAACATTCCTACCAGATTGGGAATTTGGGAAGTAGAGGTATAAAATCGAGATTTAGTCATTAGAGAGGTTTTCTAAAGGCTCCCAGCTCAGATAATTAGTGCTTATCAACATATAGCATTCTTACAAACTCTCTGCTCATAATATACCTTTTTTTTCTTATGTGAGGCTGCTTCTACACATCTGGTGGCAGAGGCACCTAAATTCAACCACCGTTTTTCAGTCTTTTAGCAGAAACGCTAATGAACTATAAACATAACATAGAAAACATTACATAATGAAAATTCTAGAACTGTGATTAATGCCCTGAATTGACATATTTGTACTTGAGGACAAAAATGTAACTGCTGAGAGCTCTCCAAGAGGACCCCCAGCGACCCTGTGTCCCACAGAGAGCCCCAAAGGCAGCAAGTCTAGCTCCCTGCTGGGCTCACCTTCACGTTCTCCTTCCCTCAGCCCAGCCATTCCGTCTGGCATCTCCCTTCCCCACCCAGACTCAGACTACGAGGATGTGGCACAGTTTTCACCTCAAACTCACGTGATGCCTCACAGACTTCGCTCTTCCATTCTATCTGCTTCTGAAGACTGTTAACAGACTTAGTCAAAGGATTACAAGTCCTTTCTTAACTGAAAAAAACCAAACCCACCACTTCAGGAGATCAGTGTTGGTTGTTGTACAGGGCTGGGGATAGTCAAGAAAAATTTAAGGAAACCCATCAGAAATTCTGATGACAAACAACCCTATTCTCTTCTCATCTGAGATGAACATTGCACATTTAGTTACGTTTATTGTTCATTAAATTTCGTGTTCCTTTGGCTGATCCCACCCACTATCCTCCATTTGTTAAGTCTAAGCATTTTCTAATTCTTCATAGCCAGACATTATCTAAATTATTCTTGGGGGTTTTTATGCATCTTACCATTGAACTGTTGCTCAGCCCCTCCAAAATGCCCTCCTCCTCACGCATAGCTATTTCCACTTGGTTTCCATTCTCAACCAGTCCAAAACACTATCATGGTTTCATTGTCAGTACAAAGAGATCCTATATGTTGTCTCACAGCAGAGATACGAAAAAAGTCTGCATCTACCAGTCTGATCCTTGTACCAATAACCCCAACACTCACTTCAAATTCTCATCAACTGAATCCCAAACTCTCCCTTGACCCCACCCTTAGCAACTAGAACTGCTGCACTTCTACACATAGATGAAGAGTGATATGATTGCCTGATTTCCAGGAATATTGTAAGAGAAAAGGAAGCTTAGTTCTGAGGTCAGATTCTAGAAGAACTGTTAACAGCAGAGCTATATTTAAGAAAAAAAAGGCTGCGTTTATAGACTACGTAAGAGAAACAGCAGAGAAGGAAGCAAGACTTATGAATACAGTTACAAACATGCTTCATCTTATACATCTGGTAAACTCATTCTTTAGATTACCATTATAAAGGAATCTTTTGAGAGAAAATTCAAGTTATATTATAGAAGGAGTTGAAAAATGTTATCACTTGATTTCACATATGTTCCCTCACTTGCCTGATATTATTCCTATTTGAATACTTTTAAAGATTACTTGAAGGTCAGATTCTAGTGTTATTTCAACCCACGGAAACTGTCTGATGCCTGTCACTTCAACTGAGTTCATTTTCACGATCACATGTCCAAGCAATATGTGGCACAGGGTTTGAAAAGGAAGGAGATTTATGTGTTTTAGTTGGCACTCATACAGCATAGGTCTTTAGCATAAAATTTATTAGCATTAATAGGCATTGTGTAATTAAATTGGTGTGTTTTAATTCCCTGAGGGGCGATCAGGGTTTTTTTGTGTCCTATATAATAGACAAATAAAAAAATGTGAGATTTTTTCAAAGCTATTTGAAGAATTCAAACTTGCACGTTCCTCCATTAATCATAATGGAGAAGAAAAGCTAAACAAGATGGATCCGAAATTCTCAAAATGTCTTCCATGAAACCGCATGGAAGTCAATACTAGAGACTAGTCTGTTTGAGAATACGCTGTATAATTACAGTATTTTTCAGGCCACAGACTCTTCAAAAAGTAACCATTAGACATTGAAAAGTATAGATCTGAAGAAAAATATTTGTAGGTTTAATTTACCATACTTTCTTGCTACTAAACTTATTTAAGAGATTCTAATTTAATAGTGCTTTTACAAGCAACTCAAATACTTGCTACTTAAGCCCTGGCATTTTCTTTCACGAATGCCAAGAATTTAGAAGGCTTAAGAATTCCATCATCTAACCCACTGCAATTCAGGGACAGGGGAGAGTCATTTATGTAGTTCCTTGAGTGCCTTCGAATGTCATAGGCTAAGATTGGAATATATTTCAGAGCAATTGAAAAATTGCAGGTGTGTTGTAGGTGTCATCAGGACTGGTGCATGACACCAATAAAGATCAGAATATTACCTAGACCTGTATTTGAGTAGTTAAGCAAGACTAATTTTCTATAAGAGAAAATTAATCCAAAATTACACTATGGAAAAAAGATCAATGCACAAAGGTCTAGTATTTGAGTTCTCAGAAACAGATCTTGCCAACACTAATCTGTAGCACTGAAAAATAAGCCTAGAGCTCGTTTTCTGGTACTTTTTTATTTTATTGTTTTATACCTCTGAATGGTCTCACATGAACAGCAAAGTAGAACAGCATGGAACAAAATACCACTGACGTATGTATTTATGTTTAAATTATTGAAGTTATAAGGCTTATTATCAGTATTATGTCACAGTTTAATACTCTGAATAATCTCATTTCATATAGAGCTAGCTGGAAGCAAAATATTTTATCTGAAAGTCTGAAATAAACATTAGTACAAATAGTACAAAACCACTAAGGCCTTTATAGTGACACTAGCGATTTCTCCTTGGGGAATGTCAAGGCCAATTATTGGCTGATCTATTAGTCATACCCTAAACTATCACACAAAATCCTTTATTTCTTTGTCTTCTAGACAAACCACTACAGAGCTGCAGACCAGCAATGAAGGGAACTGGGCAATTTGACCAACATCATCTGCATGAGTTCCCCAGCAGTCGATGAAACATGTTATCAGGTCTCCAAGGTACATCTCAGAGATTAGTTGCCGTGCCATACAATTAGTAAATGATTAAAACAAGCCGTTTCTTCAATTGCGTAAAGATACTTGCAGCGGTGAGAACTATTACCCTCTACCAAAGAGTCTGCCTTCCCAAATTATGGTGTTAGCACATCATTAACAATGTGCCACCTCAGCCAAATGATCAGTCAGTACAGTGGTCTCAGGTACAAAATAAAGACAATTAAAAAACTCCACCCACCTCATTTGAGCAAATCAAGTACATCTGAATCAGATTGCACGGAGCCATTTGAATGCTAGTTTTCAACTCCAGCTTTCTGTGCCTTTTGAGCCAAACTCACAAGTCTTCTTCTGAGGAATCAATAAAACTATGGAGGCAGAGTTAAACCGACAAGTTTTTAAAATTAAACATTCTCCTTTTCAAAAGAACAGGACCTCAGGTAAATGATATCTTTTAATACAGCACATGAAAATCTCAAGTATGGAAATCATTATTCTAGGCACTATATGCCATTTTATATTCCCAGCAGGATGTTTTTCATCTCATCAAGAGTTTCCGAGGCTGTTTAGTGTTCCTGTATATTCAAAACACATTTAAGGGTCTCCAAGAAGATCTGCTAATTAAAAAGCCTAGTCAAGTGGTCAGACAGACTGGAATTTGAGGATTATAGGTAAGAAGGATGAAATGAAGGCTTGGAAATTATAATTTCTCTTTCTGTGGTAGCAGCAGAAGCAGCTGTTATAAACTGGGCAAATTAAAGATGTGGCTGACTAAGCTGGCAGTCTGGAAACAAGACATTGCAAAAGCATAACAAGACATCTACACCCCACTTTTAAAAAGCCAAAAGTGCTGACCATTTCTTTTTTACTCTCTCTTCCTGTTATTCTGATCTGTCACAAATATCCTCCAGCTGGTACACTTCCAGCCCTCGCTCACCAATTCTAGCTTCCCACCCCCATCTTGGGGAGTTAATAGTAATTCCTGGGACTGCAGACAAGTGCTCCATAGTGGGAGTTGTCAGCAAACAAGAAAGGACATGTTTAAGTGAAGAGCAGGTGAAATAACAGAGCTGCAGTTCTATTCTTCTTCTTTTTTGCATATGAGGGTTGTTCCTGAAACATGTAAAAACAATCTTCTCATGCTGAACAATATTTATCATTCCTTGAGAGCTGTTTCATCTGCCCAGTAACATCAGCACCCTAGGTACAGAAAGGCTTCCAATTAAACAACAGATGGACTACCATCACATTTTCCAGATACACTGATTAGGTGTCTTGTAATTTACTATTTTCAGGGAAAAAAAAAAAAAAAAGAATTATCTCCCTTGATTTTCTCGTCTGTTTTCCAAAATATTTTTGAAAGGTTCAAAATAATTATGCCATGAGCTAATAAGGCTGTATATATTTTTTCCATATCAGAAAATGATGAAGGATATAAGAATTACTACAAAAATAAGTTACTTAGAATAAACGCAACAAATGCCACCTAAAACAACTCTTTGTCTTTTCTTGACAGCAGATATGGACTTCCTTTCAGAAACAGAATAAACATCAGTTGCTTTGCTTAGACAGCTTTTAGGTCAGTGTTGCCAACCTAGAATTTGTCTCAATTTACATTAACAAACCTGTAGTCTATTTTTGATCTCTGTTTATACATCATGAATGAATACCTCCCAATCTATTTCCTCTATGTTTATTTGTATTCAAGACAAACCTATCATTTCAGATTTGTGGGAGATGCATTTTTAAGTGCTGCCATTTCAGTACGACTCTAACGATGCAGCTAATAATGTTGCTGCATCGAAATATTGCATCTGATTTGAGGCATACTCAAGCTCTTTGCAAACAAGTACTCATTAACTGCATTTGAAAATTGCTTATGAGATTTATATTATAACTCTTTAACAGACACAAAATTGATACAGGCAAGTTCAGTATTCCATTTTTTTTATCAGAAATTAGTTTTAGGTGGCATAGAGTATTTGTCTGATGCCTTTACCTGAAACGAATCAATTGCCATTTTGTATTTTCATACAAGTCTAAAGTCATGAGAGAACAGAAAAAGAATTTTAAAGGTTAAAACTCATTTTCAGTAGTCTCTCCCCCGCCCCTCTGTTATAGTGGGTATTTGAGGAGGTTCTTTACATCTCCTCCCACACAGTTTCTCTGCTTCATAAGCAGAAGCCAGCTGCTGTTTCTTTCAAGTCTAGCAGTTAGTTGACATTTAACAATAGTTTATGGTTTTCATTCTACCTTAACAAGGAAAAGAGATAGAATATTAGTTTTAAAGAATAGATATTAAATCTGTATATTTCTAATTTCCAATGTTGTGCACCAGCATAGAGAACAGGATCAGTGAGTCCTGGCTCTACTGTTATAATTCTTTCCCCTGGAAAACAACTAATTGCAATTCTTGACCAGCAGATGTGATTTACTTATTTCCCTTTCAACCTCAGTTTCTAAAAAACTGCTGAGTACAGCATTGACTACATATCTGACTTCAAAAACATGGCAGCATTCTTTATCAGCTGCCATAAAAAGAAGGAAAGGTCTTACGTTTATGTCTACAATATCATGATTTGATGGAAAAACCAAGAAAGGTCCAGGACACATCAGAGAAAACTCTTCATTTTCCAGAGCAAGGACTGAAACCCCAGCAGAAACATGCAGAAAGAAAGATGTTAAGTCCTGCAAACAACTGCATAACACACTCATGTGAAAGATTGCTCCTCCAGTTTAATTCCCACCTCAAGGTACAAGTGCACACACATGAATGCAGCTGATACCTGACTTTGCTCCCAGATAAATTCACTGATATAACTCTGTTTAAGGTTTATCTTTCTGAAATTTATCTTAAAAGGAAGCTCAATTATGAATTTTAAATGCATGAAATTATGATGCCAGAGTACTGATGAATAGTAGTGCCATGGCCACTATTTCAACAGCTGAGAACACTTTCTGAAATTATTTTCAGATTACTAGATAGTTCGAAATCATAAGAAAAAGGAGTTATAAATGTCTCTCCTTTAGGACAAGTTTATTCACGAAGGAATCAGGAAAACAGAAGTAAATTAATAAGCAAAGTTCCCCCCAAATTGGGAAGTCAAAAAAGCCTGCTGTTCTTAACAGCCCACTGAAGCCCCCAGTAAACCTAAGTCCAGAAGTCAGTCATCTGGTAATACTGTGTTTATTTCATGAACTTTTTCAGAGCAGTAATTCAGAGTACAAAAGCCTTTTATCTGATGTTATTGACTAACAAAGAATTTTAAAGGAGGTAACATTAACAGAATTGCTGTAGGTGTGGAAAGAAATTTCTAACATGCAATTACTTGGTGACTCCAAACTTCAACTCATGTGTTTAGAGCCACACAAGTAAACCATCTCAGACAGTTCATTACACAGATGGTGCAAGAAAACGCTATACTGTTTTTTTCTAGGTCTAGGTCAGAAGACATCTATGACTGAGCATGATTTCTTCTTCCTGAATCAAGGCTTCCATGATTGAACACCTTAAAGGCAGTTATAAAAGTCATACTGGCCCACATCTGCAAGAATTCAGTAGTGCAGCTGTTTGCTGCACATGTGTTAAACAGACAGCACTAAAACGTATAAAAACAGGTCAAAGCAAAATGAAAAAGTATCTGAAATTAAGAATTTCACATCAATAACAGGAATAAAAGATAGAAAGTACCTTATCTCCAGGTCAGGAAGCTATAAGAACTAAGAAAAAAAAGCAGTTTGCAGCAACCTACACAATAGGTTCTGAGCATTATTTTTATTGTGTATTGCACTTATGAGGCACTATATTTTTCTAAACAGCATCCAAAGCATACTTTAAAGTCCATCCAATGAACATCTGATGTCACAGTAGTCTCTCAAGAGAAAGTTACACCTCTGTAGAGACAGACGAATATTTCAGAGATCAAATCTACTCAATGCTACTGTCTCTTGTTCCCTTGAAGTAAAAGTGAGTAACAGCTTGTCTGGAAAGCAGAATCTAATTAAAAATTATCTTTTCTAAAGGATAAGGGAGAAAAGCACCAATCTTTAAGCAAGGTGGTAACTCAGCTGGAGATGGATAGCGGTCTTTCTGTTTGCAAAGTAATGATTCAGAAGCACATTCAAAGCTACATTTAAGTGCAAAACACTAAAACACAAAGTACTGTAAATGGGGTGCATCTTATGGGAGTATGGGATCCAAGCATCCCCTTTCCTCCCTCAGTGATAGAAAACTTAAAGAAAATCAGGTATACCTGTGTTCAAATACATAAGAAAAATGATCTGTAATATGTCAGCATACATGCTGAACTTTTAGAAGAGTGTTCTACTGATTTCGATTAGCATTTATACTTTGAAAATTACGGTGTAATAGTCAAAGCAGCATAGGTGTTTCGTGTTTTGTATGAATGAGAGAGATTTAGACAGATTGATTCTTTTTATTCTTCTACAAAGTTGCTTTGGTTCTATGAACAGGATTTTTTCTTCATACTTGTTTACTTCTATTTGGGTTTGTATTTTTTAAAGCAGCTTTTACATTGTCAACATTGGTTCTAGTTTCCACTATGCATAAAGTAAAATAAAAAGTACACACACAAGTGCACATACAGCAAGGTCCTTTGCAATATTCAATGGAATAAATACAAGAATAATCCAATGCTCCAGGACTCTTCAGCCACAACACCTTCCTTCATACACATATACAGCTGTTTCAACTTCATTACCAAGGACAAAGTAAATAATTATTATAGTTTTTTCTTTACCAGACAACATGACCAATGAATCTATATGCATGACTGATCATAAAATAATATCCCATTCTCAAAGAAATAAAAAGATTTTAAAATTTTTTTATAGTTAGAACACGAGAGACATGTCTAAGTCATTTTAATTTTCTTTTGGGAAAAGGAGCTTATTATAAAAGATGAGGAGAAAAACCAGGCAGCACAATCACTTTCCAGACAGATAGCAGTTTGATCATTAAGGCTTCCATACAAAGTATCAGAAACCCAGGTTTTCAGGCCCTTCTACAACAACAGAGCCCTGACATTCCAGAGGCACGCCAAAAACACCAGGCTATCAACCCTTCTTGGGGTAGCAAGGGGTCTTTTTTGCCTTCATCTCATGCAAAAGACCTTCCTAGAAAAACATCCATTGAAAAACGTATTTCTTCAAAACATCTTGCGCTTTCCCCACAGAGTACAGAAAAGATTAAGTAGTAGTTTCAGTTTTGTATACAACTGCAATTGCAGGGGAAAACAGGCAGACTGAGAAAAAACATTCTTCCTATAAAGTTTAAGTAATACCTTTAATCATATTACAAGCTTAATGCATTACATTAATTTTTTTAATTAACACAGTTGGACTTTCAGATCAAACAGAGAAGAGAGAAAAGATTGTGATCCAACAAAAGGATGTTATAAAAACACTGCTGCTAAAAACATGCCAAGTATTTTCTTGTGTTTGAAGACTAACAAAGGGGGGTTTCCTTAAGGCGGTTATTAGGTGTTTTGTCTTTATTTTTGTTACTTTTTTTTAAGTGGCAAGATCATTTCTACAGCTTTGTTAAATACACTCTAATCTGTATTCCTGTGAATAGTAATTTTCTTAAGACAATTTTTTTCTATTAGTTGTGATAGAATTTCTTTCTCTCAAGTTTGCATTTTACAGACCACAAGCCTCAGAGGATCACTGTGTGGAGGAAAAACCCTGGGCCATCCCATCATGTCGATATGATACAAATCGCAGTCCAGTTTGGTATTCTTTCCATTCTGAAGGAGTCTCATATCAGGTAGTGGAAGCTAACTTATTTCTTTGCTGTTGAATGTCTTTTTTTTCACAGCATCCCCTTTCTTAAGCACAGTTTATATTTTAGGATTCTGGGGAACCTTTAAATTGCTGCTGTTAAAGGGCCACAATAAGATGTGTCTGTTCCACTACAGAATGGGAGGGAAGATGGGCTGGTTATGGAGACTCCAACACCTTCCCTTTCTCACATAGCCCAGAAAACTCCATTAGAACTGACATGGCATGCAGAAAACAGAAGACAGGGCTAATTGAGTTTAAAAGCTATACAGTTGTAGCCTCATTTAGGAAATGCCTCCAGGCTTGCTGAAGTATTTGGTAATAAACCTAGACCACAAAGAGTGAATGTTCAACTCTACATGCCCAGAAGGGAGAGAAGATACTTTTCTCCATGCTCTTAAGCCCATGTTAGCCCCACCAATCTTTCTCCAACAAAGTAGGATTCCAGTAATCTTAAATTTTTCTTACCCTGAAGGCAGAACTATATACTGTTAGCAGTTTCTGTAATCTTGAATACAAATTTCTATTACATCATTACATCAGTCTCACCACCTGAAATCAAGAACCTGTCTTGCTACATTTTCATCTTCAGTCAACTAGGAAAATAGAAATGGCCACAAAGTGAAAAGAAATTTGCATTTAACATATAACTGACACAAGTGTACCTGAGAAGCTGTCTTCCCTGATCAACTGCTCACTTGGGCATTTAAAATAATTTAAATTATCTGCAACTATGATTTGAAATGTGATAATCCACAACCAGAATATCTACCATATTTAATGAAAGGAATACAGGATCAACACCCACAACCCAGACATAAGCACGTTCCAGAAATTTGAACTCATGCAAATTCAACATATAAACGAAACAATACCATGAATATGGAAAAACACAGCTAAAGTTCTTCTCACATGCTTCGTTTTTACTGAATCCAAGCTTTATTAAGCTTTTAGTGTCCTATAAGAACAGCCTCATGAATCACTGGGAGAAACACTAATTCTGAACATTTAGAAACTCCTACATAGGTAGGTTTTTATAAAAACACTGTAACCATGATTAGAGTAAGAAGCAGCATGATGAAGATGGAGGGTCTAGAGCCCAAGTCCACTCAGGAACAACCGAGGGAACCAGTGTTAAGCATGGAGGGAATACTTTATCACTCTCTACAACTACCTGAAAGGAGGCTGTAGCAAAGCATGCCTGAGTGAAAGTCTTTTTTTTTCTTCCTCAAAGTAATAAGTAATAGTACAAGAGGAAATGGTCTCAAGTTGCACCATCGGAAGTTTAGATTTGATATTAATAAAAAAAACCTCTGCACCAAAAAGGCTGACAAGCATCAGAAAAGGCTGCTCAGGGAAGTGAAATCACCATCCCTGAAGGTATTTAAAAGATATATGGGCATGGTGCTTAGGGACATTAAGTTGTGGACTTGACACTTTTAGGTTTACTGTTAGACACAATATCTTAAGTGGCTCTTCCAGCCTAAACTATTATATGAATTACAGTTTCAAATAATTTGCTGTGTTACCATATATATGCTCCTTTAGATACTGGCTAATTTCCCCCTTATATGACATTTGAGATACCATCATTATATCTTCCAATCCAAGACCTTGTTGCACTCACCTTCATGATACGAAAGCATTTCAAGACTGCAATTCTTAATATAGTTTCCTTTATAATATATATATATACATTACTAGAGCCACAGTGGAAGTATTTCAGCAGATACAACATCATCAGATAGACAAATCGTATCCTTGCTGTCCAACAATTACAGCACCAGCAAAACAGGAATATCTGGAATTCCACTCTTGTGAGGGCAGCTGTTATATCAGGAAATTAACTGTGCTTGGGGTTTTAATTGTTATGAAATATACTCAGGGCTTTTAGCAGAAAAGTAACAATCATTCTGGTTACTGAAGAAATTACTTGTGTACAAGGCAGTTATTAGGATGAAATTGTTGAAGTGCATAGCACGCTTTTTTGCCATGGTGAAATTGTGCAGATTCTATTCTATATTTAAAATCCCATTGAGCATGAAGAACAGATCCCTTTTATTTCAGAAACTTTTTTCTGAGTATAAAGATAGTCTTATAATGATTTTGCCAAACCTGCCACTAACAAGAATTTTTTTACTAACTCATATTCTGATCTAATTAAAAACAACAGTCTGGTTATATAATTGTCATTCTCTCAAGTTTTGCCTTGGTTCCGTGTTACTCCTCAGAGTTTGTGGCAACAAGTGCAAGAATAATTATTCATTTCTCTTCAGCCAAAACTGAAAAGTATTGATTGCAGTAGCCATGCATAGTAGTTTAAGTAAAATCGTTCTTCATTAATATCGAGAAGGAAATAAAAACAGACAATTGTTTTCAGTTGGCCAACGTACTATTTTACATTTATTTACTGTTCTGATCAAGATTTCTTCTAAAATTAAAACATTTATGAGATTTCTTTCTGCACATATTAGTAGTACATATTGGAAGAACCCGAATTGTTGTATGAATACACAGGGTCAGTAGAGAGCTATTTTGATGATCAGAGATTTGAAAGACCTTGTATCAAAGAACAGACACCAGGTAAACAAATTCTCAGTAAATTACTTCTGCTAAGATTCAAAGTTTCTAAATAAATGCAGAGGCTTTATTCTTCTTCAATTGTATTTACCTTCAGTATAAAGCAGATCCATGTCTACTCCATATGCTTTGAATTTTAGGTATGAGTTATCGTTAAGTTAGAAAAGAAATGCACATATAAGTGCACACATTTACCACACTTCAAATGTGAGGCTTGTACAATAAAGAGAAACAACTTTTCTGAGATTCATTACCTATCCCTTTAGCAACTTTTACTATTTAATTATTTATTCACAGAATAGAAATCAGCTTTACTTTTTTTAACACTGCACGAATACTTTGAAAAGAGTCCACTCAGCCAAAATTGGAATCAGCTAGTATTTACATGGTATAGTATCAGACTTCCACACAGTGAACTAGTTTAAAGGGGGAAAAAAAAGCCCGAGATTTACAGAAGCATTTAATCAGTATAAAGAAATAATGCAGCTATTATAACAGGCTCCTAGAAATGGTGGAGCGCTTTAAACGAGTTTTACTTACACAGCATTTCTTCTTCTCCTTTGAATTATTCTAAAAAAGCTTCACAATTAACATATTGTACACATTTAGCAAGGTTTTTCAAAGATCATGACTGTTTCTGGATAGACTCACTCCAACTGGTAAACAATTACAGCATACATTACAGTAAGGTGCATTAAATGTTTGGCATCTGTGAGGGTATGGAAACTTGTGCTTACCCACAGTTGAGTTCAATAATCAAAACCAAGTCAGTTATAATTTTAAATGGGGGTAAAAAAAAACTAAAAAAAGAGAGCAAGGGAAAGGACAAGAAGTCTAACAGGCAGAAAACATTACAACAGCCAAGTGGGAACAAATGAGAGATTATAACCAGGGTGCAGTCACAGGACTATGTGTAACTCTGTCACAGCTAAACACCAGTAGCTTCTGGTGAAATTAGTTCTGTGTGCGACTTTTTAGTAAAAGTATAAAGAAGCATATTCAAAAGCCAAAGAGCACAAAGAAAACATAGTCATGACTATTCACAATGGTGAATTCTGTACTGAATGTGTGAACGGGACATGAGTTAGCCAAAATACAAGCAACTCTCCATTGCCTGAGATCTTTGTAGTGACACAAGCCACGCAATTTAAACAGAAAATGCCTGTCCGTGCTAGGAGGGGAAGACAAAATACCACAAAACCTGCTATCCTCATGGAAGAATGGTAACTTGAGAAAACATTTGGCTCTACAAGTTCAAAGGGCTATTTCATCTGCATTGTAAGTACAGACCCAGAGATCTTACAGTATTCCTGTCTCCATGCTATTGTTTTTTGTGCCATTAATGGCATTTAAATTATAGACCTGATGCAGCCATGGAGTCAAAACACCACATCACCCGATGAGACACTATTATACTGTCAGTGTGTCTGTGTTTTAGCTGTACTTTCATATGCTGTACTTCTTTTCAATCACTCTTTTTCACTGCCAAAGAACAGATACAAGAGACGAGTCTATTTTTAGCTCCACTGAAATTTCTTGCTCAGGCAGCTGCAATACTTCATTCATCACATATCCAAGCCTCCTGTTTACATCAATGAGGTACAAATATACAGAGGCAGATAAATAAACATTTATGAGAACTTAAAATGAAAATATAAAATACAGTTGGGGAGTCAAATAGAAATAATATGCTTTAAAGTAAACTAATTTCTAAACCAGATCAGGTGGGATTTTTTTGTCTCTTTCAGGTTTGTTTTTTTTTAAGTATTAGGTATTTTTTTTTCTTCCCCTTTCAGTAAAATACTCTCAATTTACTGAAATACTGTTTCTCAGAAGTAGGTATTTATTGACCTGTACATGCAGTTATTTAAAATGTCAAACATCGATTAAATAACAACTTGCACTTTGACAGCATCTTAAAAGAGAAGACATAGAATGTATTCTTAAAAGAGAAGACATTGAAATTTCTCTACAATTGCATGACAGAATCTGAGACTTTTTTTTCTAAATTATTCGACCAAAAGAGCCAAACTAGACAGTAAGAGCTAGGTACCAGATTCAGATTTTCAGCCANGCCTTCTATAAGCTGATCTGCTGCTTGCAACCCTCAAAAAACCAGCTCCACTTAAGATGAAAGGGTTTATTTATACATGGAAGAATCTTTAAGATTCCATGATTTCCTCCTTTCTGCAGTGCAAAGTATGTGCAATTCATCAACTCAAACCCTCAAGTTAGTGTTTCAAAGTATTCACATGGAGAAAAAAAGTCACGGTAAACTACAGTCAGATAATTCTCTTTAACGGCTTATTTCTTATATCTAACGCCATATGCAAAATAGCAATGACTTTTGCTTCTTAAAGACAGTATCAAATCAGAAAAGCTAAATATCAGGAATCCATGAAATCATCTGTGCATGTTCTAAACTTGCCAAGAGTATCAAGGGCAAGTGAATATATTCAACAGTTCAGCTACACTTTTAAAATTGCTCCACTTAGCAAGAGGAAGAGAAAAATCAGCCTACTATTTTCTTTTGAAATCTTGACATTATTTTACTTTTTCTAAATGAAAAGAGTATTTTACATCTTAACAGTGACATAGCTTCTTTATTTCTTTCGGCTTCCCCTCCAATTAGTGTGATTTATTTCCTCCCTGTACTCCATTTTCAAAATCATGCAAAGTCACAATGATTTGGCATTGAATATCAGAGTATGAAATCATAACAAAACTCTGCCCAGCTATTCATTCAACCTTTCTCACAACTACAACAAAGGTTTACCACACTATAGGCATTGAAGAAAGTTATGCCTATATAGGAAGATCCTAAATACAATTTTTTTATAGTGTCAACAGTCAAAACAATATGTTTATCCTTTAGAACAGAAAGCTCAGTATTCTTCAGATATACAAGTTCTTCTCAAAGAGCTGACAACAGGTAAATCTACTTTGAAGTCTAATGTTGTCTGAACTACCTCTATCAACAGAAGTGCCTTTGATGCTGTTCCATCAATCCTTATTGATGTATACTCAGAATGATTGGAATCAGAGACGCTCTGACAAAATGAATGAGGTTGGAAGGGACCTCAGCCCCTCACTTAGTCCAGGGTCCTACTCAAACCAGAGCAAAACCTGGCATTACCCTGTACTGAGTGCCTTGCCCGATCAAATTTGTATATCACCGAGAATGAAAATAGCAGCCTCTGCTGGCATGTCACTAACAGTAATGTAAAGCAAAAATTTATATGCTTATTTAATAACAAATCTACTTAGAGACTTACATCAGCCAGTGACTGAACTGGAAGAAATATATATTTTAGCTATAACATTTAGTTGTATTTCATGACTTATATTCTCCTTTGTAAAAAGAAACAGCTGTACTATGTCATGTACTACTCCATGGTAACCATTGCTAAATGCAGTCAATCTAGTCTAGACCACTAGGTAATGTTTTAGTAAATGACTTGGTAATGATTACTGAATGTTGATATAAATTATATTGAAGATACATTTAGTTTTTGAATTGTTTTAAATCTGACCATTCATGAAAGGCATTTGCCAATGACTTACTAATATTTAATTTCTTTTAAATTAATGCCATTCACCAGAAATGCCTCAAAGGCTCTTCACGAGTTGGTGGAGTCAACCTGGACTGGATTCAGTCCAAGTGCCAACGGTTTGTTCTGACAATTCAACCTGAAAATCCTCCTCATACAGAAGTAATCAGCCTTTCCTAAATTCAACTTTAAAATTCAGCCTAAAAATTTCCACGTCACTGAGAGCAAAGTAAAGTAACAGCAGGCCCTTTTCAAAACCTACTCTGAAGACATACTATTTAGCCCAGAGCTATCCCTAGAACACTGTTATACTCATTGTTTATAAGTTCATTTTTAAACCTACTGCTATGTCCTATTGATTAGATCAACATGAAATGCACTGACAGAGTAGGAAGAGGACTGCATTTGAACACAAACCAAAACAGAGGGATCAGTATCCTCTGTATTCCTAACGAATCACAGGTCTCATGTTAAGCTATGTATTTCCAAGATTGCAAGGGATATTAATGATTAAATACATTCCATTTTATACCTTGTTATATATTTTCAGATCTTTTTTCCTTTTTAAATCCAAGGAAAACACAATTTGTTATTCAATATAGAAGGTATCAAAAAGAAATGGGTGTACTACTTTTCCAATACATGCATTCATTAATACTTTTAAAGATACAAAATTCAATTCTAAAATCAGTACATGCTAAAGCAGATATTATTTATTGCGTGCTGATAGAAATAAGCATTTAGAAAAATCAGTGGAAAAATATTTGTATTTTCTTCTCAACTGCATAGAAAGATTTTGCTCTGGGAAGTCCAGCAAACAGATAAAAATATTTGACATTGTAAAATCCTTTTTCACTCTACCATGAAAGAAATCTATTATACTTTGTATTTCAAAGATCCCCTTTTATTCAGAACTGTTTACTTGCAGTCATGCTCTTGGTGACCAAATTTTGAATTTTCTGGTAAAATCTTTAATGTATTTAGTAATTTTTAGTATTTCAAATATTTGCCTATTTTCTCCAGATAAATTCCTTGTCTTTTTCCAATTTTCAGCTTGCATACAATGCATAGCACAACTGTGTGTAATACTTAATTTCTTTAGTCAAAAATCAGGCCACATATATTTAATCATTTCCTTCTCTACTCAAGTAGCAAGCACCTATACTCAGGGACATTAGGTCGGACCAAAGGAGGCATAATGAAGTAGAAACCATGTGTCCACTGCATGCTTTTCGCTGGTTAACATCACTCAAATATGTAGGACTGTAGAGAAACTTGTAGTGGGGCTATCATATCAATAATTTTGAATACTGTTATAGATTTAATTATATGAAAAATCAAATAAATTTGAATAAAATGTAAGCTACCGCACTAGAGAGAGTTTGCATATCAGTTCAATAATTACTTTTATAATAAGACAATTTGCCATAGATACTCTCTAGAGTGAATACGAATTAGCATAATCTGCGAATTATTTTGCTGAGCTCATTCAGACGCCACTGTTTAAACTGCAGTTTTGGACATACATTTTTAATCACATACATGGCAGCTGAGACATCATTAGTTTTCGTTATTAAGCACCTATGCTTAATTTGATGAAATACGGAGAGCCCTATTTGACAAGTAAAGACACCCAAACCAACTCCAAATGCAAAAAGACTT
This sequence comes from Serilophus lunatus, assembly GCA_013399895.1. Classification (NCBI taxonomy): domain Eukaryota; kingdom Metazoa; phylum Chordata; class Aves; order Passeriformes; family Eurylaimidae; genus Serilophus; species Serilophus lunatus. The sequence continues at coordinate 270,173 of VXBA01004372.1, read as the reverse complement.
CCCAAACCCACAGAAACACATATGCCTGTATTCTGATCCTAACAAAAAATGCCTCTGTTGCCTGATGTAGGAAGAGCTTTCTGATCATAATTTTCCCAAACATAGGAAAGGCAGGAAACTCTGTGAATAAGGTATGATGAAAATGTCAAATCTAAATAGAACCACAAGTGTGTATCCATGACAAGTTTAACAGGAAAATATATAAAGAGTGCATTGAATTATCTTCAGTTTGTTGTTAGAAATTGTTATTGTGGCTTATTAAGTCATAAGCCAAACACACATATCCCCTTGCCATGCAATTGCCTAGTTGCCACAGTTCGCAACTGAAGGAAAGCTCCCAAGGCTGTTATGTCCCTTTTTCCTTCCTTGCAGTGCATTTTTGCAACATATTTCTGAGTTTCAGCATTGGAGTCCAGCTAGAAGCATGCTTCTGTTGCCATCTACTATTCTCCAATAGACTCTTCCTGCCCCATGCAGGGAAAATGTAGAACAGTGGTGGAAGAAGCAGGGAAGGTAGAGGGAAGAAATAGAACCAGGAGCTCTACCTGACCTGTATTAGGCAGCATCCTTTTTAGTCATAATACCTCTTCAACTACACCTCATCATAAGCTGTTACACACCACACCTCTCACAAGAATAGGCATGTTTTCTGTGTTTCTGCACCCTCAATCTCATTTTACATAAGCAACCTTTGTTCTCCTTCATTATCTGGAGTTAACGAATGAAAACTCAAATGAAAGTCAGCAAGATTCATACTATAGTATATTTTTACAAGTAGTTTTTCCAAGTATCCCCAAAGGCATCCAGAGAAGACTAACTACATTAATTTCAATTACCCAATCTTCTGAATAATAAACAAAACAAGGCATAAAGTTCCAGTAATAAAGCAGTGTAGCAACACACTCAAGCAGTCAAACGTGTAAGGAAGCTTGAAACTCAGTTAACTTATTCCAAAGTCAATTAAAAAGAAAAAATCCTTTCTTAGTAAATCCCCACCTAAAACATAAAGTACACCTTCATAAGACTGACTGGAGTTGGCATATTCAGAGCAGAATAAAACTACAGAGCACTTTTTAAGGTTCAACTTTGCAGATAGGAAAGGCTTAAAGCTCTCTTACACTAAAGGTAGATCATAGCTTCAGTATAAAGGTTATCAAAGGAGAAAAACTGCCTTAATGGTTATATGTTGCTCCCACTAGTAATTCTCCATATTAATCATCTTTAAACAAGACATTTATCTCTGAGCTGTTTTCCCACATTTTCTCTCCAGAAAAGAGCTTGTAAGATATAACGAGCCTTCTGTTTTTATCTGGGCCATCCAACTGCTTGCTGACAGAGTAATAAATAAACTCCGCAGTTTGCTACATATGAATATTATTTGCTTTTATCTTCTCAGGTTTACTTTCAGTGTGACTTAGCTAAAAGCTAATTTGCATTCTAAAAATCCTTTTCAGACTCGCAAATTCATATGCTAACATTTTCAGCTATCAAAGTCATATGCATAAATACTGGGTTCATAAATTGTATTTCTAGATTTAGCAGTTAAAGCTAAGCCTTTTGATAATGAAAACAGATTTTGAGTCTGTGGTTTACCTGCTAAACCTCTTCCTGGAAAACTACTGAGCTGGAGAAAACACATCCTGAGTACAGATTTCTTGGCTGCACAGTGTCACATATCACCCAGGAACTGTCATCAGCACAAGAAGCAATATCATCTTAGGCCAATGAAGAAAGCAGAACATCTAGCAAAGAATATATTAGCCTCTTAGTTAAGGACAAGAAGAGTCAACCATAACCCACAATCATTACATTCATTTCCTAATTGAAGGGAGAGAGTCCCAAAAATAGGTTAGAACAACCAAAGGGCTGAATTTACAGAAATAATAAATGCTGCAGTTATCTTCCAAGAACCTATACCCAAAATATCCATAGAGACTTATATCTAAGTAACATATATAGCTGTTTAAATAGCTACACACATAAAATGACTCTCAGAAGTCCTCCTAAATTATATGGGGTAATAATGATCCACAGGCCTAAAACTGCATTCTTGAAACTTTGGAATTAATATTGCTAGCCTTACTACTGGCCTGTATGTCCAGGAACTCTCTCCTAAAATTTGGCCCTGGAAACACTTCCCTCCCAAGTAACAAAAGAGTAGGTACTTGTACTGCCTCCATCTCAAGGAGCAGCTTACCCACCCAGGACACAGAAGACCTGTGATTTCAGACTAAATACACCCCCAGCTACAACCAATAAGCTCTCAAATGTTTCTTCAATAAGCTTTCACAATCTCCAAAGAGCAAATATTCAGCTGACAATAGAGGATATACCTGGCTACAGCTCGGTAATTAAGACACCATGTTCTTGTCTTTAAGATTTTCCCTGACTGCTGCTCAGAGGAGCAGAAAGCAGAGGGGAAGGGAACTGTGTGCTCCTTAAGCCTGCTATGCAGGATATACTGAGAAGTGAGGCAAGGGGGCACTTGGGAAGAGGGGTGATCAGCATCAGCCTGGCCTAAGCAGCAGGAGAGTCATCTGGCAGATATTTTGTTGACCAGTGGCTTTGGGTTCCTCCGTGGTGAGACAAACACTGAATGGGGTGTTTTGAGGACTCAGGTTTTGGATTTCAGTACCATGGGCTAATTAAGCACCTAAACCATCTGTAGAACACATTTCACAAAAATAATGCAGCTTGATCAGTTTTACATTAGGCTAATTCTGTAATGATTTTAAAAGCCTACTAAAAAATATCTGCGTATTGTAAATGTGATTGAAAAATTAATCCTATTCTTTCTTATACAATCAAATGGCACTCAGTATTTTTAGAAAGATCTCTGGATTCTATAAAAATGGAAAATGCCATGAAGATCACTTACAGTTATGAATGGGTTTGTTTGCACATTTAGCTTCAGCATTACTTTTTCCGAGTTTAGTTTTAATATTACACCATTTTATTTCTCAGTATGCCAACACTGCACAAACATCATCTGGGTGGTGAAAGCTGGGGGCAGCTGAACTGCTTTGTAAGGACTCTGCTGGTTGGCGTTCTGTGCTGTGCAAGGCAGCATGATGATGATGCTTAGACTTGACTGGAAGTGAACCACTTCTTTTAAAATAGAGAAATTTCTGAACTCACAGAACTGGAATTTTGGCAAGTAAATCGCTAAATGACAAATACCACAGCAGCTGAGCACAAAGATTTCCATGTAATATAAGACACCTTGCCACGATTTGAGGACAGTGACCAGTTCAACTCCTTAACCCTGCAGGATGGCAAGACATTTGTTACATAACAGCAACTTCAGATGGCATTTTTAAATACTGCCATCTTTTCACTGAAGAACAGAAGATTAGACTTCTACAGACTCTGAGAGACAGGGAATGGAGCCAGCAGCAATATTTAGCACAGAGTGACTGATTTCTGGCACCATCTAGCTTCCTCTGCAACGGGAATCTGGCAGCCTGGTAGGTGCTTTTCAAAGACACTGATTGAATAGTTGATACTAGTGCTATACAAAGGCTCAAGACAGCACAAGAAAGAATAAAAAAGAGGAGGTCTTAAGCCCCAAGACTTTCTTTTTTCCTATTAAAGATAGTGAGGAAGAAATCTTGGGCAGAATACCAAAGCCTAGAGAATTCAAACTCTGAACAACATTCAGCTTCTGACTATGCACCTCTGCCAGAAACCTATAATATACATGAAAGCATTAGACACAAAGAAACCATAATGCAAGATGGGCTATTAATTGTTCATTTTCATGAAACACTGTATAATCTGAAAGGTGCAGATTGTTTTGATCAATAAAAGTATTATAAATTACAAGAACTGCAAAATTCCAATGAGTCTTTCTAACTATTTTTAGTCATTCATTACACTTATAAGGGGTTTTGAACTCTAGAAACTAGCTATCAGCTCTATTTGGAAAAATGCTGACCCTTTGAGAAAAGGAACTATGTTTTGTTGCCAAATGTCAAAATTCATTAATTGATGAGATGTACAACCTTTGAATGTTTGTGCTCTGTAAAATTTTGCAGAAACATGTTTGCTTGTCAGCATAAAGACATTTTTACAGACTTACACTTTGGGAAACCAGAAAAGACAACAAAGAAGGTTGTTTTATATCCTCAGTGGAGGAGGAAATGGCTGAGAAAGAAGAGAAAAAAAAATCTTTCTGGGATTATATCAGACAAGCAAGCATAGTGTCTCCAATTTGGAAACTTTTTCCAATTCCCACAGCGAAATCTTCTTTCCATTTTTCCAAAATCACCTGTAATGTGCTTTAGGAGCTCATCCCTTCACATTTGGTTTACTTGGCATAGGCCCAATCAAAGCAAAGATTCTCAAATGCAACACCAACCCGCTTACTTTCTCTTTTCAACTACATTCATCCACAGCTACTGAAATAGAAAATTAGCTGCATTTACACACAGGTAATGCATAGGAGACTCCTAATGGAAAGAATGGAACATAGTTACATGCTTTTTCCTATAATCCACCTCAAGTAATATTTCTCTCCCTCAGGGTCTCCACTTCATATATTCAGTGTGTACAGGCAGTTTCTCAGTAAAGAGGCCTAAGGTTATTCTGCTGTTAATTCATTCATGATCAGCTTTGTGTTTGGTGATACCATCTAATAACCAAAGTGCAAATGCAAGGGAGACATAGCTGCCTATTTTTTTTAGGTATCTCAAAGTTTTTCCTTTAAAGAAGAGTCTTACATTCTCATCTGCCTAAATATGCAGGTTTTTAGACTCTGCATTTTCCACTACTTTTGATTATTCATGACTATGAAGGACCATGTATTTTCCATACTGTAGGAACAGGGGAAGTCAGACCACTAGCAACTCAATATTTGGTGTAGCATAAATAAGAGTATCCAAGCAGGAAGGAATTTTAAAATGTGAATCTGAGTAAGCAGTCAAATGAACCCAATCTGAAGTGCAGGCAGAAATTCAAACTGAAGTTTGAAACTACTCTCAAAGTCAGCACTTGTTATTTGAAGACACATTTCGCTCATTGAACAGTTACAGATCAAAATGAAAGAGCAAGCAAAGCAAAATTAGGTAATGGGAGCAAAGCAGAGAACATATTCGTAAAGGGGAAAGGAAAGTTGAGACATCTGTCAACAACATATAACTTGGATGTCTGTTTTATATTCAGTTACATATTATTCGATTGTCATTACTACAAAGCATGAATGTTTACATAGCTTGGATGAGCCACCAGTTCTAGAACTGAAGAATCTTAGGCTATTTCACAGTGTTCACCTGAAAGATATATTGTAATGAATTTTATATATTTCTGTGGTAGTCCTGCACTCAGATTTCAATCTTTAGTGATGCGGAAAAGAAAGCAATGTGATTTTTAACTGAAACTCCTCTGACTGTCAGGGGAAAGGAATTCTTTAAACCCATTGGTCCTTTTAAAATTCTCTGTATGCAATTTCAGGTTAACATGTTTAAAAAGTCTGGTAAGTAATTTTCTAGAAAGCAGTGAAGAACTTTCACTAAGCCCTTCTCTCTCTTTCCTTCAGCCTCATGGGCTGCTGTGCAGAGCTCTCCCAAAGCAGACAGGCTTGCACACACACACTCACAGAAGCTGCCTTTGTGCCAATGTGCCTCAGTGGAAGCATGACTAACCTGAAATTGTCTGCCCCATACCTTCTCAGGAAAAATGCTCCCATAGTTTTGATTGTGACCTTGTAAATGGCCTCTTTCTAGAAAACAGCTCTGCTGTTTTCTTCCACGTGAAGTTAGATTTCCTGGCATGCACATATGCAAAACTTGTCAAAAAAAAAGTCAGATGTGATTTTTCCTGTGTCCTGCATTCTCATGTACCAATAAGTTGCAAACTTAGCTAAAACATATACTCTGTTTATGCAAGTATTTTCAGAAGACACATACTATGCAGGTAATCCAATATAATCACAAAGAGCTGAAGGATATTCTGATCCTAACATTCAGGTACCCAAAATAGGTGCTTGAGAATAATTACTGGAAAGGAGACAAAGAACAGAGAAGAGAGAAAAAGTGTTAAAAGCATTATAGGAACCTTTCTATGTGATATTCAGAAGGAGCTTGTCATGAGTAGCCCACTCCCTTTTTGCACTGAATAATTCCCAGCACTTCTGTATCACATCTCAGATACACATATTGAAGACAACTTTCTAATCTTGTAAATGTGATTAGACAGAAGTAAGAGGAGAGCAAAAAATACCAATAAGCTTCCCTTCCCCTTTGCCCTCACATGACTGGCCAATACTTGTCATTTTGCAAATACTCAAGGAATTCACTGACTCTGCAATTGAGGGAGGAGAAGACTGAGAGAACCGATTTGTATGTGCATCATGTTATGTTTTTATTTTATAATTTAAAAAGCTATTGTATATTTCTCTAATAACAGGCATAAATTTGCAGTACTAGAGAAAGAGGTGTCTAGGATGTGTCAACTCTTATTGACTTCTTAAATGGATTTTACACTAGAGAAGAATCTAGATCTCAGAAATCATTTTTCTTCAAATTCCTTCCAATTTTTGCCATAGAAGTGTGGCAAATCAAAAAGTTTTAGCTCTTTGTTCTCCTTCCTCACCTCACCGTGTCTTACATTATATTAGCAATGCTGTGAACACCACATGACAATAATACTGAACTCTTACCCAGGACCCTCAAGACAAGATTCTCACATGTCAGTTAAGCAAGATCTACATTTCACGACAAGAAAATTAAGTTCCAGAAACATAAGGGACTGGCTGTATCCTTTCTTTGGTCATATAATAGTCTTCCTTCCATCCTATTCACTAATTTATTTCTTCCTCAGTCTTCCATCTCCCACATCCTTCAGCGACAGTATTTGGAATCTTAAACCAGTCTCAATCAATGGGGATGAGGTCAACCATCAGATCCATGGAACCAGGAACAGCAGAATGCATTTATCCGAAGTCCAAGTGCAGTGGCCTATTCATACAGCTGTGCTGCCTGCTAGTTATTGGGTTGAATTGAAAACAAAAGTTATATTAAAAGACAGACAGATCATTATTTCTCCTTTTGCCCCACCTACTCAAGTGCCTGAGGTCATTTTCCACAACAAAAATGAAAGCCCTTCTTGGGAGTGTTTTTGTGCTAAACAGCAGTGGTTAATTTCTTGCAACTAATTAGTTATTCAAGTGAAAGTATAATGATCCTCCAACATGATTGAAAGTGCTTCAACTGAGTTTCCTGCTAACAGCATACTTCTGGAAAAGATGCAATAAATCAGCAGGGTTATGGAAATCTTTAAACAAAGCAAGTCTGCAACAGGAACCCATTAAAGATATATCCATGTAATATTTATGTACCTGGCTGACTTGTGCTTTTAACCTAGCACTTTCAGGTATAGCTTTTTAGCACCTGGTAATATCCAATCAGAATCAAATTCACCCTATCTGCTAAGAGCCAGTATACTGTCTCTGCACTGGGTGTTCAAAGTACAGCGTTACCGCAGGACTTAAGGAAGGCTGCCTTCCCACCAAATGGAATTTCATCCGGCTTTTTCTGAATAAAAATACAAATAGAATGCCTCTGAGCAGCACAGAAAAGTTCATCTGTGAGCCTCAAAGTCCCTGATTACCCTTTATAAGAAAAGGGAGATAGGTACCAAAACAAGAGAGATTTCACAAATCCAGAGAGGCATTGATGAAAAACCAGATTTTCTCAGAATAACAAACATCACCTGTGATTGTTCAGGTTATGATTTGTTGATTAGAAGTGGCCACTGACATGGTAATAGCAGATCTCAGGATTTTTAGAGAAGGTGGTGACTGCATAAAATGTCTTCCTCTTACTCCAAAAACTATTAATTCATTACAGTTTGTGTATTTAAATGCATTGAGTACTGCAGAAAAGCAAGACACTGTGGTGTAAAAATGCATTTCAATCATGTCTGAGGCTTCTAAGATGTTACATATGTACTGATTTGAACACATTTCTTCTGACACATTAAACCATGTCTGCATGTATTTTTAAGATAAACATACTGCTTTGTTATACATACTTTCTCTCATCCCATTCACTCATCCACTTCATTGCAAATCTCCCAGTCAGTCTTCCTATTGCTTTAAGAGAGAATCTGGATTGAAACTGATCTCAGTTGAGGTCCCAAATATGATTTCTTGGCTTGCTCTTGTTTACTGAAGAAAATGGCTGCAAAAAGGCAAATTTGCAGCTGCAGGGTTGTAAAAAGCAAACTTTCGGAAGAGATGTAGGAACTGCAGTTTACTTGGATCTCTGGGACATAGAAGGAAGCAAGAGCACTAAAAGAAGTGAGCAGGATAAGGAGATTGAAGGACAGAGAAAAGGAGACCAGACGTCCCTCTCCCTTCCCAGTAAAGTCATCTTTGCTCTCACAATAGCTTTTTGGACCAATGACCACTTTTAACTTGCAGCTTCTGCTGGAAAAATAAGTTAAGAGTCTAGGTTTATTTTGCCAATAGGAAGTTTAAAGTGGTCACTAGAGCACAAAGCTTTTCAAAGGCCAGCTGAGCTCAATAAGGACAAGGAGGAAGATGAGCAAGCCACAAAAACACAGGCAGATTACAAACTATTGAAGGGTGCACCATTTTCTACAATAAAGATAAGGCCTTTATAATAGTTCTGGCAATCTTGTATCTATTTATTGTGGGTTATTTTGCTTTAGAAGATGTGTTACTTAAAAATACCTTTGCCAGAGCAGAAAATAAGTAGTTTGTGTGCTTGTGTTTTAGCCTTGATTAAAAAAACCACCGAAAAAAGTAAAGTAACTAGGCATTTGCTCCCTGAATACATGGGATTATGCTTCACATTTGTGCTGTAAGCCATTGGATCCTGTACAAGTAATTGTACTGTAATGGGTTTTGCTATGCAAAATATTTAAACTGTGTGCCCAGTCCTTCAAAGCCTGAGCTTATTCTGTGTTCAGAGCTTTTTAGGGTTGAGTCAATAGCATATTTGTTTTGAATGGCTGTTCCTAGATAACAGTAACAAAAATCCAAAACTTGTTTACATCATTTAACATGCCTAAAAGCTTAGCTGGAGACATTAAAAATCCACACAACAAGCGAGCAGAAAAACTCTCTAGAATAGTCTTCTGCTCTTGAAAAGAAGTTACACCATCAAAAGGCAAAAAGAATGTTTTAACCACTCTGGACCAAGAACTGTTTTGTTTTTAAACTGTAGCAATGACTGGCATAAAAAGATTTCAAGGAATTTCCTCTTCCCTCTGAAGATGGTCATGAGCCTTTCTACTACCCCAGACTTCACACTGTAGTGATTGCAAGATAGGCACATCTTGTGGGTCCCAAGCAGTAGCCCTTATTTGTCAGAGCAGAGAAATGCCTGAAAGAGTCAAAACAAGGGAAATCAGTCCTATGAAAACTTTGTTCCCGCCTGAGCAGTACCTTCAGTTCTAATACAGAGATGTTATATCAGCTATCTAGCAAATGCTCTTCTACTGTTTTCTCAGCTCGTATGTCTAACTTCAGAACAAGATTTCACCAACATTTATACATGGACACTCATGAAGTGTTCAACATACTCTTGAATCACATTTGTGGTTTAAATTCTGCAAGGTATGGTGATACTTTTAGGAACAAAGATGAGGCATAATCTCTCATCTGTTTCAAATTACAGATGAAAAATACTGAACACATTGGCAACAAACATATTTGCATACAGAAATTTCACGAAGTTAAAAATGCAGGAATGCCAAAACACTATCGCAGCAAAGGAAATAATGCAAACAGGCAATGATTTGCCATCCTCTTATTTTCTGAATCACAGTTCTAACTGAACGCTGCCTGGATTTAGTTAGTATCCAAGTACAGTGTAATAAACACAGTATTTGAAAAAAATGAGCTTTTTCATATCTGTATGTTACCTAGAGAGCTCCTGATACCTAAGCTGGAAGCAGACACAACTCAAAAAGGTGCCTCTTGTCCAGTGACTTCCCCTCCGAGGGCCCGGGGCACTGTGCCTCAGATGCTAATAGCTTGAGTTGTGTGCAATAGCCCTATATTGTTTATACAGCACTTCACATGTTCAAAGCACTATGAGATATCAGCCATCACTACACTTTTACAAGGCTGTAAGTATTACCCACTAAACATCAGGGTTCAAATGACTTGCTCTTGATCAAAAGAAACTTTGTGCAGCAGGACCGTAATTATTTGAATTTGGTAATTCTTGCAGGCCATTCCTGTGGCAACACAGAGTAAAGAGGGGGATGGGATATTGAAGCCATTTGCTATTGCACTCTGCTCTGGCACAGGGATATGGACACATGGAGGATCTCTTATGCAAACCTGCACTCAGCACCTTTTGATTAAAAAAAAATCAAGAGTACGAATGAAAAAACTAAGATTTTAAAAGCCTCCAAGCATGTTTTTCTGAATATATCTATTTTATATAGTAACTGTGAAGAATCTAAGAAACAACACACAAACAGTACTGAAATACTCTAGAAATCTTAAAATGGTTTTCTGAATTAATTTTGAAGTAGTTATGGGGTTTTTTAAACCAAGAGGATTAGTAGGCATCATAAAAGCAATCAGTCCATTTTCTGCAGGTAAAGAGCTACAATTTTGTCTTCCAGTTAACTACAGAAGGACTCAATAGCTTTAAAAAATACAGAATATTGCTAGTCTGCATTTTTATACATACTTTCTTCCTATGAAAATTCAGTTTCTATGCCGACATGCATAACACTGGCCTCAAAGTATCACATCTCTGTTCTCAAAAAAAGAAACGCAAAGGAGATATTGAAAAATACCCAATGAATCCACAGTACACATGACAACCAAATAAAGGCTTAACATCAGTGCTAAACAGGATACATGCTGAAGCTTCTTCCTTTTACAGCTGAAAACACTTTATATAAAAATCTTAACACAGATTATCCTCTGCTTTTTCCATCCAGTGCCCAACCTACCATACAACATCGCCTCTCCCACCTTTTACATTTTAACTTGCATGCAGTCTTGGTTTCTACATATACAGTGTGTTTTCACAGCACAGCTTCACACTTACTGGCCTTAGAATCTTGCCTGCAGAATAACATGGGAAATAGATCGTGCTACTAAGACAAAAATGTAGTCCACTGCACACGATCCAGACCCATCAAATAAGAAAAGGATGCCTGTTTAAAGCTATCACAGGAAGAGGGAGGGAAAGAAACTCCCTTCAAAGGCAGTAATGAGCGGAGAGAATTGCTAACAGAATCTCTTGTGTTTTAGCCAGGTTGATCATGTTGTTATTAATGTTTACCTCCTCTATCTTACAACTCTCATGTGACATTTTTCAGGTACAGGCCACAGAGAACTTTATGTCAGAGCATGCTTGAAATGCCTACTGTCTTTTCCTGAAAAGTTAATTACTGAAATATTTGATAAAATATTAAAGTTTAAGCATAACATCAGTAGGTGAACATTACTTCATGGATATTAATGTAAGAAGCAGTTACTGTACTCCATCTACTGATCTAAAGAACAGATGTTTGCATATGATTTATGGACATCAAAATATGTGCATATCTTCCATAAATAGTAATATGTTCCAGTAACAAAGAGTGCAGAATTTTGATCCAAAAGGCTGGGAAAATGTCGGCAGTATTAGAATTTATTTACCAATTTCTTGGCTTTAAGTAAAAAGCAAAGTTTATAGAGTAAGGGCCTCAATCCTGCATGTTGGAAAAGCTATTACAGTTTCAAACAGGACTAACAACCTGAAGTAATAAATTGCAGTTGGGCTCAATAGGTTGGATATAAAAGTCTGTTTAGAACATGAGTGAAACTATGATTTGTTAAATGAGAGTAACAATTTATGTTGATTGAGGCACAATCCATCTAAAGCAGCAAGTAAAGCATGAATATTGCCTTAGGTATTTTTACGTTTAATTTGGAGTTTGTAGAGTCTTTAATATTGTGATTTAACAAAATACTGATCAGGTAAACTTCTAACAGGCAAAGCAGTTTTGAGCTCTGCAATTAAATTATTTCTGGAAGTGCAATCAAATATTTGATTGAACTAATATCATTGCTGCTCATGATATCTGTTCTGTTCCTAAAGTAGCTTGGCTAATCAGTATCTCACCTCATAGCCAGTGCTGTGGACATGCAATATTACCTGATGGAAGTGTTATGGTTTCTGAGCCAGTAGAATTCTGATATGACTCAATGAATTTCAGATTTCTCTATGATGGCTGTGCATGTCAAACAAGTTTTGATTTAGTTTAAAAAACAGTCCTGTGGATATTATTTCACCTCAAAGTGTTTTCCGGTGTGCCTAGATATGAGCAAGGACCAGGATGATTCTGCATAACTTCAGATTTCTTTGTATCATAATGTACAAATTGTAGAATGCAGAATTTAAACAAGGCGATCACAATTTTTTCCTGCCATCTCAGGCTGGCATGCACTAGTGCTTCAAGATATTATGCATCTGCTACTTTTCCCTAGAGATGTCTATATTCCAGAAAATGGTGAAATACTTCCTAAAACAATTTTTTTTTTTTTTTTTTTGCAGCAAAGGTTAACAAAGATTTTTCCATAGGTTTAAGGCAACATGAAAACCTGGTGATTGTCTAGTTGTATTTCTTGAAAAAAATTATCCTTAGATTTACTGGATCAGTAATTAGGAGCTCATGCTATACTCCAGCGCACTGTAGAAGTAACTGTAGAATACTGTAAGAGCCTTAGATTACAGTTAAGGTTATTTGGTTCTGTTCTTGCACTTTTTAAGACCACAGAAGAAACAAGCACTTTTCATTGTGTCAGAAAAAAGACATCCTCTTGATAGCTGCTCACATTTTTTACTTAGAGTATATAACTCAAAGTCACCCAAGAATAAATTTCATTTCTAATAACTACAGTCAGGTGGATTTAATTCCTTTCAGTGGAAGCAGAGCAGCATCAATACTTACTGAAATTTAGTATTGCTGCTAATTTATTGCAAGTAAAATGTCAATACAACATGAAAGTTTGTAGTTTTAGAAAGGTTTAATAAAAAAAATGAACACAATATAAAAATAGAAAAGATAAGAATTGATAACTGATCATTCTACTTCACTTTTTTCCAGATGAGCATCCAGGTGTCAACTGGTGTAAACGCAGATGCCACTGACGTCAATGGAGCTGTGTCAGTTTACATGAGCTAAGAATCTGATCCCAAGTGTGCTAGTGCCATTTTTAGATGCTACCACTGGAATTCACTTTTGCAAGACAATTAAAAATTGCGTCCACATATTGCATTTCTTCCTGTCCCCAAATGTATAATAGTCTGTAGACAGACTGTGGGAAAGGCCAAGAAGGAGGTAGAAGTAGCCAACAATTGTATCCGTGAGATAACATTGTGATATCATTGTGTTCTGTTGTCTTCCTTGTATACAAAATGGCTTCAAAAAGTCTTAACTCCACCTTCAAAGTGTCAGCAAAAGAAAAATTATTCTGTCAGCCATGCAGCATATCCACCTCATAAATATGTTAACATACTCTTTTAAGCAGTATACAATCCGAATAGACAGTTTTAATGCCCCATTAGAAAAAGTATCTAAAACTATAAGACCCTCGAGCCTGAGATCTGTGTATTCACTAAAGTATTTGTTCCTAAGCAAACTCCTCGCTGTACAAGCACTAAGATTGGTAAAAGTCCTAAGATAGTTGTTTGAAGAAGTCTGCAAGCCAGACTTCTATCTGGCTGACATCATATTTCATTTAGCATTTATGAAGGGGAGAGAGAAGGAAAAAAGGAGTAAGGAGTAAGCACAGCAGATTAGTATTCGATAGCTCCACCATTTCTAAGTAGGGAGAGGGAGGTTTTATTTCTTTTAAACATGAATTCACTGTACAACAGTTGCCAGTATTAACCAGTACTATGGTAGAACATTGGTCTTTTAATGCCAGATACCAAGGTCAAAATGGAAAAAGTAATTATAGTCAAAGATGCAGTTCACATAGCACCGCAGTAATTGTGTGTTTGTGCAGCACAACACCCATATCTTCAATTTAGGTCAGACCATGAAGAGGAGGAAAAGGACTGAAGATGAAGACTGAAGATGAGATGCTCTACTTCACACAGTTGCCCTCTGGAAGGACTTGCAAAGGCAGTCACTTAAATTAAGTACAGGTCATCAGACAAGATATCTAATCTATTCCTAAGACAGGCAGCTCTAGCAGTCCAAATCCCTATGGCCTTTGCAGCGACACGATGAACTACTTCCTTATGTACCTCTGTCAATTCATGTTAGGTTCCAATTTTTTTAAAGCGATATTTCGTGTACACCATGACCCTACTGCTCATGGCAAGGAAAGTGCTTTGGTTTATTTATGACCTACTAACCTTAAATAAAAAAAACATACATCCAATCTGAATGTTCACATAAGCCTGCAGATCTGAAATAAAATTTAAAATAAAGCTGGCATTTGTAACAGCTAGCTAAGCCCGCTGAGGGATTTTTTTTAAAAAAATGAAAACCAGCTGAGAGAAGATGAAAGCATATTTACCCTGCATAACCTGAACATATCAAGAATCAGGGCTGGAATCCAGGAATACTTTTCGTACTTACAAGTTTCAGCCCATTGCAGAGCTTAGGTAACCAAAGAAATCTTGAGGTTTTAGGGGGTGGGCATTGATAGTAACCTGTGAAAGTGCTTCCTTCTAAGATGTATCCACTCAGCCACAAGCTCTACATAGCTCCTCTTCTTCCCCTGCGCTCCATCACAATTGCCAGATACCAGCAGGCAAGACCCCATATTGAAATATGAAGTGACAGATGGAAGCAGGGAATAAGAGCACAGGAATAAGTACTGAAAGAAATTACATACAAAGAGGAAGCCTATAACAGGGTGGATCTTAAACATGAGTGACCCTAAACCATAAAGTCAATTCGTTTGGCTAGAACAATGTTGAACAGATGCAGATGCACAAAAGACTGAGTTGGGGAGTCTTATTCTTTCATCACTTGCGATGGTGTACAAAAGTCTTTTCATAATATCCATGGAACTAAACCTTTGAAAAGCCACTAAAAAGCAATGGAGAAATAAAAATAATCAAACTTCAAAGCTAAAGCATTGACAGCAAATATCCTGTACAGTTCTATCAGGAAAGAAAGGTATACTGCCACATTTCATTACAAGTGAGATATATTCCTAATCACAGTGGTGTTTTTAAACAAAACACATCCAATCTACCTTAAAGAGGAAAGTTAGTTCATTCCGTTATTGTGTAGTTCTCCAACAGACTATTAATGACTTTGTCCTTTAGATACAATAGATAAAAAATACACTTGAGTTAAATGATGTAACAAATACATCTACATGCAGAGCAACTGGCTGGAAGAAACAGTTAAGACAAAGCCCTTGTCATAGAGTTTGTTTGCAAAGTAGACACAGGCAGCACATCTATGAACTCCAGTCTTTTAAGGCAGGTTCCCTTTACACCAGTACAAACAAAACATCCAACATTTATAAAGACTTATAAATAATCAGAGATGGATGAGAGTATAGAACATCTTTCACCAAAGGATAAGGCAAACAAACAGCAATTCATAGAAGACAATGAATCAGTTGCAATTTCAGCACAGGAAGAGCAGACCTAGCAGAACAGGATTATGACCATCTAAGCATCAAGAACAGCTTCTGCAGAAGAACTGCTCACAAATGCCAATAAGGTAAAATTCCTAGATTGCTTTGTTTTGCCTTCTGATCCAAGTCTCTCAAACCCTTCTACAACACAAAAACTATGATCCTTTTTTAAAAAAATTAGTACTTATTTTTTAGTATTAAGACAATTGAGTTGAATTGCTCAGAAGATTGATAAAAAGTGTTGTTACCTTGGAAATTTTTAAGAATAAGGACTTCACTGTGCAATGAGCAGTTCCAGATATGCAC
This sequence comes from Serilophus lunatus, assembly GCA_013399895.1. Taxonomy (NCBI): domain Eukaryota; kingdom Metazoa; phylum Chordata; class Aves; order Passeriformes; family Eurylaimidae; genus Serilophus; species Serilophus lunatus. Next base: position 254,278 of record VXBA01004372.1, on the reverse strand, counting down.
AGATTTCCGCCACTCAAAAAAAATGTATGAAAATAAATATAGATCAAGTCTTGATATACATTCTCCTTTTTTTCCCCCTGAAAACTATCATAACAGATTCCACATATGTGATAATTTTTAAGGAGAAAAGGCCTTCTGTCTTTCTAAGATGTTTATTGAGAAATTAAGCCTTCCTTAAAGAAAATATACTTTTTGTGAATCTTGAGCAAGTTTAAATCCAATTGAACCATGTCAGCAAAAGAAATTTTGCTCACTTGGGCATTCTCTAATTGGCAAGACTGATTGGTAAAACTCCTAGCCAGCTCTGTCCATATACGAATCTTGTGTTTTGTTTTGCTATGAAGCTCAGTCTCATGAAATAACAGACAACATTAATCCTCTTTGTGCCTGGATCCCCAACTTTTATTGTCAAAGCCTGAATAAGTGAAATATCTTTTCTTTTCATAGAAAAGTTTGGGAAACTGCCAGCTCTTTGCACAAAGACTGAACTGTGATGGGCAGAGAAGAGTGTTGGCGTCGGTAAGAGAAAAATGATTGAAGTTGTGTCATCTGTATGACTAAAATCATTNAATGAAGTTCTGTTCTGTAGTGGTTGCTTCAGTGAACATTCAACGCTGTCGGTGAGTTTGGAATTAAAGTGAAAACCATCGACCGTTGATTGTACCCTCCAGCTAACCATCCTCCTCCTTACTTCATGCTTTCAGGCCTTAACACCGAAGATAGCAACCTAACCATCATATGATGTTTCTCCCCGACCCTACCAAGCCTTACAAAAAAGGTCACAATCAACATTCATTGCTGTCGGTGGGTTTAACTATGTGGACAAGCTCACTGAACAATGAATGCAACTGTGGCCCCACATTTTACAGTTGCCGTTGAGAGGAACAGCAGCTCTGAAAGCAGTAGCGAGAAAAACACTTCTTATAAGCTACATTTTTCTAGTCTTGTTTGTTTTTAAATGTATTGAACTTAGCTGACTAAGAAAAAAATCCACTGCCTTTTTCTGGAATATTGTTCTTGCAGTGTTCAGTATGTTTGAAACCATAAAAATTCTTGTTTAGTAGGTGTGCAGAAGTAAATAAGGGTACAGGAAACCGTATATCCATTCCCATGAACTCTGACAAAGGAGGAAAGAATATTTAAGTGCCATTTTTACTAGGCATTTTGGAATAGTTTAAATTTTTTTTCTATACAAATAGGAAAAATGGGATTGCAAAGTTATGGATAAAATGTTATAGCAAATAAAAAAATAGATTTATTCTACATGACATTGTTTCTGAGCACAAATACTATTAGGCAACACTTAATATTGCATTTGCGTTTTTTAGGTGTCTGAAAGATGATAGAGAAGTGTATACCTAGAAATAATAATGGAAAAGCAGTTAAATTGTGAAATTACTGTACACTGCATACCTTTGTCACACTCTCAGTATTGCAGATACTAATAAGAAAAATAAAAGTGTAAATAAGCTCACATCTTTGTCCTCATTTCCTCAACACTTTATTAACCTGTTTAGACACACAGAAGGACCAGTCTACATTTCCCACATCACAGAGTCATCCAAGGTAAGTTCAGTCTTTAGACTTAGTGCAACTCAAATATTCTGCAGTAGGAATTGCAGGTTAGATAACCCAGCACTGCAGATTAGGTAACAGAGAATTTATGTTATTCTTCGTCATTATGAGGGTGTTCATAAACAATACTTTAGTTTGGTCATTTACAAAGTTTCCTCAGCGCACCAGTTACACAACAACACGTACTGTATTTGCATGTTTTAATCCACATTTCACCATGTAGCAACTGAACAGCATATAAGTATCAAGGCTACCATGGCAGGATACACTTATAGTTGCTACTTTTTGTGTTATCAGTCTAATTAAATGGTAAAATACATTTCAGTCCTGGAAGATCAGTCCTTTATTATATACAAGGCTAATATAGAAAAAATGTCTTCAAAGACATCACCACACTAGAAAAATAATTCCTGAAATTATTTGGACATTATTTAAAATTGATATTTGCTAAGATTATCTTTTCTTATTCCAATATTTACTACAGAAGAACCCACAGATTCTGTTGCTCACTGAATGCTATCATAGTTGGAGACAGAAAAGCAAAGTATTAAAAGGAAGGGCTGCAATGGATGAATGATTTCTCAGCAACACTGTTCAGAGATAAGCCTGTATCTTTAGGTTTACCCATTTTTACAAAAAATGGGAATTTGAATTACTACAGACTTACATATTGTAGATAGATAAAGATCATATTAAAAGCAGGACTCAAAGGTATACATTCTGTCTAGAAGGAGAAATTTTTAAATTAAGCTGTAGCTTGCATGTTTTTGCTACAGGATGCACCAAAGTTCTTTACTGGAACCTAAAATGCAGGTCTTGGTTTTGCAATACATTTATCAATGCTTGTTATAGCTGTGTTACATAATTTTAACAGAGAACATGCTTAACAGAAAATTCTGGAATGTCTCAACACTGGAAAGAGCTGGTGTCCTGGAACATGAATGGTTTCTATATGTATGTTTTCTGTGCTAACTAAATGTCTAAATGATTAACACTGAGAAGGGACAGACTCCAGGGCAAAAAAGCCCAATAAAGTTATATCCTTTTCTGAGGCAGTACTTTTCCTGAAAATACATGTTTCCCCTGGTTTCTATCATCATTTTGTTCCGTACACTTACTAACTGAAGAGCAACAAGTCATACCCTACTAGAACAGGGTTCAAAAACCTCAGCCGGCATTGACCTGAGCACCAAATAATCAGGCCATATCCATTACAAATATAAAACAAATATTTCCACCTGGACTGGAAGTTTTTACTGGTTTCTGAAGAGGAGACTGTAGCAATGGAGTTTTATAAAGGTGCCTAGCATGGGGCTTATCAGTGATTTTAGTTACATCATGTTTTAATATAGAAATAGAAAAATGTTGTCTTAGTGTACAGATACATAGTATTTCATACAACTTATAATCATTCTCTACAGACTTGTTATTTAATAATGTTCATAGGAAAACAATACCCTTATTCCACACCCCAATGTTAGCTTGCACACAGCTTTCCTTATGCTCTAAAGCCACAGAACAATCCCAATTTGGTAATGATAGCTATGAAATACTGTGGGAAGGTTTCATGGTAATTTCCATGTGTTTTGTTAATATGATACATATGTACTCAGTACAATGCCCACAGGCCACAGAAACATTCTAGAAAATTGCTCCTCAGTGTCATTGTAAATAATTCACTCACAGCAATATTTTTAGGTCAAGCATATCAAAGTTGCAGTAAATGCAATGGACCTTGACATAATAGGAGCACTAGTTTTGCAGCAGTGGAGGAAGAGGAGAGGGAATATACTTCCCATACATAAGAGATCAGTTGCTGTTCCCCAGTGTACACGTTACTGTGCTTGAAGACAGTAGAGGTGATAATAGGGGCTTGTTATAGCATTTGGAATCGTTGGGGCTTTTAATTACCTCCAAGTACTTTTTTTCCCAGCTCCTGGAATAAAACGGTTCAAAACATTTAACCAACAGCTTCTGTATTAGGTCTGTAACTTCTCTTTAGCAAGCACAGAGACTCACCTGGTTTTACCTCAAACTACATGTCAAAGAATTCCTGTGACAGAAACAGTTGTGATATTCAGGGCCATGGCAGGATGAATATGATAGACTTGTTTTCTGGCACAGCTGACACCACCACACTAACATCTCTTGCTTTATAGATGGTGAAGTAACATTTAAGTTAAAGAGTTAAATATAGAACTAATTTATAGGTAAAATGGAAGCAGTATCTAGGCAATCTTGGATTCCACTCATGACTTTTGGGTAAAAAAAAAAAAAAAAGAATGATCCTGGAATCCTGATTTTTACCTCATGTAAACACCATGTTTTTCTTGCTGATCACTCCTTTTTTTTCCTTAATGTATCTTTGTTACCCAGAGTTACAATGAACACCAATTATTTTTTTAAGCACTTGCCTGGTGACGCCCACTACAGAATAATTTTTACGTGTTGCCCTTTCTTTTGTTTAGATTTATATAGTTCTATTTTAACTTTACTTTTTTTCTTCCTGTACATCCTCCTTCTATACAAATGGCAGAAATGCAGACCACATTCTTAACAGCCCAGCCAAGCTTTTCTGAAATAATCTGATGTCTCTTTATTTTACAAGCAATCACTGATCCTTTTCAGCCAAAAATAGCATTTGCAATGGCACCACACAGTTAACACATTTAAATTTATCGAACGTTATTCCACAGATACAGCGTCCACATGTTCTTTCCTAGTTTAAAATAGATTATTTTATCCCCTTGAAATACAACGGTAGCGATTTTTTCAATTTAGAGGGGTATTTTTTTCAAAATATATCTCCTCCTTCCCCTCAAAAAATCATTAGGGTTTTGAAACTTAGTAGCAGAAATTACATGGTGGCATATAGTAGTAGTAATGAACTTTGTATACAAGCAGAAGCCTAGCATGATTTAATTAAAAAATTATTTAAACTTGTCATTATACTTCATTTCCCCTACGTTTTAAGGGTACAACCTGCAAAAGAGGCACTAGAAGCATAATGATTAACTTGCCTTCCTGCGGCCTGCACCCAAAGAAAATTTACAGCTTATTATTTTACTTTGCCCTGTTAGAGCCTTCACTTAGTAAAAACAAGTAACAGCAAACAGAATGCAGATATGCCTGACAAATACAAGAAAGTTTATGTTTGAGTTTAGGAATTATTGATCTGAGGATGAAATAAGGCAAGTGTTCAAACTGCACAGCTTTCAAATGTAGGTCTTATAAAAACTGACAGAAATGCCCATTTTCTATTTCTTCTGGCTATGAGACTGCCTTCACATTACCACTAGAAACAAAAATAGTCTCTTCCTCCTAGGCATGGATATGAACTGATACCAGAAATTTAGGGAAAGCTTTAGATGCAGAAATTCTAATCCACAGAAGCCATGAATTAGAACAGAAATTTTGTCTGTATATCACAGTAAATCAGAAATAAGTCCCCTAGCTCTACATACAGCATGTATGCCCATGATACATATTCTGATCTTTCCTGCTTTTACTTCATGAGACACAGCTGCTTCCAAGCAAGCCCTAAAAGTTGTGATGTTTTAACAGATCCACTTTAATCTATAAAATTTGCAAATAGATTATCATGAGACCTGATGATATAAAATGCTGGGTTATGTTTTGTCTGGTGTTTTTTTGTGGTTGTGGGTTTGGGGGTTTTTTGGAATAATCGCTGTTTTCCCCATTAGAAATGTTACAGTAGGTCTGTATGATGAAAAACAAGCCTAGAATGGATCAGATAGCACAAATCTATGATACCAGTGTTGAGAATGGTCAGACACCAGGTCAGGTAAAGAGGAAAAATAGCTGGAAAGTAACATCCAGCTGGCCATCAAGATAGTGGAAGTTTCATCTTTAACTCAAGATAAGCCACCAATATACACAAACTGTGTATCTAAACTACAGTATTATCTACAGGTATCAGCAAGTTATCCCAATAATCATGCTATTAAGCAAATTGATTGCATGAATATATTAGTGATTAAACAGTTAAAGTACATTGTCATATTAACTGAAGTTCGGGAAAAAAAGTACAAAAATATTAGTTTTTAGAGTTGAGTCGAGGTGGTTGCCCTCAAAAAGTCAACATCACCATCCGATGTGTAAAACATTCCTAATTATCATAAAGTCCACCCCAAGCTGATTACTGTGTTTGTCTCAAAATAATGAGCCACAGTAAGCCTTGAGTTCATGACAATGGGTTTATATTCAAATGACATCCAGTTCGCTCAATATCAACATTCTGCTGATTACCAGACTGACAGACGTGATGAAATTAATATGTACTCTCCCACAGACAGGGAGAGTGTACACACCTTAGGGAGGCCACAAACTGCTAGAGTGATAACAAAACTGGAAGAAGAACCTTGAGGGACATTCAGGATGTAATTGTAGAAGGCACCAGAAGAAGAAAAAAAGACACTACTTTAAAGACAGCAGCCAGCTGTGGCCTACAGAATAGCTTAAATAAAGTCTCTGTAAACTCTCCAGAAAGATCTCTGTACACTGCCAAAACAATTCCAGCACATTGTTTCAGAAGTTCATATGGATCACGGTCTGCTAACTAATGAATTCAGATTCTCTGTTGCTTTTGTAGTCAATATCTTTTTCTTGATTTCAGTGGAATTACACCAGTTTGTACAAGGTGAGGATCTCATAAGCCAACACACAAGAGAATGTAAAAAAGAGTATGATCCCACATATCCTACTCGAAGGGAAAAATGCAGAGGTAGATGTCACTCTTGGGGGAGGGGTAAGAGAGAAACAAAAGAACATGTACTTGAAAACCACATATTTCCACCTACAGAGAGAGCACTTCTGCCCATAGAAAAACTGTGGGTGGCCCTGGACACACAGCACTTGGACACTTAAAATACTCCATTTGTGCAGGTTGCTGCTTTGCAGGTACAAATAAGGAGCTTTGAAACACAACAGGCAGGAGAGTATTTTTAAGCAGAAACATCACACCCACATTATGATAATATGGCCTTTGCCACCACATGACAGTCTCCTTCGCTTCATGAAGCTTGAGGTATGTGGGTGAGAAAGAGCTCACAGTTTATTTTTGTCTGACGATGGCTCCCACAGCACAAGTGTATGCACTTGAAGCAATGGCAACTTCTTTCCTCTCTCCCTTCACGTGGTGCACTTTCCATCATTTCTCATTATTTGTACCCAGACCGAGCAAAACTAAGCCATTCATTGGTTGCCATTAGAGGAAAAAAAAATCAAAGCAAAACATTATCACAACTCTTAAATACCTTCTGACAAAATATCCAGGATCTTGTTCATTTTGGGTGCCTGTCGGTATCCCTCTCTGGCCTGCAGCTCCACGCTGACTTCGGATTTGTATCAGCTTTACAAGAGATGTTTACATTCTGAAAAAATTGAGATATTGCAGGTGCAGGTACAGGTACAAATGCTTGTAACTGCTGATTGGAGTTACCTTCTGGAACCAGTTAATATGTATCAAAAGTGAGATAACCAAACCACAGGTCTGTTCAAAGTGAATACCACAAACTGACTGTTAATGAATTCTAAAACAAAACAACAAAAACAAAATAAAAAACCCAACGACAAATGAAATAACCACTATCCCATCAATGCTTTTGTGGATGCAGAGCAATACCTAAGATGCTTCGTGCTAACAAGGAGAAAACCAAAACTGAACAGAAAAAAGTCCACCAAAAACATTGTTTCCTTCTTCCTTACAGAGACTGCTTATCTGTATTGGGAGCATGGCTTTTGCTTTAAACCTCGTATTAAGATTCTGTGAGCACTGTTGCACCTATTGCTAGTTAGTCAGGAGCATGGCTCAGGAGTAATCCAATTCTGAGGCACACATACCCACACAGATGGTTTTTTGCTAGAGCTCAGGTGCATGCCTGTCTGTTCTTAATGTCTTGCACTAGTGGCTCCTCCCTACTTAGATGAGGTACCACCAGAGCTGCATTCTTCTGAGACAGAAGTCTTCCTGCTTTATTCGTTTTCTATGAGAACACCGTCAGATTAGCTCGGGATACTCATGACAAAATTATCTGCCAGGAGGGTATACCAGCCTTTGCTGAACTGAAACTGAAAAGTAATTCAAAGTGCCTGCAAATAATAGGTTGTGTTTTAAGGACTCTTTGTAGTCTTTGTAGACTGTACAAAGTCTTTGTAGTCTTTGAACCAATTATTTTACCATCTTTCTACCACAAATGAACTGTTACAGGTCAAGTCTACAAAGAAATTTTGACTTGGATCCCCAAATAAATCAAATTACACTAGCAGCTTGCTGTGCTTCAGTTCACAGGGTGCCGTTGTCCTCCTCTACTAGGAAGGGCCACAGCTGAAGGAGCAGGACCTCTGAACTTGCTGAGAAGTAAAGCTGGTAACTCTGCATCACACCCAGACAAGACTGGTAGATTCCTGAGCTGACAATAGTTTATGTACCTTTATCATCATCAGAAGCAATAACAGCCACTGTTAAAGTGAACACAGAGACTGCACAGAACACTGCAATATGTACTAAGGCTCTATGTTCACTTTAAGACTGTTGGCTGCAACGTTTTAGCAGCTCTCTTTAAAATAAGGCTGTTCCCTAATCGCTTTCCAAGCTTTCACATATGTACCGTTTCCATCAGCTACAAGTGTAAATTTGCAAGCAATGGGAACACACACACGCAGTCTGATGGAATCTGTAGAGAAGGTAAAACTGTCACCAGATGGCATTTTTAAGTTTTGTACAGCCAGATATTCAGAAGCAGCATCTGAATTTTGAATGCTTCATTTTTAGTTTTTTTATTTTCTTGAAAACTTCCAAAACACAGCATTTGGTCCTAGAAATAATCTTGTGATATTTTGTGGCTAAACCTCCAACAGCTCATTTTTCATGACTACATACCTAGACTATAAGAGCCCTAAATTAGTACTTGGGTACAGACTACTCAAAATTCAGTCTATAATATCAGTAAATAAACTTTTCATGAATATAATTGAGTCAGCCCTAACAGTAGCAAAAATAAGTAGGTTGCTTGTTCCTTTCCTACAGGGAAACGTTGCCAAAAATATATAACTGTCACTTTTCATCTTTGGAATAATGTTAGCTACTGAAAAAAAGATTCACAATGAGCAATTATGTCTTCAGCTTTCATGTCATTTTACATCATTCCACTATCAGCCATGCTCAAAAGCTTAGAGGCAACATTCTAGGTCAGTGACTTTTGCAGGCAGTGTATCCGCTGTTTGGTAATTAAATTAGATACACTTTAAATAACCAAATTCTGAAACAGACAGCCACTTACAAACACATGACCAAATGTATGACTGGCGCTGTTGACACTGGATGAGGAAAATTATGCATGTTAGCAATCATTAACTATCACTGAGGATTATAAATTTAAGGATTATGATATTAAGTATAACTGGATCAGCAAATCACTGCAGAGAAAAATCTTTAAGATGTAGCTGAAAGCCATACTGAAGGCCTGACCTACTTTTCATCACCAAGTTTTATTTATGCATGTATAGAATTTTTTCTTATGTTGTGGTTCAAAAAAATAACATCTCCCACCAAGAAAGCTCTCAACTATTAATAAAATTAAATAGAGAATGAAATATTGCAGTAGATGTTCAGCTTTTAATAAGGTTTTAGCCTGCATCACAGGCAAGTAGCCAGCGGTGCTGTTTTAGATAAAACTTTCAAACAGCAAAATAGAGACACTGTTTTTCACCTTATACAGAGTTTTTGAGAATTTTTAATTCTTAAGATGTAAAATCAAAATACTAAAAACAATTTCACATCAAACATGGCTCAAAGGTATCTATTGTGTAAAATAGCTTTACAAATAAAGTAGCTTTACAACTTTTTCAAGCCTTTCATTTGGAAATGAACATTTAAAAAGTCAGAAAAAGATCTAATAGGTGCTATATGTTCTTTGTAAGAACAATTCTCATAATTCTTCAAGGGACAAACAAACATTTAAAAAAAAATAAATAAAACCCCCCACACTACACAAAATCAACCAAACCCACAAACATAGCAATTTGGAGATGTACAGTAAAAAAATAATTTGGCCTTCATTTTGTGTGTTCAAGGAATGATCATAGACCAAGGCATGCAAATGATAACAGCATAGAGAACACAAGTTCAAGGCAAAGCTGTGATTCATGGAAGTGGTTTCTCTTATACCTCTGCAATAGCAGAGGCTATTGGCATTCCACTGTTCTGGGAGTGCATTCTTCAGCCCATTTACAAAGATGAACTCAGTTTTCTTTAGCTTAGTTCCCTTACCACCTTGCCTACAATAAGCATTCATATGGGAAGTCCTCATTTGTGACAACTGTGTAAAAAGGCCCAACTTCAAAATCCCATTTTGTCTTTTCTTCTGGAGACTGACCCATTGACCTTTTATTTCAGCACAGACACAACCTAAAGGCACAACGAATGGCCACAGCCCGTCCACCTAATTATGCCTGCAGACCCCCAAGAACATTGAAGCCAACGCCAGAAGCTAAAGATGACACAGCCCAGTTATAGCACTGCCATAGTTACTTCTCAAGTACTAAGCTGGAAAATTAATGTTCACAGGTATTGCTTTGGCCAAAAGGCATGGAAAAACTGGCTTCAAGGAGGAAAATGCAGCCCACCACATGTATATTTCTGACTATTATAAAACATGAGACTGAACAAGGGGTTTCTGTGTCCCTTCCTGGGCCATGGGTAGAGGTTTGCAGTGGTGTCACACTCAGCTGCCAGCAGGTGTTGCAATGGGCAGCCGTGTAAAGCGTCTATTCACTGAACTCTGTCACTCCAGTTATGTGCTCTTTATGGCAAGGAAAACAGAGAAAACAAAGAGGCTGTTATGCCTTAACTTCAAAGCTTTCATACCCCGGGCTTCAGCTGTGTACCTCAGGCAGTGCAGTCCAGAAGAGAGGCAGCATGGTCTCAGGTAAAGACATTTTTCTCCTCCACTAGCCTAGTCTCTGTAGTACTTACAAGAGAGATTTGATTTTTTTTTTTTTTAAAAAAAAAGTAAAATCTTGATATAGGCAGACTGAAAACAGGAGGTCATCTGACATTTTTCATTTGACTGACAAGTAAATTTTATTTTTAAGCTTTCCGAGTTCACAGGAAGCTTTTGTCTGAAATGTCATAGAGGAATCTTAAGTTTACCCATAAGTGCTGCACTAATCAAGAATTTGAGAGATATTGATCTTGCACAAGCCACAAGAAGTTGGGAGATATTGATCTTCCCAGTTTACAGTTCCTGTTGTAGTTATTCTCCAGTTGCACCAATTTCATCATCATCAGGGGTAAAGCTTTTAAAACATCCCTAAAGCCTGTGTGCAATATTTATTCTGTTAGCCTAATTAAAGGTATTACTATATACATAGTTTCTGAATCTGCCCCCAGTGGCACTTCACATCATAAATAACAGATGTAAATGTACTGCTATTGAGACAAGCCCTAGTATCAATTCTTCTTATGCTATCTCTTTAACCGTTACATCACCTCACCCTCTTGTAGGATTACATAAAGATAATATTAGTTTGAGATAACTAAATTTACTAGATCTTCATGAGCCCATATGAGGACAAACATTTTGAGATGTATTCAGTATTCTATAATGTAAAATGAAATAATTTTACAATATATAAGCCAGCAATACCAAATTTCTGATATTTAATTCATGAGACAGTCCTAAAATAAAACTACAACTATAATAATGTGTTAAAATGCTTGAATAGTAGTCCATGAAACATTTTTGGGGAAAAAAACATAATGGTTTGGTTTTCCACTCCAAAATTGAGAGGTATTCAAACTATAGATTTGGATTAACCCACCTTCTTTAGAATATAGAAGCAGATATTCTTTCAGAGAGGGAGGCTGCGACTGTACAGCTGAATTCGCTTTTCAGATCCATACAGAAGCTTCATTAGAAGATTAAAGAATGTGTGCTTAAAACATTAATTCAACTACCTAAGTCTAAAGCAGGATCTCTCAGCTGCAGACCAACAATTGCTACATACGTGCCCAGCAATACCCCTCACTCAACAGGAGCTCAATAGTGTTAATGAGCTATTGTACGATACAACTACTATACCAGCGACAAAACCCTGTAGTAACAATTTTCCCCTTTATTCTGTATGTATAGAATGTATATCATTAGGTTTTCACCGACAACAATCCTTTTTTACCCCATGTTATTTACGGTATATGACATTTTGAAACCATAAGGGAATTTGACAAGTCCCATCAAGTTCGTCTCATTTTTCATGCTACGATTAAGGCTCTAATATCATTCTGAGACCAATTTTACCTCTTCCAACACGGAAGTTTTTATAACTTAAGACATTCCCCTCAGTTTTCCTGTCTTATGCAAAGTGCTCAGATACTTCCAGTGTAGATATATGAAAATTTTTAATGATTCTTTCAGGATCTCAGCTTTTATGGAAGTGGCACATCCAAGATTTAATGAAGTAATTTGGGTAATGCTTTACTGCTGCTGACTAGAGTAGATACACTTTCCAACCGTTTCTCGGTTTCACCAACATACTTGCAGCTCCCTTTTCCCAATTTAATTCTTAATTGTAAAGCTAGTCAAGATGCTCAAGTTCAACATCAGGTTCTCAGTGAAGCTGTCAAATAGTCCTGGACCTAGAACAGAACCTTGCACATTGCCATTCAATAGCTTTTCATTTGAGAGCAAATAACAGAGAACTACCTTGAACCTTACTAGTAAGAAGGGTATGTCATTTCTTCTCTGTTTTCTACAAGACCTATTATCCCATTTTAATAGAAATTTCACGGTTTTCTCCTTACAAATCCGTGATGACTCTCTCCTCACGTTTCAAGAGACTTTTGAAAACTGGACCAATTATTCCAGTATTTTCTCAAGAAATTTAAAGAAATTTAACTCCAGCCAGTAGACAGACAATTCTCTTACTTTGTTCTTAATTCTTAAAGATGTAAAATATTGGTTTTGTCTCTAGGCATCATTGGTCCTCCACTAAGCTTTTCAATTTTAACTTGGAAGCACAACTCCCAGGCATTTTTTCATGAAAAAATTTGGGAGAGAAACCAGAGTTTTACAAATGATTGACACTGTAAGCACAGGACACTTGGCAGTAAAAAAGAAAATTTACTTGAGCAGACGTATACTAGAACTGAAAAAAGCTCGACAAAAATATGTGACCCACTTTCTTACTACAAACCAATAATAAAATGGAAGAAGTGACATCTAACATGGTGCAAGCTTGCAGACATCATTGTTGGGCTTAAGTAGACTTGTTTTGGGACAGTACAAATGTGCTGGGATGATTTAGGCACTGTGGACGCCAATGACACGGGTGATTAACAGTGCAGATTAGGTCAGGTAGGAATGGGAGAAAGAGGAAGCATGGCCAAGATAAAGGAAGCACCTCATTTTCTGTGTTAGTAGATGGGCTGAGTTGTCTTGCTCTGAGTCTACAAGTCTGATGCTGGATTGGAGTCCAGTCCAAAGGTGGATTTATACTGGATCAGAGGCTGGCAACACCCAGCATGTCACAGCTAAAGCAGTCTGTCCTAATCCCTTCCTCTCTGAATAAGACATTAATGATGCAGCACATTAGATGAGTCTTTGGTAGCTCACTTTCAAAATAAGCTTTCCTATTTCTAGTGTTGCAATAGAAAATAAGAGTTAGAAGGATCAAAAATGTAAATGTATTTTGCTTGTACGACTACCAGGTTTTCCTCCCTTCCATGTGGGTATTTTTCAGATTGAAAGGGGTAGCCATTTTGAAGGAAAATAACATCTGAACTGTATTCGGGATACTGGCAAATCAATATTAGTCCTTAAAAATCCTTAAACTTTTCATTGCTCTACTTATTTATTAAGATATTTTGTTTCTGGGTGGATTCTTTGAGGAGGAATATCCCATTCTCGCCAGCACGCTCATATAGTTATGCTCAACTGCTGATGCCATGTCTCACAGTGCAGTTGCCTGCACTGCCACAGCAAAACAAACAATCAAATATTTATTCCCTGATTTATTTAATCCAGATTTTCTTATTTCTTTTGTTTTAAGACATATCCACAAGTTAGACTTCTAAAATAACTCTTTATTTTGGGATGTTCCAATATGCACAAGAGGATGGGCCTCATGTAGGAAGAACACCCTGTGAAAACCCACTGGCTTTAGACAACAAGGCTCAGCAGTACCAGGCTAAATTCTTTCATCCTCTTGAAATTATTTTGTCCTAAGACATTAGTGCTCAGACTGCTTTTGCTTTCTGCCTCAAAATGTAGCAAAAAACATAGAAACATGAACAATAAAGGCATTTGTGATATTCTTACATGTAGCAAAAGCTGTTTTCCAGGAGTTAATTTTTTTCATCTCATTTCTCTTTTCTTTGAGCCAATTTTTTTCCCCCAGACTGTTAGAGTTCATAAAAAATCTTCTGGCTTCTAGCAAACTTATGTTCTACTTTCATCTAGAAAGGCATAAATGTGTTGAGCCAAAACCACGGTATTCACTGCTATTTGAAACAATCTGTGTAGCTTTTTCACATCCTTTTTTGCAGAGACCCTATACAAAATTCAGTACATAACCACAGCACTAACCTTCCCAACTGTCCACACACATCATCCTCTGGATAAACAGAGTCATATATAGCATCAGTCCGTGGAGGGTTTTTTTATGACTGGGATCAAAATAGCTCCATACACTAGTATGTGTGAATATTGCCTTTATCATATAACTGAGACTCCAAAATTAGAATTACAGTGGGTATTTCTGCTGATCTGAAAGATTTAACATCTCTTTTCTCATAAAAAATTCTATTTGAAATGAAAAATTAATGCTTCCAAATCTACTATTACTGTACACAGCGTAGGAAAGAGACAGTAATTTGGTATCTCAATAAATATTTTAAAAGAATATTGAGCCAAAAAATTGGAGAAAATTAAAATAAGGCTGTATGACAGATTCATTTTTTGTATAATTTCATATGGGCAGACCTGACATTCAGTGCAACTCAAATCTAGAAATCATTTTTTTTCTTTGAGGAAAATATAACAATACTTAAACATGCAATAAAGTGCAAGCATTAGTGTAACTGGACTTCTCTGTCATGTTCGCCCCCCCCCCCCCCCCCCCCCCAGCAAAATAATGAACTAACCATAAAATACATTTACTTAGTAGAACAAGTCTTTTGTGATTTCTATTCAAACTGCATGATCAATGAACCAAAACTGACAGGGGAAAAATTGGGATCTCAGATTATTTTGATTCAGTATTTTCAAGTAAAAGCATTGAAGATTTTAATCTAAAAAGCCTCTCTATTAATATGAATTAAACAAATAAAAAATAATTCTTAAGCTAAAACAACAACTTCAGCCCACATATTTGAGTTCGCCCAAAAGAAACTGATAGGAAAGCTAACCCCCACCTTCTTCCATTTGGTTTGGTTTGTCCTGAAATCATTTCCCCTCTTTTCCTTTCAAACACATTAAATTCAACCACTGAACTGTAAATGTCCGGCTTTATTTAACATCTGTGCTTTGATGCACGTATATAACTGGAAGACTGCAAAGCTTCTTGCTAAGCGATATTTAATTATGTTGCAAAGAATATATTTACATTTGTTAGGATTTTATTAGCTTTGTAAGAGGTCATGCACCAAACTGGTAGGTTAGGGACAGAAGCCATACTAATTTACTGTAGGTATCCGAAGAGAAAATTTTACACTGGACAAGCCATCACTTCAGGGAACCTGTTGCACTGTAAATTCAGAGAAAACTGAGTCACTTTCTTGTCCCCTCTACATACCTTGCACTCCAGTAAGCTTTACTGCTGTTTGTCAGGTCCTTGCTGCCACCGTGACAGTTCTAAGGAGAAAGACAGTCTCAAACAGTCCTTCCCTACAGAGGTGGCTGAAAAACACACACGGTAAGCAAAGTTGAAAAGAGAAAATACAGTAAAGGGTTTTTTTAAGCATCAGCTACAGCATTTTTAATGCTATGCAAAATTAGGGATAAAAAAAATCCTCAATTTTTAAGTTCAATTAATCATATTGGGTTCAATAGGGTATGAAAATTAAAGTCTGAAATCTCAAATCATACTTAATGCTACATAAGACTTCCTCTTAAAAAATAAATTACTACTATTTGATAAGTCTAAGAATTTCCCAAGCACAGAAAATGACCCTGTTAAAACACAGATATAATACTGATCACCCAGCTTTCAAGTATTATCTAAATAGATGCTGCACTTAACTGGTTGAGTGGGAAGGCAGCTCTTTATTAAATTGTCCATCGGGCTTCAAATGGACATTATTTAAAGTAAAGCAAAAAATAATTAGGTTAAGTCAACATACTTCTGATTATCAGCCCCAGATATTAGATCAGGCAACATTCCAGTGGACGTTTATTTAAGAGCTCTCTAGTTCCTCATCAGGCATGCTGAGTTAGGTGTTAATTAAGAAAGTAGTCACTCACACAACAAGAACTGTTACAGCTTCAAAAAAAGGTCTTTAAAAAGAGAGAATTCTCATTTGGTGTCTTTAAGCAGCTCTTAAAGGGTCCCACTTCTAAATCTATATTCTCAACAGCTCTCAAAAGCAGGCACTGGTGCTTAATATCATATACCAGAAAACTTCACCCCTTAAAGCAATCTTTCACACATTGCTTCTATGCTTATCTATAAATATAATGAGCAATCCACTGTCACAGTGGTGCCTTGCTGTCTGTCTAGAACTACTCTTCTATTGTAAAATTTTCAGATAGTGCTTTTGCCCATTAATAAACAAAGAACTCAGGCTTGCCTCAGAGTTTATTATCAGAATATATAAGACCCCCACACACCCATATACCTTTATGAGTAGATATTTGGAACAGAAACTTTAGTAGAGATCTGCATTTCAAGCTACAAATCGGAAACGGACTTTTTGATGACCTTGCTTTATATACGTAGTACAAAGTACACCATTAATAAACAAACAGATGCCCTAAGTTCAAATTCAGCTTTATAGCAAAGCTGTCCTCATGAACAGAGCATTAGGTCTCCCACAAAAAAAGCCCCACATTTGCTTAATAAAGAAAATTGTGTGGCAGAGTACATCTGCACTCGTAATATCAAAATATAAATAAATAAATTAGAGACTACTTTAAATGCACATTCACAAGCCTTGTGATACAATGCTTCATTTCCCAGAAATGTAGCCATCTCCCATACAGGGACATAGTTGTGAACCTTTTTATTTCTCTTGAGCTTGTCCATCCATGTTCTAAATCTGATACCTGCTTTAAATCATTTTGTGTTTAATCCACTAGAGGTTAAGAAAGCTCTTAGGAAGAGGCCTTTCAAGTTTTAACTGTTGGAGCTCTTACCATGGCACCAGGAACATGTGTGGCATATTAAATAGTTACAATACCAGACATGGACACCATCCCTTTTGAGTCAGAAGCTGAGATCAGCTACAGGGAAATGCTAATGGGCAGTCAAAGAAAAAAGGTCTGGATTCAAGCAGGGCAAACATTCATTGCAGCTTTCCACTTCTTGCAGATGCATTTAGGAGAGGCAGCACCTGTTAGCCCAGATGTTTACATGACCCTTTAGCAGATAAATAATCAACCAGCTAATCAACCCTGATTGTATTATGAGAATTTTACAATTAGTGGATACTCCACATAGAAAATAACCCCCAAACTTATTGTATTTCATCTACCCACAGTAGTTCCAAGAAGTTTTATAAATTACGTTTGCATCCATACTCAAAGGAAATTATCCTGATGAGGCATGAACGAGTCCAAACTGAAGTAAAGCTGTTGAAACTTTTTCAGGGACGCTATACTCTAAGTTATTGTACAGCTTGGCCTCCTTTTTTTTTTTTTTTTTTTTTTTTTTCCAAAGGGGCTTCTCAATCCCAACACAGGCACTGCTCTGTTGGCCTCTTCACAGGGGTTACAATTACGCTATTCTAGTCCCACAGCCCAAATGCAGTGACATCATTCAGGTTACTTAGCTGCCCATTTTTTTGTTCTTGGTATTAAAGGCAAAATAAGTGTGTGATATAATGGAGTAAAAACTGGCACATCACTAATGTGAGCGGAAATACGTAAAGACAATTAAGACAAATCACTTAAATCTTAGATGTATATGCTTAGGTTTACTAGAAAGAATTCAATTAAAGCATCACTTAGTCCCAAGTTTGAGAATGTTTTGTAGCTTCAGAATTTATACAAACATTTGTACCCTGTGCAATGAAGTAGGCAAATTAAAAACAAATATATGAAGATCTAGTTAACACATGGGTGCTTGAAACATTCTGAACTGATCTAAATCTATTGCTTTCCTTTATAGCAAACAGCGATATGTGATACCTAATCAATATTTGGTTTAGGATATTTTTGTGTGTTGATATGTTGAGTCAACTTCCTTGTTAAAGTTTTTTGATCCCTGTTTACTACGAGGGACCAGAATGCTGACAGAAACCCAATGCATATTAATTCATCTACACAGATTGTGTCTGTTTGTGTTTATAATCAGTTTCTAGATGAAGGGAAACTTACAATACTTATGGAAGAAACATGGCCCTTTCCATTGCAAAAGTATGCTTTCACAAATACAGAAATACTCAGATTGCATATGTGATTTTTTCTCTATCCTTTCCCCTATTTTTCCAGAACCTATTTCTCTATCTCTTCAGGTACCAAGTTCTGTTCTCTTCCTTAATTTCTCCTAGGTAGAAAAAAAAAATCTGTTTTGCTTTTGAGTCTTTACCCTAACCCAAAGTGACCTCAACACTAAATAAATGAATTAGATTGTCATTAACAGAAATTTTCTTCAAATTTTATATTAAAGAGCCATAGATTTAACACACAAGTTTTCTAGTCTTGTGTATTACATAGAATAAGACTATTGAATGTTTATTTCATATATTAATCATGTTACATTTCATATCATCTATTCATTGTCATATCATTTGTATCTTACACCCATATCATTCTATATCAGAGTACTTTCTGATTCATGCAGACAAAGAATTTTAGCTCCTGAAGCCATGCCTACAGGGAATTTTTTGTGTGGTGTGATCAGTATTTTGAGTTGCACCAATTCTTATGTAAAGAATCTGCACTGCCTAGCAGCTCTGCCCTACTGTGACTTTAAGAAATATCAATTCCAAATTTTTTAAGCTCTGCAAAGAATTCAGAATGTTTCTGCATCTAATACTCAGCATCTGTCTAGAAAACATCTCAATCATATGATCACAAACAGCTGTTGCATTAGACTTTTAATCAGCCATGATTTTCAAAAGAGACAAAGAATGTTGGATGGGATGACTGAAAGTTATTGCCCTACTTAAGAATTTCAAAATCCAATTTTAGGGACTCAGAGCTTCGCTAAGCATTGTAAAGATACTTCTTGTGTAACATATATTACAGACAGTATAGTTATCTAATATAAATAGGAATAAAGTACTCTGACACAATGCACATACAAGCAAGAGTGTAAAAAATGCTCCACGCGGGTCTTTTTTTTATTAAACATAAAAGTTATGTACCACTAGCTTGCATAGATTGCAAAGAATAAAGCTGTTGCTCAGCAGTCTGTTTTCAAGTTTCATAAATGTCATTAGTGAGGGGTTATGAAGCCTTATTGGCAATTGGATGTCCTTTTTCTTAGAAAATATCAATGTCCAAAAATGGCCAATTTCTCCTCCCAGTCATGTTACTATAAATCTGCATTAGCTCTGTTGGATTCAGGAGATATTAAAGGGCAGCTCCTGACTCTTTTTCAATAGAACATGCCAAATTGAAATAGTAGTAGGACTACTCCATGTTATCCATCTGACATAAAACCACAAGACTGAAGAAAAGAAAGGATACTTCTAGAACTGCTTTGGATTTGTTTTGTTTTTTCTTTAATCCCAAACTCCTGACATTCAACTATTATAAATAGCTTCATAAAGTACTAGAAGGGATATATGATGCAATCCCTTTAAAATACTTTTGAGCCCAGAGCCTCAGGGCATCCTAAACACATCCACACTGGAAACATCAGGCACGGTGTTTGCTCCACGGTCAACGTGCATAATCTTTCCAAGTCTTTGACTTGATCCTGCCTCATCTCCTGACCCCTGCCTGACTTAGATGTTGCCTCCTGACACCTTTTTGCCCAGAAAGAGGGGCTGGGTGTCCTGCCAGCCCTCTCCTGGACTGCCTGTGCCTGCGGCAGAGGTGAATGTTGCAAAGGCTGGCACAGCTACTTGGGGGCTGCTGTCTCCGTGTGTGGGATAAATCCTGGAGCTAAAGTCCTGGGGCAAACAGTCAACAGGCATAATGTCAATAGGAAAGTGTTATAAAGTTCCTGGCAATAATCAAAAGCTTTGACTTCTGTCGAGGACCATGTACTTTCGCTTTCCTTAGTCATAGGAAGCTGAAGTCTCTCTTTCACTTTGGGCAGCTCAGGCTGCTTGAGGGAACTCGCTGCAGCCACTTCTCCACCTGCTTTTTGCCCCCTTTCCCAGCCGGTTATTCTTGCTATGCCCAAAGCAGTGCAATAGCAAAGGCGTGAATTGCAAAGGCGTTTTATCTGAAGAAAGCTTCCGTGAGATGGGCAGGGCAGGCTCAGCATAAAGCTGTATCCTGGGGCAGAAAATAAGTTTATTCTGTCACACCATGATTTGTAGGTCCATCTAAAAGAATAGCCATGGGATCATGAGGTTCTGCAATGGCATGGATACCAGAAAGAATCGCTCATGACCAGTGTTATCTAGAAATTGTACTAGAGGAAAGATTAGGATCTGTCTATCTAGCTGAGACAACATTAGCAAATTCTTTTTATTTAAGTGGTCAGAGACATACATGTGGTGGGTCGACTCTGTGTCAGGTGCCCATCTAAGCCACTCAGTTACTCCCCTCCTCAGGTGGACAGGGGAGAGAAAATGCAACAAAAGGCTCATGGGTCAAGGTAAGTACAGGGAAAGATCACTCTGCAATGACTGTGATAGGCAAAGCAGACTCAAATTGGGGAAGTTAAATTGTTACCAATCAAACTGGAGTAGAATAAGGAGAAATAAAACCAAATCTTTAAAAACTTCCCCACTCCCTTTCCTTATTCCTTATTTCTCTACCTCCTCTGCGCCAGTGACACGGAGGGATGGGGACTGCGGGCTGCTTTCAGTTCATCACATGTTGTCTCTGCTACTGTCTTCTCCTCAGGGGGGAATTCCGCACACTCTTCCCCTGCGCCTGCGTGGGTCCCTTCCATGGGTGCAGTCCCTCAGGAACAGGCTACTCTAGTGTGGACTCCCACAGGGTCACAATTCCTGACAGAAAACTTGCTCCAGCATGGGCTCCCCTCTTAATAGGAAAAAAGTCCTGTCAGGACCCTGCTCCAGCATGGATTTCCCACAGGTTCATACCCTCCTTTGGGCATCCACCTGCCGAAGTGCGGGGTCCTCCACAGGCTGCAAGTGAACCTCTGCTCCCCCATGGACCTCCATGGGTTGCAGGGGCACAGCTGCCTCACCATGGTCTGCACCACGAGCTGCAGCAGAATCTGTGCTCTGGTGCCTGAAGCACATTCTGCCGCTCCTTCCTTGCTGACCTTGGTGTCTGCAGAGTTGCTTCTCTCACGTATTCTCACTCCTTTCTCTTCTCTCCATTGGTGATTTCACAGCGATGTTTTCCCCCAGAGGTGTACTCCTTGAAGTGCCACCCCTGCTTCTGATGGGCTTATCCTTGGCCAAAAGCAGACCTATCTTGGAGTTGACTGGCATTGGTTCCATAGGGGAAGCTTCTAGCACGTTCTCAGAGAAGATACCCCTATAACAACCCCCCCCTCACACCTCATACCAAAACCTTGCCATGCAAACCCAATACGACACAGTAGATCATAATTTAATTTCTGATTCTGTCTTTTCCCCAAAGAAAATCGCACAAGTATAGATTCCTGCACATTGCAAAGCATCATGTGAAAGACAGGTGGAAAGCTCACAGCAATAAATGTTCTGTGGTCCATCAGAGGTTTTTCACACAATTCCTAAATAATGTGTATTTTCAAGGAGTTCCAAACACAATGTTAATTAACACTATAAATCAGATTCATGAAATCAATAAAATCATAAATCAAAAAAACCTGTAGAATTACATGTGTGGAGTACAGAATGGCTGTTTAAAAAAAAAAAAAGCGCAATAAAAAAAATACCACAGCATTTCAAAGAAGATTAATGTGGAGCTACATTACCTAATCTACCTGGCTGGCCAGAGTGATTTAGAGTTCTTTCTGGAAAAAGCTCTTCAGATATTTCAGATGTGATCTGAGGACCTTTCACTTTTGAAGTCTGAGTGTCACAATTTTCACCTGCTTTCATGACCTGCTTTGTGAATGGGTCAGCGCTTTGTAATCATCATGAAAATGCTTCTTTAAGGTACAAGAAAATGTTTTTCAGTATTCAGTAGCACGAATCAGTCTCATGTCTTTAGCTGCCATAAGTTCAGCTGGGAGTGGGGCTGCTTGTTGAAGAGAAGGTAGCCATATATGTGCCATTTTAACCTTTCCATGACAAACATTGCTAATCATACCTCAACAGATAAAACAAACATCCTTGAACCCTGTCATGATGTTTGCCATCAAAAGTTCTACCTTTTCTCTACCACTCTTACTTAAAATTCAGAGAGAACTTCCATGTGAAAAAAATAAGAAAACAAATGAAACATGAAATGACTAAATGTTTTACTAGCAAGATATTTAAATTTTATTAAAAATATCTAGTTTCCTTCATGTAATGTGCCCAAGTGTTCTACCACTGCAGATCATTGGCTACAAACTTTACAGAGCAGAGTAAGGAAATTAACAAAAATTCTTAATAGTCGTGTTTAATTCACACTTCTATTCCTCAAAGCAGCTCCAGTGAAATTAAAAAGTTTTCTCAGACATTGATCAGTCACATTCAGAAATAAAATCCTATCAAGTCTATGTTTCCATTACAATAAGAAACTGATCCATAAATGGAAAACAATGTAGCACTCAGAAAATAAACATGATGACAGTGTGTGTAGTTTTTTCCCAGGGCAATTAAAATTATCACGAAACATATAAAAAAAAAAAGTTCCGTTGTCCAATAAAAAAGCTTGACACGGAAAACAAAAAAATTCTGCACTAGGAAAGTATGAGGTGGTCTTTCCACTCTCTCCAGTTCTGATTCTTTTTCTTAAATCAAATCACTTGATTTGAACACCATCATGTCTGGAAGTCATTTATGTTTTCCTTGCTAATGGTCATTACTTTGCACATGTATCCCGTCTGACCTTCACTTCTACTTACAGTACCCTCTTCCACTTAAGTCTCCACATTCAACAAGAAATTTTAAATGCTTTTTTAGCTGTTAGTACTCACTAATAGTCATCTTGGAAATTTGTTACACCTGGGTTGCCAACACTATGAAACACATGTCTCTGACAGCCCCTTAATTTAGGTGTGTTCTCAAGAAAAGCATGTTCCAACAGCTCTTTCACTCTCCACAGTTCCTGCTTGCCCACATTAATGATATGAATCAGCACTCCTGTTAACATGTCTCCCCATTAGTGCTGCTTCTCGCAAAAGTGTTTGGGTTGTTCTTTTTTTCCCCCTCCTTGGTTACACAGCCTTTGAACAGCACCTTTTTGCACAGCAGACGGTATCTGTTACTTTCTGAGCTACCTGAATATCTCATATTTCTCCAGATATTCCTGGTTAAGATCTTTAGTCTTGGATTTTTACTCCATTAACTGAATTGAAATAGACATGTATATTTCAGGGATAGCTCTGAAAGTTCTAATTCCTATTCTATACTCACTCTGCCAAACTACAGCAGCATTTGGCCCCGAGCACTTTATAATGCAGCAGCAGCTGTGTGGCATATATAGTTTTACAGAAATCTCATCTATGAAACACAGACTTTGTTGTAATATCAAGAAATTACTGTACAATTACTGTACACCTTTTTGTCCTCAATTTTTACAAAAACAAGAGATATAACTGTGTGATTTTTTCTAAAATGCTTGTTTTTCCCCAGTTACTGAAGAGAACTTCACAGTTTTTCAATGTTTGGATTTTTTTTCTTAACACAGAATATTATATTCTCACTTTCCAAAGAGCCTTTGTATCTTATTTCCCAGAGTGACTTGCCCAGAATCACACAGGAGGACTAGGGCAGAGGAAGGAGGTAAGCCTCCACCAGTGTCCCCTGGGGGGCAAACATCTCTCTCCAGGTCAGTCTTCTCTGCTAGAAGCTGGAGTTACCATGCTTGGCAATAACAGCTCTGATCCACAAGAACCCCATAAGATGGAAAGCTCGCATTACCTGGAAAGGTCTTAACACCAGATTATATTCCCAATTTCCTTTCTCCTGGAAGCTAATGCATGTGAGTTTATATGCTTAACTATTAGTTAGGTATGTGGATTTCAAAAATAAAATACAGGCATAGTGTTTGCTGACCATTGATTTAAAAGATTCTACTAAATTAAAACTGAATTATAGATTAGTGAGTGTATGGATCAGTTTTAGAGACCTCTACTTTGTTACTTTAATACATATTTATGTGTTCCTACTTCTATTTTCATTCTTAATATTTGTACATGCATATGATATGGATAAGGGAACTGCTTTATTACAACTTAACCTTTTTTTTGATTTATTCATAGAGAATGGCTTTTCAAGCAAACATACTCCGACTTGCTTCTCTTGAATTCGTGCTAAAAAGGAAAAGCAAAGGAACAAAACTGTTTTAGATACAGCCTTCTGCATATGTCTTTGAGACAGCTGATCTAATAAACAGTGTGATCTGGCATCACTTAAGTCAGTACAATTTTCTCAGCACTGACAGCACCTCCATATTGCTCCAAATAAACCAACTCAGGTACCATGCTCTATAGCTGCTCTGTCTGTGCAGTCTGCCCGGGCAAAAGCTGTCCTCCCTCTCAGCCTCTCAGCCAGGCTAATTAATTCTAATGAGATTGCTGAAATAACATTGCTACGCTGCATCTGATTCCTGGGCTCCGAGCTCACTGGTTCAGCATTAGCTGGGGAGTTCCTATGCGTACAATGCTGTTAGACATTGCATCCTATGGAACATACATTTTACTCAGACGCCTAATATCATTCAAGCTTTTGGCCATTTTGTCCTAGTTACATGGAAAATAAAAAGAAACCAGTGGGTGACTCGTAGCTTCCACTTTTCTCTTAAAGAGTTAATATCAGGTACATCCAGGAGGCCACGAAATGTTTGGCACAAACACCCCGTTCTCCTCATCCCCAACAACAAAGATTAAATAAGACTCCACTATGTTTATGCAAAAAAAAGCAAAGCCTATTTGCTTTACTTATACATTCTTGATATTTTTTTAATTTGGGTGTAAATGTTAGTGAAGCTTAGTGCTCATAAAAATGAGAGATTAATCCTGGCCAGAATGAGGTTTGGTGCAAGCAGACCCTGTGTACGCTCTGACACATGTCTCTGTCAATGTACCTCAGTCAGGAGCGGCAGTGAAAGGTGGCTGCTGTCCCAGCACTGGACGTCTCCTGAGGGGAGAGTGCCAAATCTGCTGAAAAACTCAATGGTTCACTTGACTGCAGAAAGGTTTCAAGCCCACCAGAACAGCACATTTAATTCCACTTGCCTGTTGTTTAACTCTGACACTGTAACAGGTACTTGCGCGTCCTCCCACTGCGCTCACATAATTGGCTCTATATAGAAATAAGCCATGAGGTAGCAGAAGTTGTATTTTTGATGCTCGGGTTTGAGATTTTCTTATTACATGCCAATATTTAGTCTACTGGATTTGATATAACTTGAGCCTCATCTAAGAGGAAATTCTAGTTGCCTCTTTCTTTGATCTTTTACACACACACACACACACACACACACACACACACATGCGCGCGGGTGCGCACAAATCCCAAGAAAAAACTGATGCAGAGGAAGAGTGCACTGAAAAAGAAACAGGATCCATAGGAGTTTCCCACTTGCTGCTCAAATTGCATGCCTATTTGCCAAGGAATAAGGGCTAAACACATACAGTTTCCCCTCTGTGTACTTCTCCAGACATCTTATCACTGAACCAAATTAGTAGGAAAGCATATTCTTTATGCTAGGACTAATTTAACAGTGGGCTCCAGGTAAGACTTAAAATAAAATTATTAATTTTACCAATATTTCTCTTAAAGAAGCAGAATATGAATGTTAACATAGTCCACTACACATGTACCCTGGTCTATACTCCACTTACAGGGCAGCAGAATCCAAGAACTGAATTGTTTCAAGGCACTGTAGTGTGCCAGATGCACATTTTTATGTGGATGATCTCCGTTATCCCCTTGGTTTTGGGGAGATGAAAGAGCATTTTTCAGAAGAGAAACTACTGCATAGAGGCAGTATTTGTGAGTGTCAGTATCTCTGGTACTGAGAGGAAAAAACATATTGAATGTAATTTATTCATACTTGCTTCTCTTATTAAAACTTACTGCACAGCAAAATAATTGGAAACAATCCCACTAATTTCAGTTGATATAGGACAGAGTCCTGGCTCAGAAGAATGGTGTGATCATATTGACACCACTGGACACTTTTAAGCAATATTGCAAAAGCAGTTTGGCCATGGAACTGCTTTCCCCGTGCTCACAATGTGCTTTGTGGAGCAAAAACCCACACTGGGAAAACACAGAGAAGGCTATAATTCAGGGAATTGCTTACGCATTATCCTGTTGGGTCAAAAATTTTGTTTTTCAAGAGAATGTGAAATGCACTGGGCTTAAAAAGCTCTCGCTTATATAACAGTTGCCAAAGGGCAGTCTATTCATTAGCCAAGACATAAAAGTAAAAAGGCTGCTTCAAGGCCTTGAGGCAGCACAGTTTCTTGAGCTGTACTTCATAACAGCTGCCCTCCAAGTCTGGTTAACGTCATCAAAAATGCTCTTTAACAGAGGACTAAGATGACACACTTACTCACAGCATCCCCTCTTTGGACAGAAAAAGCTTTCCTTTCCAGTTCTGAACTCTGACATACTGAGCTTGTCCTTTACCTCAGAATAATCACAGCAGGAAAATCTGTTCTTTTCTTCTTTAATATAACCTCCTGCTCTCCTATGTCTTTGATAAACAATGGATGCTCAGATATTTATTATACCATGTACTGCTGGCCCTGCGTAGTTCACTCCCCTATGAGGAAAATGCTTTGATCTTTTGAGGATCAGAGGCAGCCTTACATAGTATGTATGCTTCAGTTTTAGAGGGGAGCAAATAGGGAATCAGATGAGGGAGCAAAGGGAGTGAATGTGTTCCTTCCTATCACACGATTTTACAACTTGCATTAGAAATTATTCATGCACGTTGCAATTTTTCCCTTAAACAATGCTATAAAATTATATAATTGGCTAAAAATAGAAGTCTTCCTCACTAAACCTGGTGTGCCTTTTTCCAGTTTAGAAGTCCAGCAAAACAGTTGGACACCTGCATTTATTTCTTGCATACAGCCCCCTTCCCTACTCACAGAGGCATATCCCGTTCTAGCTCCTGGGCTGGGTTGCACATGCTACTTTCTAACAGCCCCTTTACTTGTGATCTCTGCCTTTGGACCACTTCAGAGGAGCCATCAGCACACAGTTGTAGCTGTTCAGAGCAGTTACCATCACATGGTCATTCAGTTGTGTTTGTGATGTCTCTCATCCAAGAGTGTCAGGTTGCAGGGGAAAGTACTGGCTGGGTTGTCTACTGTAGATCAAGATCCTGCCAAGGAAACCTGAATAAACCTTATAAAAATATTCCCCCCTTCCTGTTTATCTTAGATTTTTAAAGTTTTAACTATTTAATTTATCAAACTTGATTTACTGGAGTATTTACCTCGGATGCTCTCATACTTGATGGTTTTGAGCAAAGAAATTACTAATTCATAATGACAGTTGGATGCAAAAACTTGAAGCACCAGGAACTAAACTATACAAACTCTTGATTTATTTATGTTTTTAGCTACTAGCAAAAGCTTAAAATAATAAAGAGCTAGATACAATTTTAAAAAAATACAATGCAGAAAAGAACCAAAGCAAAAGAAAAGTTCCATAAATAAAATGAAAACCACACCCACCTGCTCCATTCAAACACTCTGGAAAAGAAGAGGGAGAGCAGCCTGAAATGGCTGCAACAGCATTCTTCTGGTGACTCCTTTACATTGCTTTATGAGTGTGGGGCCATCTCAGATCAAGTTGCCTTACTCCTTCTCCAACAGTGCCTCCTGCCATGCAGCTGGCACCACTGTTGGCCTCGTGCCTGCTCTGTTTGGGCTTAAGGAAGCTCCTCACTATGAAGAGGCACCTACAGGAAGGCTACAGAGTGTATATGCCACAGACAACATTTACAAGTGCACGAAACCTAGTAAATGGGCCATCGTATCCTTGAAACCAACTTATATTTTGTCCAGTTGCACGTATGGCAAGCAGTTTAATTTGCAGAGCTACCGTCCTAATGGCACAGCAGACTTTTCCCATATGAATAGGACTGATACCACCATTTCACACATGTTGTTAGTTCAGTTGTGCACTGTGATACAACAGCACAACTGCTGAGGTGCCATGCTGGTATCTCATCAACATGGTATGAGGTTTTCACGCCACAGGATCTAACAAATCCCATGGAATGACAAGCGATCGACTTCCACAATGGCCACTTTACACAGCCAGCAACTCCAAAGTGATATCCAAGAACATGAGAAAAGAAGATGTAACAGAAACTTGTATCTCGTCACAGGCCACTAAAGAAGAGGCATTAAGGTAAGGAGCCCTGCCTAGACTTGCTGAGCTGTAGGTCTCTCTGCACATGGCCATGCTCTTGGCTAAGTCTGATTCATCACCACAACTCCTTGGCCTCAGAACTTTGCACTTGCCTGGCAGCAAACTGCTGTCTGTGGCTGGTTACCATCACAGCCCTGCTGTGCTCACCCTTTTTGAGCACAGGAGGACTGTGCCCATGCAGGTGTTGTCCCTCTCCTGCTTCGTTCTTGAGCTGGGCTCTGCTTACCTGGCAGAGAAGCTGGCTCTTGCTTCTTCCTGGCATCCAGGAATGGGGAAAAGGGGCAGGGAGGATGGGAATAGGGCTGAGCTAGCAGATGAAGGCTGCTGTGGAAAACAGATAGCTCTTCAAGTCAATGAAATGATAGAACTTCCAAATAAGGAGAAAACATAGAAAGGTAATAAAAATATTCAAATAGGAAGAGGTCAAAATTCAGTTGCTAAAGCAAGAGCTACAGAAGGAAAAGTCAGAGACTTCAACTAACTGGACTGTGCGAGGGGGCTAGCTCTGAGCCTTGTCTGCCCTGTGCTGCCACAGGAAGAGACTTTCCACTGTGACCGGAGCACGGCAAGGCCTTCTTTGGTAGTGGAAATGCCTTGCTCTCTCTGGAAGGAGACATAACTCTTTATGGAATAATTTATTAATGCCATTTAAGAAATTGAATTCCTGTTCTGTGTGAATTTTATTTATGCTAAATCAATACATGAAGTCAGAATTTCATTTTATTGCTGAATAGAAATTATATTAAGAAAGCAGCATAGAAAAAGGAAACACTTAATGATACTGAACTGTTTTAGTCTTGAAGTGGTTTCAATGATACAATGATGTCTTAAAAATAAAATATTTAAGTAATTCAGAAAATACCAGGAGTAAAAGGAGGTACAGTACTAAACTTAGAACAAGATATTGTTATTCTCTAAATTACATATTAGCATTACTAAAATAAGATTCAAATGATTCGTTATTCTTTTGTTCAAGAAAAAAATCAAAATTGACACTTCTTGCCAAATGTCTACAATGGCAAGAAGACTGTCTTCCAGTGGTAACTCTTGTCATTTTTTGATCATTTTTCTCTGCAGTTGTAAACATGCACATTGACTTCTATTGCAACATCAGGAGAGCTGGAAAATACTTATTTAGTTGCCACCGATGCCAGCATTGACTTAGTCTGTGACAGCATGAGCACTCTGTAGTCATGTAGGCTCCTGTGCCTCACCTGTAGCTTATTTTTGGCAAATACATTTCTGAAAAACACTACTATAAAGCCCATCAGCTGCACTGCTCAAAAAAAAAAGTTAGTACAGGCCCACCATATCATCCCTATTTCTCCGATTTTTCTTTCTTTAAGCTGAGCAGCTGCCAAATCAGCAGCTCATCGATTTCTGGCTTGGAATGTAATCTCACACTTAAGGCTATGAACGATGCATGCGCACACCCACAGAGGCACGTACACACTCTGAACTAGCTTGGTCTTGGACAGACACAATCTCTGCAGTGCTGCATAAACAAATGCCATCTTCGTTACCTCAAATGGCTCCATGTTACTGAAATGGAGCAAGCTGGATGCAGGAGGCTCAGAAAAGAGCAAAAGGCATTTGAAGAGTTTCAGCATAGCCTACTGGGAAGCTCTGAAAATACAAAAGGTCCACCCCAAGTATATGTGTGAGTACATGTGTGAGCTCTGGCTCTCAGCTAACCGCCAGGCAAGGTCAGGCTATCATGAAGGTTCATCTCTAAAACCAAAAACTTTGATTCTGAGTGCTAAAATTGATCCAAAATAAACTTCTTTTTATTTTTCCCTCTCTGTGTCAGGCAGTCACGCTTATAACTACATCAGCTCTACCAGCCATGGTGCTGTGCAGATGTGGGATTCAAGAGACAGCTCAGCTGTAAATAGTTATCTGCCTATTCCTTTGAAAATGATTTGTTATGTTAATTTACAAAAATTCAGTAGCATTATGCATTACTGATGCTGGCAATCTTATTTAAGGCTAAAATAATAATATTAATATTTTATAATAACCTGTACTAAGTATCTTTGTTAAATAATTTTTTATCCCTGGAAACATCTTTGAGCATCCACTTGCTCAGTACTTTTGTAGTTATCACCTTTTTTTTTCTTTTGCATTGAAAAGACAGATTGACTTAGAAAGCTTTTGTATAAAATTTTATTCTGTTACTGTTCCTTTCAAATGATTGGATTCTATTCTTCAGAAGACTAAACTTTTTTCTGAAGAAGAGTTGATGCATATATAAATGTGCTGTCTTCTGTAACTGAAATTGTCTTTTCTTCCGTTTTAGCTTTCCCTAGTCTAAAACACAGCACATTGGTTCTTGGCAAGCAGTTGCTTTACGTATGGAAAAATAGCTGAGGTACATCTGTGTAGAGCCCTCAGGGAATTTCTGATATTCTTTTAGAGGCAATCTGCAGAATGCACAATGTCAGAAAACCCCTGGGCCTTGCAAAAGCAAGATGCCTTGTCAAAGAGATAAGCATTGCTACTGAGAGTTTTTCTGAGGAATGTTAAAAAAGGATGTAACTTCTAGATTAATGAAGCACCTGTCTGGAGCTACTACTGTCTCTACTTTCTTAGCTATCTCCCACAAACAGCTTGTGATGGTGTTGTGCTTCCCTTGTAACTCTTGGCTTCAGCACTGCATGTGGCTCAGCTTGCTATCCAGCTCAGCTTGTGCCTCCTGTACAAGATCTAACCCAGATTTCCTGGTTTGCGCCAGAGCTCAGAGCTCACTGCCTGCTTGGATATCAGGAGGAACTTTTTCACAGTGAGAGTGATCCCCCACTGGAATGGGCTTCCCAGGGAGGTGGTGGAGTCACTGTCCTTGGATGTGTTTAAGGATAGGTTAGATGATGAACTTAGTGGTACAGTTTAGATGGTTTAAATGGTTTAGATGGTACAGATGTTAGACTGATGTTGGGTAGGTTGTTGACCTAGGTAAAGGTTGGACTTGATGATCTCCATGGTCTTTTCCAACCTTATTAATTCTGTGTAATTCTGTGTAATCCTCCAGCAAACCTGCTTTCCACATGTGATGTCCTCGCAGTAGAAGTGGGAGGTAGGGGAGGGCAGGTGGGGACCCTCCAGGCCTGGTCCAGCCCCTCGGGCTCCTGCATGTGGCCACCAGCTCCTTCCCAAACGACCAGTTCAGAGCAAGGGCCAGAATGTCCTCCCTTCCCCAGAGGAGGTGAGCTCTCTGCTGGAGCTCTGTGCTCAGAAGTGAGAGGGAGAGGTCACGGACGCTGGCTGCATGAATGGGTGGAAAAAGGAGCAGGCACAAACATGCTCCACAGGAGCCCAAATGCAGCAGTGAACGCTGGGGTGTGGGAAAGCAGCAGGGCTTTTGCCGCCTCTTGGAACATCATCCCCTACCAGCAGGGCTCTGTGTGCTGGCCTTGTTTTGTGTTTCATCATAATGTACAATCTCTGAAAAAATATTTTAATGTAACTACCTTGCTCATTACACAGCACAAGAAACATTAAAAAACGAAATAAAAACAAATACACATGGTCTACTCCCGACTGCAGTTACTCAAGTGAGCAAAATCTTATGTGGCTTCTGGGACCCTTTTTCTCTCCCATCGTCCAACATCAGAACCCCGTAACACAGCACTGCTACTTTTCCACACCCACTTTTAGGTCAGCTTCTACCCAGAAAATTGTGGGAGAAATCCAATCCCTTTGGTCACATAAACACTTAATTATCTTCATTTGTTGCTCAAAGTCCTTTCCCAGCTCATCTGTTGCTTAGTTATCTTTATCCTGGACTTCAGACTACAAACCGCACTCCCAACAGCAGTCCACTCAGTCTGAGGCAGTGGTTAGTAGCCTTTTTGCTGCTAGCTCCACTTGAGGAAATAAACGTTTTTCATCTTACTTTGAGAGCAGTTCCCAGCAAAGCTTATTAGCTTGGGTTTCATGTCTCACCTGTAAAATGCTTCACCTGGGGAACCTGAAATTAAGCCTACAAGTGAATAAGCCAAATGACTGGAGTATTCAGCATAAGGACCACCTTCTACAAGCTCTGTGTCACCACCTTGTGGATTTTTGAAATCCAAAGAACAATAATGAAGGAAAAAACCATCCCTGAGACACACACAGACAGTTCCTAGAAGCAATGAGAACTTCCAAGCTGAGTTAAGACAAGCTCCCTCAGTTGTTACAATGGGATTTAATTGTACAAAGTATTCTTTAATTTGAAAATAATTAAGAGCCAAGAGCTCAGTTTATCTCCTTATGACTATAAGGAATCTCTACCACAAAAGTGATTTACATTAGGCACATTCTGGCAGTTTCAGCATAAAGCTCTGTTTCTTTGATTAGGCTAATAATGAAGACAAGCATGAAGGTAAATTTAACATAATTTAGGACTCTTCTTTCAAAACGCATGCACAAATCAAGAGTAAACTTGCCATTCTTTTTTTTTTTTTTTTTTAATATGCCATCAAAAGAACACTGAAAGCATTCTACAGGACAATTTAAGCAAAATAAAATTCCCCAACATTTTTATCACCTAGGTGTTACAGAAGATTAAAAAACACAAAAACAATTTTTCATGGAATTGAAGTGTATGAGTGCCTCAGATTTAACACAAAATGAAAATATTGGTGTAATTTTTGATTTGGGAAACATTTTCAGTTACTCCTAAAAGTTTGACTAGTCTCTGTCTCCAAACACTTAAAATAGGTAGCGGCACTTGCCTCTTTATTTTACTACCTGAACTAGCTAGAGGCTTTACAGTGGCCAAATTTTAAAAGAAGGAAGATAAATTAATTGTTCTCTGTCATGCAATGAATGCCAGTGAGCCAATCTGCTTCCAAGGCTCTACCTTTTGATCTTCAAGGAATACTAAATCTGCAATTTTGACATCTTCCTCTAAAACTAGGCAACAGATTTTGGTCCCACAAGACTTTTCATATTATCTTCCCATTTAGTCCCTAGAGTTTTTCTTCCACAGATGACCCCCCAGCTTTGTTAGCTTATCACTTAACTCCAGCTGAACAGCCAAGGGGAATCCCACTGCCTCTATGCGTCTGCTTGCTGCCACTTATTCCTGATAGGTTGCCAGGAAGAACTTGTCTGAGTTCATAATTGTGAATGAAATATTCGATCTAGAGTAACAGCACAGCTAAATTAGGGATTTAACCAAGTGTGACTGTACATGTTCAGATGGCTTTCTAAGTATTTTCAATTATATTTTGTAATGAGAAATAAGTAATAAGCACTGATAAACTAGGAGCACTGAATCTGCTGCATGACCGTTCCTTTAATGGCTTCAAGCAAAAGAAAGAATGACGTTTCCTCTGTTCTGAGAGAATCCCAACATTTACCTGGGTACACACACAGTTTTATAAGAATTAAATGCTGTGTTTTCCTACTGAAATTTGTAAATATTTTCCGTGTATGGGACAACAAAAAACTTCGTGCATTTAGAAGCAAGTGATCAGTTTGCAGAGTCCTAAAGAACAAAATAATTTCCATCTTGTAAACTATTAATTACCTTTTTTATTTGTTCTAAAAACAGTAGGCTGAAATCCAACAAGAAATAGTAAAAATATCACAACTGTAACATACATTAGGAAAAAAAAATAAATTCTGTATCAATTAAAATCTACAAGGTTTTGAGGAAAAGTATCTAAGTATTTTTCCAATTCTGAAAAGAGATAGGATGTATATATAGAAGTAGTCCCTTTAAATAAAAATAAGCATAAGAAATAGATGTGCAAGCACGCAGCATTTTAAGCTGTAGAGAAAACAGAGTGTGTTAGCCATCAGAACTGTTGTAACGATTCAATTGCTCATCTCCAAATTCATGTAGGGAGTCTTAACACTGAAATACTAGATTAAGATATGTGGAGCAACAAGGACACCTTGAGGGCAGTTAGGAAAATGCAAAAACTTCTATTCCACATTGATATGGGAGGATTTAGAGTCCTTACAAGTCTGAATTCCTTGGAATTGACACATGATGTAAACAATAAGCTTTTAAAACTGTTTGGCAAGGTCTTCCTACAAAAGTCCCACAGGTCCCACAGGGTACTATCAATGCAGAGCTTGATCAGTACTTCTGAAATGCTAGAATATGTGCTTACCAAGTAGGTTAACTTACTTGTTAACAGTTTTGAAGACAGATCTGTTCTGGCAACACACTAATCTTGTTCTGAGTTGCTTTTCTCCTTGTTACAGAAGTAAAAAAAAATTCTTTCCCAATGCTCAGCATAGTATTACACTGTACATATTTTTAAAAAGAAAATTATAAAAATAGTGAAAAGGTTTCTG
This sequence comes from Serilophus lunatus, assembly GCA_013399895.1. Lineage (NCBI taxonomy): Eukaryota > Metazoa > Chordata > Aves > Passeriformes > Eurylaimidae > Serilophus > Serilophus lunatus. Next base: position 219,600 of record VXBA01004372.1, on the reverse strand, counting down.
AAGAAGTACCAAATGCAAATCTACACAAAAATTAAACTTCCACAGTCCTTTGTCACTCTCTACAAGTTTCAAGTATTTCTCTAAAATTTTATATTTGAAAAAATGATATAACTAACCATTTTCAAAAAAAAAAAAAAGTGGGAAGAGAAATAAATCTTATACTTCTTATTTTGCTTAAGATTTTTTTCATGTTAAAAATACCTTTGTTTTTTTAGTACAGTTTTAAGTTAGAACTGGAGTTGTGGGGCCGTTTGCAGAGCTTTCTGTTCCTTTAGTGCTATCTGCAGCCTTAGAACCATCCCATGTTTCAGGTGCCTCATTTTCCTCTGGTGTTGGTGGGGTAAGATCAATAGTGATCAAATCAGTTTCCTGATCTGTTTTTCCTACTTCACTGCAAAATTCAACTTTATCTTCCTGCTGGCTGTTCTTCTTTATTTCTCCATTCTGTGCAGGGTAGGTACTGGCAATGGTGTCATAGAGAAATTGGTAATGTTCCTTAAAGATAAAGAGAAGGAATTAGTGTGAATGCAATGTTCAGACTCCAAGGATAAACCCATTCTTTCTCTGTTTTCTTAAATTTTGGAAATGTAGTGTGTATTTGGACATGCACGACTGCGTATGAAGAAGCTTCCACAGTTTTTGGCATACAGAGTGTTGATTCTATGGTTTATTCTGCCTTCATGCATACATAATATTTCTGAAACTGCCTGCATTAGACAAGTTGTCACCCAGTAGCCTCTTGGTTGATAAAGTACAAAAAAATGTTTCCTCGAATACCTAAGCTGTAGACAACACATACTGGAAGGAGTTTAGGAAATCATCTAATAACCTGCCCCAAACTGATGACACTTATGTCTGGTTTGTCAGTAAGTGCACACTGTGTGTCACAGACAGTTCCTCTGTGGTGATTCAAAGAAAACAGTCAGTGGCCTGTGAAATGGAGTTTGCCTTCCAACTGCAGAATGCCAGGGACACTGTATGTACATCCCTAAAGCAACTGCAGCAACAGCAATTTACACGATCTATAATTTTAAACTATGCAACATTTCCCAAAGGTGATACAGAATTGCAACTCTGGACATCTCTCAGACTCCTTCATTTTTATCAGTATGGGCCAATGCCCAGACAGTGGTGAGTAGCTGTGAATGTCCTGATTAAAATTAGTGTTTCATATACAGAAATTATGCATAAGGCTATGGGGATATTAGTGACCATGGTAAGTAATACCATAATTTTTTTTTGATAATTCATAAGGTTTACTTACAAAGGTAGAGACCACTCCCAGCCTAGTGCGACGAAGAGCCTTGACTACTTGGAAAACATCGATTACTTCTTCTATTTCTGCACTTTCCAAGAGGGTCATTAAAGCACAAAATACACCAGTCTTCTGTGATCCATCACTAGAAGATAATGTAAAATGTACACGTAAATCTACAATGTAAAATCAGCAGGTGTTCTGACTAAATGTTAGATATATTTTAAAGCCTTCATAATGAATTGCATTTCCAAAGCCTATTTTACTGGACTGAAATTGTCAAAATTAAATATATATACCTAGGACTCACACAAGACATAGTTTATCTAGAGTCTACCTGGATCTCAAGTGCCACTGAAGGAGAAGAGAAAAATTTGAAATTCTATATTTACAATCTGAACTATTGTTAGCAGGAGTATCTTCTGGTTTAGATGGTATGCAAGGCTATACATGGAAATGGTCTAAAAAGGTAGACTAATATGCTGGAGTGAAAAATGAACCTAAAAACTCTACTGGAGTTTAGTGTGTGCTACAAGTGCACTCTGATCTAGCATTTCACCATGAAATAGGTGTACCAGCCAAGAGCAGCCTGCTCTTACCACCTGCTCTGTGCACAGTCTTGCCCAAGAGAAGTCTGCTTGCTTTTCATCCCTACAATCCAAAAAGGCAAGCCTGAGTAATTCAAGGAATCTTCTAGGGAGAGTTCAGTCTCTAGACAAATGGAAAGGCCTGTGGGAAAATGTAGGCATCCCAGAATTATGGTTGATATGTATATCCAGATTTTAGAGCTTGAAGAATGCATGTGCTGAATTCAGACCCACCAGCAGTGGATGACGAGTGGGACGCTGCGGGTTCTCCGGTTGTCGTCAGCGACTGGCCTGTCTGGAAGTTTTTGTTTAATTTTGCTGATCATGCTGACTAAATCTTTGGGAGTTTCTGGAACATCAAAGCCAGTCCATTTATGATACTGATACTGATACACCTTCTGTGTTTCTTTGGTCTGAAAAACAGCAGTAGAGAAGTTGTCAATGTTTAAGCTAAAGTAAACATTCACAAAGTACCTCTAATTGCTGCTGATTTACAAGGGAAGAATTATATTCCTGAGGAACTGCAGGATGATGCGAGTTGTACCTCATGAATATGAGCTAGGTAGACATTCAAGCTTTGCTCAAAATACAAGACAGCTGATCTCCTGATATTCCACCACCATCATCTCAGCAACTCACTAAATAGGAAACTTGAGCTAATTTATAGCATTTATCATGATGGACTGCTGGTCTGGAAGAGAAACCAGAGAAGGGCTCAGTTGGTTAGAGCATGGTGCTAACAATGTAAAGGTTGTGGGTTTGATCTTCGTAGAGGCTGTTCATTTAAGTGTTGAACTTGATGATCCTTGTGGGTCACTTCCAGCTCAGGGTATTCTGTGATTCTCTGAAAAATATTTCTATTTCTTAAAAAAGTAAGTAACTGGAGTGGGAACTGTCCCTTTTCTTTCATTAGGCTAAGTTTATAATTTATTTTTCTTAATTTAAAAATTCCTGTAAAACTTTCTTCTGGAATCTGCAAAGGAACTTTTACCTTCAGATGTGTAACATCAAATGCCCGTATGGTATAGCTCGGGCAACCACTGACATCTGTCATTTGAACTTCTATACTATCATATGTTTGTTTTTCTTCTCCCCAGTACTGTGCACAGAGTTCCTAAAATGAATAAAAGTACAAGTCAGTGATAACATTTCAAATCTCCTTTTATTTTGCCTTCCACATATACTTACAGAATGTATTGCCTTTAAAGCAGTTGGAGTTTCACTGTATTTTAAAATATAGCATCTTACATTCTTCCCTCAAAAATTCCTTAGAAAGTAAATTAAGTAGGTACACGACAGAACAAAATATATTGGAAATGCAAATTCCTTGTCCTATGAAACATGCTTAACTGGAGAAAGGGAATGAGAGTGTGCAGTACAGTGTTTTCTTTGCATATAGAGGACATTTAGCATGTCAGTGTGCAGACGATGCCTCACCTGATCTCCTTCTTTCAGCTCTGTCAGCATAACAATGACTTTGACTTTTCTTTGAAACACCATTTGCCAGAAGTCAGAGATAGTTTCCTGCAGTGGTCCCTGTGTTGCAATCATGGCTTTCGAACCCCAGTAACCCTATAAAAGAATTATTTTTTCTTGAATTTGTTTGAAATGTGATTATCAATTGTCATTTAAGGAATAACCAGTGAAATGAACTAATGAACCATTTAGTTTAGAAGGAAAAATATGCCTATCACAGTAGGCAATGGTCTTATGGGAAATCTACTATTCAAATGACACTAAACTCAATCCTCCTAACAAGAGTATCACTTCCAGACTGACAACAAGCTGTACTGGTGCTACAGTGGCCGAGACCTTACCCTGCCATTTTCTGCAAAGCATATTTTTAAGGGCTAAAACATTCAATTCTACATAGACATTTAATTATAGCACTAAGAAGTTGTATTTCTACCACAAAAAGTTGGTGCACCAATCAGTTCACACTGAGCAATCTGAAAATAAAGATACATTTACCCTGAATAGGTGTCTTAACTATGCAGAATTTCAAAGGATTCAGATAATCTTAGGTAATAATTCTATTAAAATCAGTTACTTCATTAGCAACCAATATCTGCTCTCCTTCTTTGGTCGTATAATGATACCAAAAAACTGATGGCTTCAATTTTCACCAGTAGGGTTTGGTATATATGAATAACTATACTCACATTTCACTGGCAGGGAAAATATTAATATGATTCAACTTGCAGGCAGATGCTCACTAAAAGAAATACATGTTATCATGAGCCCAATCTGAAGGCTAGTCTAAACACAGATGGGTTTGCCAATTGATCTTTCTCCCTTATTCAAATTAATCCTATCCTATTGTGAAGCTAACAGGAGAAAAGAGCTCAAACTAGAGTAGGTTTTTAGCTAAAAGCTTGTGAAATACTTATAGTGGGTCATCTAAATACATACAGTTATGAAGGAAGCATTGATGTATTTGCTTGATTCCTCACAGTCGCTGTCCTCATCTGAGGAATCATCTGAATCACGTTCACCCTCCTTGTTACATTCGTCTTGGTGTCTGATCGGCACTCGGTTAAAGTCATCTGCATGAGACAAAGTGTCACCCTCACAGCACACAGCCCCTTGGATATGGCATTGCAGGGGGGAGGGAATAGAAAAGGGCCAGTCCCTTCACAACAGACTGCACAACAGAAGCCATAAATAAACGCTCCAAATAATTCACAGTATTAAAAACTCATCTTTTTTAGAACAGTATGAGAAGATTCTAATTTTACAGTGTTGAGAGAACTAATGAAATACCTCTCTGTAAGGCAATTTGTTCATTTTTAAAAGATACTTTCCTACAGAAAATAACAGATAAAATAAGGGAAGGTTTGTGGAAAATACTTACATGGAATTATGTTAGCATTCCGATTTTTGCTTCTATTTTCCTCACGATTCCCAGTGTTCTGTGTCCGCCACCCCTTATAGGAAGGTAATCGCTAAAGAAAAAGGATATTTAGTTGTACTATGCCTGATTAAAATGGTTTCTGATATCTTTGTTTCCTCTGGAGTCTCACACCCAGCCTTGATCTCACAGTGCCTCATTCCTTACTTTAGTTCTCTAAACTTTGGTCACATCTGAACTAGTTTAAAAATGCGTGCAGCACTATATCCAATGGCACAGGAAATCATGTATACAGACACATGATCTCCATCTTTGTTAAAAATGTTAACACTAAAGCAGAAATAAAATTTCATTAATATACCACCTTTCTTTCATCAAGGTAACGAAACTGTTTCTGTGCCAAGGAAATAAAATATCACCGCAGTGATCTATTATGTGGGTTATCTGTGTCTCATGAGTATTGTACAAGGCAATTGCTAACATAAGTGGGAAGTAAGGGCAACTAAAATGCAATGCTTATTTACCTGAAACTCTGCCTCCAGCAGAGAGGGATCACCCGGATGGTCTTTTCTTTTCAGACTGTTAAGGTAGGAATGCAGCTCTGAGAGGCTGACCTCTGTTTCTCCATACTGATTGTATTCCACTAGTGCTTGATGAATAAGGATGTACTGTGACTGGTGTTTCCCATTTGAAGAGTTTAAACATGAAGTTATTAAAAAGTAAAAAAAAAAATAAATCATACCACTTTTTAAAACACTTATAAGAAACTGTTACTCTCATGATATTATTGCTAATGTTAATTAAACATCAATATTAAACGTTAATTAAATATTAGCATTAAACAGGCATTAAATAGAAGTATTAAAATTGCAAAACACTGAAGTTAAAAATATGCATTGTATCAATCCATAACTTTTGTTGTTCTATCGACTCAACTGAAAATCGCACTTAGGCAGACAGTTTTTAGAATTAGAAAATTTTAGAATTTGACTCTGCAAGCTCAAATTTTCATTTTGGAATTGTACGCCAAAAGACGGGTGATCAACTTTAAATTGTTCTCCTTGGCTCCCTTTTCTAAACTTGAAAAGCTGAAGTTTCTAATACTGAAAAATTATGTTGGAAGTTTTTCTCCCTCTTAATTTTCAGAGCTATATTTTCTATAAACAACTTCAACTGAACTGTACAGTTCCCAAGATGGAGCAGTGCACATCTGAGAAATACTGATGAAGCCCTATCAAAAGAGAGTTGTAAGTGATAAGATTTTTTGTGAGATACCTCTACTTGAACCATAAGGCATCGCTGCCGACGCAGCTTCACAATGTAGCCATAAACATCCACCCTGCCTTCTGTATCCAGCCCCTCCAACATGGCATCAATTCCTATATATGTCCCAGTGCGCCCAACACCAGCACTGAAAAGTACAAAAGGATTTGGTTATCAAGAGGGAATGGCACCTCCCAGTCCCACTCTGAGGGGAGCAGTCCTTGACAGAGCAAAAGTGACAAAGTGGAACAACAAAATGGAAAGCAACTGAAAACAGTTCTTGCTGTAAATTCATTGGCAACACAGAGACCAATGAGTTTTTATTTTTAGCATCTTTTAATCCAGGCAAGGCAAATATTGCCAAATGTGATGCTTATAGCCAGAGTAGCCCAACACTGGCTGTTTTTCAAGTCTGTGTATCCTCAGTTTTTACCAAACTGAGTATTTTTCATATCCTTCAGAAAACAGACCTTGTACATTTCTGCCTGACTCATTTTCAAGTATTTAAGTCACAAAATTTGGGACCAGATATGTTTGTCAGCTCCCTTTTCTGAATAGCTTCATTTCGTGTTTATTTAACATTAACAAATTTTTAAAAGAATAACATTTATTTACCTGCAATGAACCACTATTGGGCCACTAAAAAAATTGCTGAGAGCATTAACTCTGCGTCGGAGTTTGAGAAGGAGGTGTGGGTCCTCAGGGACTCCATGATCTGGCCAGCTTGTGAACTGAATATGAGTGACATCTCTTCCAGCTGTCCTTTCTCTTCCCTAGAAAAAGTGAAGTGTAGGTTCTTAATATCTTACTCTCTTTATATATATATATATGTATACATAAGTCTAAATCACTAGATAAAAGTTGAAAGCATGTGAAGTCTTGAGTCCTATTTTGATATGTTGGTGCTAGACTAAAAGAAAGGACATAGATTTTGATAACCATGATTATAAAACAAAATGAAAAAACATGGCAAAGATACTCTTTTACCAGCCAAGATTCAGTATGACTATATGGGCATTGCCCCAGTAACAGGCCTCCAAATTCTTACTCAAAGCTGAATCATCCAACACTGGCAGAGATATTCATATATATTTTTCATTGTTTCAATAATTATACATGACTATCAGAACAGAGAAGCCTCCACTTTCTTGCCATGAACCACTCTTAAATTCCACAACCAATATCCATTTTATCTATATAAATATGATGTCAGCTGAGCAAAGAACAGAGACGTCTAAAACAATCAGCCCTTCACCTCTTGCAGTCTCTCATTTCTAATGTCAGACTGCTCAAGTGACAGAGCGGTATTTTTGTCAATAATTAATTTCTAACATTCTAATATTCTCACTGACTTCACACTAAATTACAACTTTCTTTCAATCAGACCACTTACTGAGTAAATTTTAATGCTACTTGAGACAGCAGAATAAGAATTTCCAGCTGTAGTCATGGATAAAGATGGGTGAGTCTGTTGCCTTTGCTAAGATCTGTCAGCAGATTTACTCTTTGAATCTTAATGCTTTTAGCTATGACTTATGCTCCATTTATCCTCATTGAAATATTTTCTGCAAAGAGCCTGAGATGAGCATTTAGCCTTAGATGGCAAATCTTTTCTTTTCAATTACATATAGAGCAACTAACATGGTTTCAACTGCATAAAAGAGAGCAATTAACCAGTTAATGATTCTACACAAAACTAAATGGTATTTTTAAAGTAGTTATGTTTATAAATACACTTGAGATCACCAGAATTTGTAATTGTTCCACTATACAATTACCCTTAGGGTAGATAACAGTGATCTGTGAGTCATACAGATTTTAGTTGCAGAAGGTTATGCTGATACAAACCAGCAAAATTTCTGTGTTAAAGAAACTAAATATATAAGGAAACCACAGTGTATATTAATTCTTTAAAACTTAGCAGCATATTAATAGCTCCATCTTAAATGTATATTCCAGAATATTAAGGAAAATACACTTTGAAATCGGGAAATATATCTCTAACTTATATTTCTGGCAAGGAATGACACGTAAATCGAAGATTTCTCTTAAGCTGTATGTTCCTTAGGAAAACACAGCAGAGCATCTTCCATTGAGAGCAGAGTCTTCTCTCTTAAAAGCACAGACTCCAAATAGACACTCCATTTCCAATCAGTTTTGCTCTTTTGAATCAACTTACATGTGTGATGTGTAGCTTCTGAATGACATAGTCTGGACATGTTTTACTTTCATTGATTTTCACAATGATGTCCCCATATGTTGCAGATTTGTTCTCTATTGATGGCCAGTACTGGGCACATTTGTTCTATAAAGATATGAAATGAGGTGAGCAGCACAACGGCAAAGTCCCAGAAAGCAGAGAGCTAGGAAAAAGGTCTGATTTAAAATAGATGCAGATCAGTATAGTTTTTACAGCTTCTCACAGGTCTTGTTCTCTCCTGAAAGTCCTGTCACTGATTAGGTAAATAATTCCAAATGTTCAACAATTCAGGTCGCCAACTTGAAGTTTATGGCCATAGAACCTAACTTCAGATGCGAAGCAGGGGGAAAAAAAATCCTCTACACTAGAGTTGAAGAAAACAACAGCAACTGCTGCCAGTGCCTGAAGGCAGCAGGAATGTTTGCAACTACTTCGATGGCTTCTTTTTCAGTCTTCAGCGAGGGACATTGTTCCTGCCAATCTGTAACATCAGCTTGGGTGTGCTGTAAATCTGCATGCTTTAAATGCAGTTTTTGTTCCCTGGACCAGGGAACAAAAGCAGGCCAGAAGTACCAAACCTATCAGTTAAATAAAGTGAAAAGACAATAGATGAAAAATACTCTGTTTAGGTTTTACAGAGGACATTGCCAGGATACCAGAATGGACAAAAGAAAAATACAAACCATATCTTTTATGATAGGTCTATGAGTAGCAAAGTTCTACCTGAGCCCTTTTCTGCATGGATTAGATCTAATTTGAAAGCTCACTCTCTGCTACTTAGAGCTGTGACTAAAGTGATGTTTTCTGATAAGACTGGTAATTCATAGGGTAACAATGGCACGCTTTCCAACACAGGTTCTGCCACAACTACAGAACAGCGAAGAATGAAACCAAAATACTAAGAAGAAAATGTAAATCAGCACAGCAATCCACTTTGTTTTCAGGCAAAAGAAGGATGGAAAGATGCACAAAAGGATGGAAGGATGGGTATTTCTCACCCTCTTTCCTTCCTCACAACGAGTCACCATGACAATAATTGTTGCCTTCTGTTCCCAGATCATTCTCCAGAAATCATCTGTGGTTTCATCTTTGGGGCCTAGCAGAAGATATTTGAAGGAATGTTTCAAAATGCAGCCACATGAAAAAACACTTGCCTTCTTGACATGCTTAGCCATGCAGTCCGAAAAGCTAGCCAGAGATCACACAAATGACAGCCACATGCTTGATTTCATTATGACTGCTGCCATTAGGCTACAGCGTTTTATGTCTCATATCTACCTTTAGTGCATAGCTATGAAATCTGAAAACTTTTGGTGTGAAATTATACAACATGAGAAATCAGCCTTTGAAGTAGAATTTATTAATTTTCACAAAATTCCCTAAACAAAAACTCATTGACAACTTTTTCATATTGAATTTCAAAATGTCAGATTTTAATTTTTTTCTTTAAATTTACTAACAGAGTTTCACTATTCTAAAAACAAAATGGGTAAATAAAGTAAGCATATTCTTTTTAAGATAAAAAATTACCTTGTGCAGCGATGTATTTTCTTGGTTCTTTGAAGCCCTATAAAAAGTACATTTTATCAATGTTTAGAAAGCAAGCATGAACAATCTAAAGAATTTTGAACTTTAAAAATAAACTCAATATGCAGCAGCTCAATAATACCAAATACTTTACAAATATGGAATCAACTCCAATGGAAATCCTCAAAGGTGTTGGTGCATTAAATGTACAGACTATAGGATTTCTTCAATAGTGCCTAAGATATTTTTAAGTAAAAGTCACTCACATCAATGTAACTTGCATTGATATAGTCTGATCCTGGATCTCCTGGGATCTCTGAGAGCTCAACACGGTTATGGTCATCTGTTTAAATCATTTAAAACAAAATAATTATACTATCTCAAGGTAGTCAGAAATCAAATATTTATAAAACATGCCAAAATCGTAACAAATACTCACATGGAAGAATATCAATGTAACGGTTTTTGTTCTGATTATGGCTCTTTTTGGCCTCCTTTATAGAAAATTTACTGAAAACTCTAGGAATACTCTGTAAAATGCAAATATTTTATTAGGTAAGTGTATATTTAAATAGCTTCTATTTACAGACAAATGCACATGGAAATAAGTTGGCATTACTGATTCTGGAAGATAACATTTTATTTATACGAAATTACTTCATATATTTCTTATATTTGAAGTAAAAAAATTTCTTTCCCTTAATATATATATATCTCCACAATTATGTATTATTTATATCTCCATGGCTATGCAGTAAGAGAGAGTATAAAAATATGCATTAAAAGGTATTTTAGAATGAGAAGTAGTCATCTTACACTGAAGAGAGATTGGTAGCAAAATTAACTGAGGTCTATTTGACCTTTGTTTCACGCTACAATTCCTTCAATTTTCTAGATTATTTATTTATGTGTTTCTAACTAGTACATATATTTCAAACATGCTCCAAAACGGAATTTTTCCAACCACCTGACTAAAAATCTGTGGTGTTTTTTGAGCCAAGGACAAACCTGAAATTCATCCAAGAAAAGCCGTCCTTCATCTGCAATCTTCCTCTTGTACGTGTCCAGCAGTTGCTCTGAAGGTATTGGTTCTATGTTGAGAAGTTGCCTGTCGTCATCTTTAACTGTTTCAATAAGTTGAACATTTATCATTACCGATGTTGAAAATGCACAGTACATTTCATTAAACATGATTCTCACATTGTCCAATAAATTAGCAAAAGGTCAAGCTTCTTTATTTTAAATTGACATATTCATCTTTTTAAAAACTAGTGTTGCCTGAGCCAGCTGTGAGCAAACCAGTCATGGGTATAACAGAAGTTTTTCAGGTTGACTGCGTGATTGGAGACACCTCTGGGGGAGGCCACATGCAGCGACACTGCACTAACAGTGCAAAGGGGTGATTCTCCTGCACAGGTCACACCAACAGTCCCAACGCCCACAACAGTTACACAGCCTTGTCTTCCACTTCAGTTTGGATCAGTTATTGACAGCAGTCAAAGGGATTACTGTGCAAACAACCTACAAATATAACACATATTGTCTATTTTTCCATATTTTCTCCAATTTATTCTCTGAGTTGCAATCATCTGTAGTATGATCCTGGATGATAAAGTAGTGATTTAACAAGTTTTAACATCTCTTATCAGGCATTTATTAATTCTTCATTTACATTGAAAAGTTGTATTTTTAAAATAACTACTCATCTACAAAAATGGATCTGAATCTCAACACAGCATTAGTTCTCACTTAATGCAGTTAGGTTCTGTGGGTTTGAGTGTTTTAATTATTTTTTTTCTGGAAGCTTTCTGGTATTGACTGATCCTGTCTTTGTTCACAGGCTTTGACATCTTGTACAAAAAGTTGCACAAAATGTTTGATTTCAGTCTTTGGAATTTCAAAGCCTTCTACATTTTTCAATTAAAAACAGCTGGTTAATGTTAAAATTCTTGTTTTGAAAAAGGTACACAGAAAAGGGAAATTCTGTTTGAAGCTGTATTTGATTCTGGACTTACTCTCCATTTGAAACATACCACAAACATTGTCCAGGATAAAAAAAATTGTTTTGTAAATAATAACTAAGAGTTTTTCAAACACTGATAAACTGAAAGTTCATTCAAATACAAATACTTCTGCTATGTATTTACTGAAGTATTTTTTCCTCCAAATAAGGTGTTATCATGTAGATATCTGTAATTTATGCACACAACCTAGAATGTAAACAATCCAAAGGTGGCAGCAAGACCTGAGATAATTTTATTTCCACTTGCTAAATACATAAAGATACTCACCTGCAACGAGGTTCATGTCTTCAGAAGAATTGCTGTAAGAAGTAAAAGCATCTGTAAATGCTTTGACTAGTAAGACACGTATGTCTTATAACGAGTTATAATGATAATGAGATAATGAGTTAAATAAAACCAGTTTTGTATGTGAATACCAAGGCAGTTCTTAGCCAGCAGATTGCATTGCAAGACTTCTGTGAAAAGAGTCCAACAGCTGGGACTGTGGGGAGGTGTTTGGGAACCTTGTCATCCCACCCTGAGCACTAGGGAGGGGGAAAAGCAAGAAGATCACGTTGGAAATCTTTACCACTTGCATAATTTTGAACATGTCACCTACAGCAAACGTGTCTTTATTTTCTTCACTGAAATGGCCACTCTCACCATCTTCATTTCTCTTCTTAGCGACAGAAAACCAACACATGCACAAAATATAATGAAGCTTAAAGGCTAAGTAGCCAGAAACAAGTCAGACTCTCTGGAGCTGTACAAGCAAAATTAGTTTTGCTTCCCTAAGCATAAAAGTTTGCATCTGAGCAAACAGCACCCTGTCCCCCTAAGGGGAAGAGTAGGGTGGGGAAAGGGGCGGGAAGAGATGAGTCACCAAATTCTGTTATTGCCAGAGGACTGAGAGTTTTCAGGAGAAATTGCCCAAACCCCTCTGCCTCTACCAGCAGCAAATGCCCCCTCACACATTGTACCACCTCCCTTCACAGCAATAGCAGCAGTCAGCCTGGCTGTCTGGGGCTCTGGCACTGGCGTTAGGGAAGGTAATGGGCATCCTTCTAAAGCCATCTGTTCTACAGAACTGCTGAGTCATCTGGAGAATACCATCCTAAGCAAAGTGGTAACATTTGAAAGAGTTCAAAGGAAATGTGTATTACTTTCATTAGTTTTAATCTAAATCATGAAGGAAACATTTTTCATATATTTCTGAATACTTTTTCATAAAACTTGGGACAAGATATTTTGTTCCAACAGATCAATTCTTCTATGCCTTGAACATTGGTATAGCAGGCACATTTTGAATATATTTTGTTGTATTTGTGTTGTAAAACAAACACAAAAAAATTAGTTTCTTTTGAAGGGATTAAAAGGTAAAAGAATCTCTTTTTCCAGTATGAGTAAAACATCAAACTTGAAACATTTTTCTACCACCCACTGGAAAATCTGGAAAAACTGAAAGCCTTTCCCTGCCCATTTATGTAAGAGAGTGAAACATGAAGCTTACCCAAGCCTTCTTCGGTGGAGATCGTAGATTTTGTACAAAACCAGCAGTAAAGCAATCGATGTCACAATGATCAAAAATGCCAAGAATATAATCAGTGCTTTAGAATTATCTAGCAACAGAAAAAGAATACATTTTTTTTTCAAATCTTTATACTTCCTAGAACCAGGAGCAATTGATTTGGAGTTTGTGTTGAGTTTTTTTAAGAAAAGAGATAAACAATTATTTTTATGTGTTTGGTTTAAGTTTGCTATTCCAAACTAGAGGAGGGAATTTTATTATGTCATTTAGAAAAATTTCCCTTAAACTCTCCATGTCCACCAGCCAAAATGCTACAACTCACTGATTCAGCATTATTATGCCTGTCTCCTGCCCTGTGTGGCCTGTAGACCTGAACATTCAAGCTCTTAGTTGCTCCTGATCTGTGAATGAGGAATCTCTGCCAAGCCACAACTCCTGAAATGCAATATCTGAACACAGGGAAATAACCCTAAAGTGAATAATTTAACATAGAGAAATTAATTTCTAGTTGCATTTGAATGTTTCCTGAAGAAACCACAGCTGTGTAATAATTCTGAATTACAATCACTGACTTTTCAATGGGATGTTATATTAATACTGAATGAGAATAATATTTTTCAAAAGCATATCATCTATAAAACAGGCAGTTTGAATTTTTAATTAGGAACAATTAAATGGAATTCAGAATTTACATTATATTATGCCAAGTCAAAAGGTAAAAATGTTATATATATATTTACTTACATCTGGTTTTTATACTCCCCTCTGCTGGCTTCCCTCTGTATTGCCCATTAAACACTGAGATCTGCATGTAGTGGATGAGATGTTAACACATGACAAGCAAAAATTTCTTCACACAGTTTTTTTAAAAATGAAGCACAATGGATATTTGAAATTCATCCATCTATTTTCAATTAATCACCCCATTGACAGCAGCATCTGCTGTCAATCTCTGTGTAGCCAATCAAGTATAATATGCTTAAACAATGAAAATGCTGCAATATTTTATATATTTTAATTTAATAAGCCTACTTACCCTAAATGTATAGTTTGTCAAGTACAAGAGATCTCTTATTATGAAATCACAATTATTCTTGCTATCATTCTTCATTCTATCGTTCTTCCAAGTCAATTCAAATGTTGTTTGTGGTCCATACACTTTTTGATTTTTACACTTAATTTGAACAGCGTTGTCAGCTATCAATATTGCTTCAACATCAGTCACTTTTTCTGGTTCTGTAAACAAAAAAAGTGTTACTGGTTCTATTCACATCATTTCAAACCCAACATTTCAAGCTGTATGCACTCACATCTGTTTATTTTCTCTCTTAATAATTTCTTCCTTAAAACTTTCAGTCCCAATCTAACAAGATAGGTAAAATCAATGTTGACTTAGCCATAAGTTCATCCAGAAGAGATGTGAAGTAGAACTGAAAAAGCTGAGAAGATCAGAGCTCTACTGACAGCCAGGTTGCAAAAACAGTTTAATGGCAAATCTCCCTCTTACATATGACATCACTTCGTCGTTTGAGGAACAGTGGGCAGCAGACAAGACAGGACAACAAAGTGTTTTCCATGTGAGTATTAATTTCAAAACTTTTATAAATTAAATTTCTTACCAGGAGTTACTTGTGTATTTTAATACCTGGAATAGTGTCCTTTTGTTAAAAGCTGGCCTAAAACCACAGTAACTTTTTACTTTTTAATTATATGGAATCTCTTCAATTTAATCTGTGTTTTCTTACTCCAATTTTGTATGTTGCTGCACATAAGTTGCAGACTGAGCGCCACAGCCCAAGGGACCTTTTACTGAGAGCTTATAAACCCTTTAGAAAGTAAATAACCTTCTGTGTAAGGCAGCTCCATTGGCCACATGTCAGCAGAACATCACGGCGGACTGTCAAACTCTCATTATATCACTATCACAAAGATAATGTTTCATTTTTCACAAAAAAATATCTTTTGCTTATTTGGTAAAATTAAAGAGGTATAAACCATCATACTTTCCCTTTAGCCGTATTTCTGTATTAGCTAAATCTGGAGATGGTGAAACTAGAGCTAAAAAATACTGGAAAAAATAGATAAATATGAGATTTCATGTGGTTTTGGATTTTGCTATTTTGTTTTGTTGCTTTTTTCCTCAAAGCAGGAATTAAAACAGTATGAGACTTTACAACTGAAGATTAAAAGTGGAAAAACCCCAACAAAGTAAAAAGGACTGCATCTCTATTAACACCTTTCTGCATCAGGAGCATATCTGTCAAGTCTGTTGGTTTGGGGTTTTTTAGCTTCTCTTATAGTTCTATCAATTGAACACATATGGCAAACAAAGAATCAAGACAACAAGGGTAAGTTCTTTATTTTAGTGCACAGACCTTTCTGTCAGCACGAGGGCTGGCACACACTTGTCTGTAATCTAATGTCAGAAGCTGACTGTGGATGTGTACATCCAAACTCATCGACAGCCAGTACAGACACCAGTATTGGTGTAACCTGGGTAATGCAGGTCTGCTTCAAGCAAACAGGTAACTGCACAGCAGAAGATACAGTCTGCACATCTTTGTAGCTTCCATGCCACACAATAAAAACCAAATGTTATTCATTCTCTTCTTGTTTAATTTGATTCTTTTCTTTAGATTGGGACATAATGCTTTCTAAAATCATCACAGTTTCAAATGAATGAGGAAGTCCTGTATATATAAGAACAGTATTAATACCAAGGACAAAATTAAAAATATATTAACATTAAATAATTAAAAAAGAAACTAATTATATAAATACCAATACAATTATTTCAGTGCTAATGAGTTTCTTGGCTATTATCAATACTATGTATGAAATATAATGAACTGCAATAGGAAAGTACATATTCTTTGAGTTACTACCAGCTTTGTTCGTAACAGTTATTAAACAAGAGATTTACCTCCTGGGTTTGTTGTAAAGTTACACTTTACAGATTTGCCCTGAAGTTTTTCATGGTATTTGTTGTTTGTATATGCAATCACAGATACAGAACCTGTCGTATAAGGTTCAAATTGGTCTGAAGTGAAATGAGTCGTGTCGGTCTCTTCATAAAAATCTGAAAAAATAAATTAATTAATAATTTTATTGAAATCTATGTTATAAGCACGGGAACTCTTACACTACGTCAGAGCTGCCTAAAACTACTGTCACGTGTATTTCTATTTTAATGACATTTACTTGGCTGGTTTGTCTTGCTTAGTAATGCTAAGTGTAGGCTCAGGAAAAGAAAAGAAAGAATGATACTTTCTTCTGCATTAAGCTTAGGAAGTGGTTAGTAGAAAGGTGTCATTCTGCACACTGAGTAAGTCTATTCTGGCATGATGTGAGAGGTGCTGTGTGCTTTTTATATCTGAGGAGTGCAGGAGCGTGACAGCCTTTGGTTCCTATGGCAGTCCAGGTTTACATAACATGCACTGTGAAAAGAAAGGATGAATTCAACCAGGACTAGCTTCAATCTGACATATTTATTATTATCAGGCTCTTCAATTTAAAAACCTCATTTTCCAGTCTTTGTTTAGAACAGTTTGGATCTGGAAAATGTTATCCCACTGTAAAGAATACAGATTTACCCATCTAAATGTAAGGTGGCCCAGAGCAGCATATCTGAAAGATGGGGAGATTTAGTAGAAGACAATCCCCTGGCTATACCTATCTAAACATGTTTATGCTTGTTGCCATATTTAGGATCCCTAGCTTTTACATGGATTGTTATTACTCAGAAGACAGGTACTGGTCTTCTCAGAGAATATATTGATCAGCTATGGTAGCATTTTCTGAGAATGAGAACACCATTCTACAAACTGATCAGGCAACTGTCAGAACTAACACTCAATATAAGGAAAATGAGAACAGAAAGGTGACAGGGTTGTGTCCTGACATATGAAATAAATTGAATAGTCTTAACAAAAGGTTCCACTGAAAAAACCTCAAAGGAAAAGAAAAAAATTATTCACAGCTTTAAGAGATTCCAATATGGTTTTTCTGGGCATCATGCTTGGTGGTCTGTAATTATGCACATGCAATCAATTATTTAACAGTGAATATACTTACTTTTGCCTTTCACACTGAATCTTACAAAGTAGCCATGTATAGGACCATTTGAAGTGTTCTTAGGTTCTGACCATGCAACTGCCACACTTGTGTTACTACAATTTACTCTAAGGTTTTCTGGTGCTTCTGGAACTGTTATAAAGGAAAATAACAATTAGCAATAAAGGAAAACACAAATATTCCTCTTTTTACCTGTCTTGATGAAATACATTTAATTGGATACTAAAGCAAGATACTAATATGAAACATATTTTGTACTTTATCTCATTCCAAGAAATTATACAAAATTATAAACTGAGCATATATAAAAGCATCATATTACAGCAATTTCATAAATTTATTTAATTCAGGATAAGGTGAATACAGAAATATCACATATTACTAAAATTATCAAACACTTCCAAATATTATACATTGTTTAAATTTTCTTATCATTTTAACAAACTGTTTGGCCTGAATTTTTATCTGCAGCTTACTCAACTGAGATTGTTTTCCTTTTTAATTCAGAAATATAAAATTATTTCCAAGAACAATGCTTCGAAAAAAAATGTATGCTTTCATTTGGAGGTATTCCTTGCAATTATCCTATTACACCTTTCTTCAAATCAAGAATTTAAGACTTGTCTCTGACTAAGCCTGCACTTTTTCTTGTGTGTGTCTTTATTCAAAATTCCTTATAGTTGGCCATGTTCTCACCCTCCAAAACAATAAAACAAAATAATCACAATGTCTGATAGAAGGAGAGAAAGGCATCAGCCTGGAATACCAAGACTGGCGCTGAAGAAGGAACTTAAGGCTGTGACTGCAATCAGAGAACAACCACAAGGCCAGGAGACCAGGGAGGATGAGCTGGAGGAGAACGTGAGTGCAGCAAAGTATGTTTCTCAAAATACATCTTCAACCTCAGGAAACAAAGATAGTGGGATTCATTGTAGAGGGTTCCCAGAAATAAGTGGAATGTAAAGCAAAAATAAACATTACACTTACCGCCATAATCTGTTTTTATGGTGAACTCTGGCGAGGCAACCACCTTCTCATGAAACAATATGTTTCCAATGCATTTGTATTCTTTGTTGGGTTTTAAACCGTCCAGCTTTTTACAAATTGGATTGCTATCACTCACTTCTGTTGAATCAGTGGACACATGAAGAGCTTTATCAATACATTTTCACAACTCCAGAAGTGAATGCCACCATACTAACTGGGATTTTCCCTACCGTATATATTCAATGTAATTTGTAGTAAGCTATCATAATACTGCAAACAGAAAAATGTACAACCTGAGCCAATGACTAGATTTTAAGTTTTTATACACTAACTTAGTTCACATGGATCTTGACTTTTCATCAGCAAAGCTCGTATGATTTGACTTAGAAAACAGCTTTCTCATAGAGATCACAACATATCATGTGTTGACTGACAGAACCCTGGAATGGCTTTCTAGCTCTTCAGCTTCCTGAAACAGGAAATTTCCAGACCCAGATATTCACCACACATTTTTCTGGGACATACGAGGACATTCAGCAACCATTTCTTCCCTATCACACTGGGTGCCCTTGAGCCAGCATCTGCTCATGCTGGCTGGCTACAAGAGTAGAGAGCCGGGACTCCCGCCATCCAGAACACTGCACAGCCAGCTACCCAAGCAACCTGCAAGGTATCAGCGCACAGCAGACCCACTGGCTGCAGGATTTCCAAAATACTCTGCAAAAGACTAACTATAAGCATTGCTTTTAAAAATTAACAAATAAATAATCAACTTCTGTAATATTTTCGAAGTTACTTACTTCCACAGGTAGTAGTAAGATTAGCACAGTCAAGTGAGTTATTCCAACATAACACTGCAGATGTGTTGGTTTCTTCCTCAACTAAAAGATGTACATGGTCAACTGAAAAGAATTAATATACGTTACTGTGATATTGGCTATATTAATTCTTCAAATAACAGTTTACTCTTTTGTATTTTTTAACTTGTTCTGCAATATGAATATACAGTTGACATAGCATAATATGCAAAGAATTTAGGAACACATAGAAAGTAAAAGTTGAAAAAGCCTACATGAGAAAAAGACACAATGTTATCTCAATATTAAATTAAACTTTTATTCCAAACATCCAGCATAAATAGCAGCTTTGAAGTGGTGGCTGGTTCTGATATTATTTACCACACTGCATACAGCCAGTGTAGTTAAAGTTCCCTTTCCCCAAGAAAATTTTGAGTGTTTACATTTTACTTTAAGAAAACACTGAGGGGTTCTAATGTGCATCTTCAAAATATCTTGCAAATCAAGCACTAAGTATGAAAACCTTGTCTGATTGTCTGAAAAGAGACAAGAATAGGTGAAGAAACCCAAATAATCAGAATGACTACATATTTAAAAAAAAACAAACCCACGCTACTAAACCCCTTGTATACCCACCTGATGGAATAGTAAGATCATTGTCTGGGCAGTTATCAGCTCGAACTGTGTATCTCATGCATTTCCGAAGTATTACTGTAGAGTTTTTGGAAGTCACGATTATGTCATCCTCCACAATCAAATACTTTCTGGATTCTGTGAGATTTTCTAGAACAACTTTAGCCGTGTTATTCTTGTAGTATTCAATTATGTTGCCATTAATATGACTATCTAAAAGAAAAACAGCAAACAATGATTTTATGACAATTTAAAAAGAAAATGTTTTATGGCACCTCCATGTTCTTTGAGAATCAAACAATACTGAAAAATTAGCTGCTCCTCATTCTTTCTTTTTTTATTTATCTTTTACTTAAGAAAAAATATTTAGTGAAAACAGCAAATTTCCTTAATAAAATATTCATCTAAATAATTCTCTAGTTAAAAAAAAAAACCCCTAAATAATTCCATGAACATTCCAGAAACATATTTGCTTTATTTTAAATGTTAGATTGAAGTGAAATACTTTGTTTTGACACATTAGGTCATTTGTTTGAACAGAAATTTCACATTTTCTTATTCAAAGCATTTCAGAACCGTCTAGTAAATAATGGCTATAAGTCTATTCTTGAAAATTAGAGAGGCCTCTAATTCTGAAGAGAGATAAATCAATATCCAAATTTTAGTTTTACATTAGTTATGAATTGCAGTTAGAAGCAATCATCAAGATGGGGAAAAAATAGAGAGGGCCTAATGGAATGAAGCAAATAATTCTGCAGCCCTGATAGCAACTTAATGTAGGGAAACTTAACAGAAATGTAAGTAGAGGTAAGAAGATGAAAACTGTTGATAACTTTAATCCTACTTCTTCCAGAACTTAAGACATTTTATAAAATAACCCAAGATGCTAACTGATCATTTTTTTGGTTGGTTTGTTGGGAGTTTTTTTAACTGCTTTATCAGCCTTATAAATTCTCTGCACTTGAGTTCACTATTTGGTCACATTTCAAGACTGAGGGAGAATAAGAGGTTTGGTTCTTACCGCAAGGTAATGGAGTTGTCACTGTGGAAGTATCTGCAATAAAACAAAACAAAATGAAGGTCTATCTCAGCAGGTTTGTTTTTTCCCACAGAACAATGAAGAAGGGTGACCAATACTGCCTCAAACTCTTAATTCAATATCTTCAATGCAAGTAAATGTATTTAGCACTCCTCTTGAATTTGAAATAGGGAAGATCAGCTATACGTAACCTCACTTCTTAACTTGTTATTTTAGGGGTCTTTCACAATTTTCCAATGGCATCACTGAACTAGAAATCAAAATGGAATTTAATAACTTTTCTGAATACAAATTTACACAAGAATATTTCAAAATTACATATTTTCATAGCAGTATGATAAGCTATAGCTATCGTGCTTGCATCATTAGATCCCAAGAAAATACTACTTCAAACAACAAAAGGGAAGCCACCAGGAAAAAAGAGAAGCACACAGATCTTGGATGTATTCACACTTTCTTGCCGCTTGGGCAAATTTGCGTGAATAACGAGAGGAGTACCGACACAGTAATTGACAGATGTAACCCCCTACTATGTGCCACGGTGTGTAAATGATTTCTATTTTGCACTTGCTTGACAAGTAGCAAATCTGGTACCTTTAATATTACTCATTAACTATTAATAAGATTCCTAAAAACACCCTTAAGTTTAATGCAGTTGTATGTCTAATTTGTATGCTTAGATTTGGTAAAAGAAATTCAAAGGGAATTGCCTCATTCTAACACATTTTCTGTGCTTCAGGTATCGTAATTGCGTTAACTGTGTGCAAGTTTGTCACCTATTGTGAGAGTGGGGTTGATCCCAGTGTTTGCTGGCATGCTGACTGGTGAGGTGGTGCTGTGCAAGGATGTTGAATTGTAATCATCTGTAAGGAAATAGACAACATATCAGCATTAAAAAGCTAAATTAATTTTTTCATATGGCTATGTCATCAGAAACCTCTTCTACTACTGTCCTTCACTTTCTTTCTTACAGGATTTTTTTAACTAGGAGAGCAGTGTTGAAAGAAAAGTCATGTTAATATAGTAAATAAAACAGAAAATGAATATTTAAATAGGAAGCAAATTTTTATCACTTACAAATGAGTTTTGCAACGTGCAAGGGACAATATTTTTGTCATTATTTAGACATAACCCAGGATGAGTTCAACATAAAAAATGGTGTTACAATTTGCGAACTATATTCTTACAGGGAAACACAATTATGAATAGTGCTTGTGTTCTTTCAGAAACTCTCCTATTGCTCATTTGCCAGATCACATATCTTGCTCACTGTATTGCCTATATCTTGGTATTTATCTTCCTGTTTACAAGCCACAGACAGATTTCTATATTCTCTTTAAGGCCCATTCTTGTTCTTGCTCTGGCCACAGTCTCATTGACAGCAGCGGGCATTTTGATACTACTGTGATGACAGCAAGACCTGGCCCTCAGATACCAGATCCCAGAAATAATCCTGATATTGCCATTGTGCAAAATTGCAGGCACCTTTTCTATTTGCTGAACCACATGTTGAAAAAGACTACCTGGATGCTGAATTACTTAGTCCTCCCCTACTGTTCTGAGAGCAGGGAGTGGCATCTAAAGACAGCAAACCTGATGAAGGGCTCTCGGAGGCAATGGGAGTGCGTGTGGTGAGGGCAGCAGTGCTGCTGTGTGCTGGGTTGCTGAGTCCTGTGGCAGGAGTGGAGTCTGCGTGCGTGGAGAAGTGTGTGCTGTCTGCAGGAGAGACACCTGTGGTGAGAGGTACAGCAGTTTTGTTAATGCTTCAAGTCTGTCCAGTCAAGGAGGGACACAAAGCTGTCCGCATCACAGCACTCTCGTGTTGGGAATTTGTTAGGAAGCAAAGGCACACTGAATACTCAGGGGGTCTAACAGGAGTCAGACGAACATCCAGTGAGTATAAACCTTTTTGGTGCTGAACGTGTCTCTTTTATGCTAAAGCTGTCTTTTAAACTGTAATCAAAATCATGACTCACAATGAGATTTATTTGTTATTCTTGCCTATTATAACAGCGTATTTAATTTCATTAGGTGAGAGAAAAGGCATTATACACTCTGTCAGGTAACTGTGTGGAGGAAAAGGAAAAAAAAAAATCAATGCAGTCACATAAATTAAGATTCTTACCAGATGTGGTCATTGCTGTCGTATCTCCTGAAAAAGAGAAAGAGAGAGGGAGAGCGTAAATAAAACTTTCAAGGAATTAAACACAACCATATGCCAAAATATAAAAAAAGATGTATTCCTTCCTCCCAAATATCAGCTGATCTTTCCCCATGTAACATTTATTGGATGTAGCAATAACCAAATCCCCGAAACTATGAAGCATATGATCGTAGAATCCTGGAATTACAGAATGGCCTGGGTTGGAAGGGATCTTAAAGATCACCTTGTTCAAACACTCCTACCATAGGTAGGGATGCCACCCAGTAGATCAGGTTGCTCAGGGGCCCATCCAAGCTGTCCTTGAACACTTGCAGGGACAGGGCATCCACAACTCTTCCGGACAGAGCCTCACTACCCTCACAGTAAAAAATTTCCTCCTAACATCTAAATCTCTCATCTTTTAGTTTGAAACCATTCTCCCTTGCTCAAGTGAAAAATCATTCTCCCTCTTTTTTATAACCCTACTTTAAGCACTTCCTTAAGATTCTTTTGGAAGTAAGTTTTCCCATCCTCTCCCTTGTAAAGTTAGGACTAATACTACTGACTTAAATATAATGTGAGGTTTATTGCTCAGGCGCAGTCACAGATGCTAAATGTTACTCATAATCATAGAACTCGAGGATAAAAGTGACCTCAAGGGATCTAGTCCAACTGCCTTGCTCAGACCAGTGTTTGGAAACAGTTTGGAAAGTAAAAATCCTAAATTGCCCTTTTTTCTTCTTCAACTAAGCACTGGCATTTTAACAGAATTTCACAGCAGTTTTATGTCCTTCTAAAGGATGGATCCCTCACTCTTCAGTGATTCTAATCCCTGATATGCTTTGTTACAGCAAAGGAATAGGATGCAACTGAATTCAATAGGTGGCACCAGAACACTAAAAAATCCTCTCAAACAGCAAAGCAGATACATTTCCCAGTGCAACCTTTTTGAGAGATACTGGGTAAAATGAAGGAAAATCAAGAAGTGTCCCAGCACACCAGACTCTGTTACTCCAAGATTAGTAGATATATTGCTAGAATTAATTTATTTTTTCAAAAATATCCCACAGCCAACAAATATGTCTGAGCTAACCTCAGGCTAAAAAAGTTAAAGACAAAACTGTCTGCTCATATTTTTATTCTAAAACATAACTCTGGAAGCTTGAAGGCTAAAATCTAAAAATATCTTTAAAATTTAATAAGGATGTCCAAGCCCCCAAAAACATGCTGTGCAGTATGAAAGCCTGATGACTACGAAAATAACCAAGTTGATCTGAGTGTAAACAGGAACTATCCCAAATCTTTTCTGAAATCTTAAACTGCATCCAGCCATAAGACACTTTTAGATAAGATAATATGTGTAGATAAACCAAGTGGAAGAAATAGAATATACAAATAGTTCCTACTACTGAAGGATTTTTCTAAACTTCCCTTGACTTGATTTAGCCACCAGCTGGTTCCTGCTGACTTAACTGAAACATCTGGAACCCATCAGTAATGTTTGAGCAGGTCTGGCTTTAAGCAGGTGCCCTGGAAAAAGATATAACCAGCACATGCCACAGGCAGATGGAAACCTGGCTAATTGCTTTAATTCCCCTTTCTCTCTGGCTACTAGTTGGCTACCTGAAAGTACAAAGACATATAGGTTCTGTGAGTGAAACATGGGAGTATTGCATTTTGAAGAAACCTTTCAATGTTCAACAAGAAGAGCAAATGGAAAAACCATGAAAAGAACCAGGCCACCAAAAAAAAGGCTATCACTTCAATCCTCTAGGACAGCAGGCTGCCTGGGTCCCATTTAGAAGTACAGGAGCTGCTATATGGCCACTGCAGTACTGCCTCTGCACTCACTACAGTGAACTGTGGTCACACCTGTGTAAGTCCAATCATATAGGGAGACAGCTTGTTACTTTCATCTCAGGAAAATGCTTTCCACTTGGTAGGACCAAGCAACTCAGATCTAGAACATATTAAAAGACACCGGTGTTTCAGGTAAGTCCAAGGTCTTATCTTGAGCAGAAGGAAGTGCTGGCACACATTTACTGTGTGTGTGGTATTATTAATAACACAAACTCCAACTAATAAGATGGAAATACCGCTGAACTGGCATTAAGAGCCTAAAAATGTTATCATGTTTATAGGTGCAAAAATATGTTACCTAATGACAGGGAACACAGCTTTTAATTCCATTCTGCTGCCTAATTTGCACAGCGAGTAAAATGGACCCAGTTTTTTATTTCCTGCTGGGCTGGGCAGTGGACTGCACTTGCATGGTGCTAGCATAGGACTGCTGCAGAATTGCACTCCTTGATACACACAGCATAGAGAAGTGTGGAAAGGAGGATGCCTCTTCTGCTAACAGTGCATTTGATGTTTTATCTAACGTGGTACCATACCAGCTGGCTCTTCACATCCAGCTATACTCATGTCTTTGCCAGACCTGGGAGGGGGGCAGAGGAAGCAATCCTTCCTCTCAGCTTCATGTCTGTAAAATAGTTGGCAGCTGGGATTTGCTGCCAGGAAAAATGCTTAGTGATTCTGCAGAGCTGCTGCCCTTTCCCCAGTATCTCTCCAGCCTTTGGCATATTGGACAGACCCCAACAACCTCCATCAGGCAGCATTTTACACCAACTGCTTGTGTAGGTCCAGATACTGTCTTCCCTTCTTTACAGCACTGCTTCAGCAGGGTCAGGGCTCTTCACATCTGCACAGAATGCAACAGGATGTGGTCTACTTGTTCAGATGGAGTAAAGCTCCTTGAGGGGGTCTTCTAGCAAACAGCACAGACATTGCAGCTCCACTGCAAGCCAATACTAAATTGCAAAAAAAAGAACAGCTCCTGGTGGGAGGTGAGGGGTGAGTAAGGCAAGGACTCTCACAAAACACTGCCAGCCGCCCTTCTTTGATTTATTTTTACACTTGAAGTGGGATAGGATGTAATTCACACCTATTTTAAGGCTCCCTTGTGCTGCCAGAACCAGCTAAAGAGACCTTAAAGTAAATGAGCATCAGAGCCAGAGATGTGACTGCTTCTTTTTGCTGCAAATAAAAAATGAAGGGATCCAGTGCAACTTTAGAAACAAATTTGGGCAGACTTAAGAATTGATCAGCAAACACTTGAATTTTATACCACAGAGGACCCCTCAAATTTTATATGTGGGATCATGTGAGCTGAAGCGCTTTCATAATCATGGACTGCAGAATTTATTATTTATCACTAGCTCTGAGGGAGGAAAAAAACACAAAACCATTCCCAGTTTCCAGAGAAACTTCTGTTTTTCGAAAAACTGATTAAAAGAATGCCATATAAAGTTCATATTAAAAAATATGTGAAATTGTACATTCTCTGAGTCAAAAAATAAACTACACATTTGCGTTTACAGTGTCAAATTTTCTCGTGTAACTGGGACTTTTCAGAGGGCCCTAAAAATAGTCTACACTTGTGGTGATTGAACTTGCAGCCATCAATTCTCTTTGAAGCTACCCATAATCTAATTAGTAAAAGTCTTCATAGTTCTATAGCAATCACAGCAATTAGAACTAAATAAATATTATAATTTCTTTCCCACAGGCAATATTTACAATATTTTTTTACCAGAAATTAGGGATAAAATGTTGAAATTGTAAATGTTAAAATTTTAAAATATTCCAATGTCAATTGTTTCCTTTTGGCATCAGGATGTAACATCCATTCTAACTCTTCAGAATCATAATTAAAATAGTTTCAATTTGAGTTCCCAAAATATTTCCTTTTCTAAAAGTTCGTTAATCATAGCAACCCCTTGACACACTTCATCTTTGCCTGAGAGCCTGATCCTGGCACTCTTTTCTGCCACCCTTAATATTTGATTAAAACATGTATCTAGGGAGCCAAAGGTCCTTTTACTCCCAAAACACCTACCAGTGCTCAGACCCAAACTGCACCGTGGAAGCCTTAGTTCTTCCTGCAGACCACAGCTCAGGAATCAATGCAGGCTTACACTAAGCTAATGTGGTATTATGTTTTTAATGAAAATTTACCTCTGAAAGTAATGCTTATTCCTTGACTCTCTCCTTGCCACCCACCTTCCAGGACTGAAGTTATCTCTATCCTTCTCAGTCTCAGGCTCAATTATAAGCATTAATCAGTATTTACAGCAATGGAGAAGTAGAAAAATTCAAACTAATCAGCAATTAAGGACAAGAGCAGCAGCTAAAAGAAAGAGATGGAATGAAGAAGTTATATATGGCAGATACCAGGAAGAATACACTATTACAAGTTCAGAAAAGAGGAGGAAATGCAAACATCAAAGTTTGTCAGCATTCATCAGCTAAAGCAAATTAATACCAGGTATAAAAACTGATACCATTCTGATCTTAAGGATGAGAAAAAAGCACCATAAAAATATTAAAATATCGTTTTTCTCAACTAACCTGATATCAAAGGAGATATTTCTGACCATTCAAAAAAAAAGGTAATTTTCTGATTCTGATTATGCAAAGTAAGTATAAGAGTTTAATTTTTCCTGAGAAAAATAAAAGCACAGAGCAAAACAGAAATTTCCATCAAGAGATATTAATTTCATGGGAATATTTGTTAACAATGATATGTCGAATTTCTCAAAACCCAGTTTTGCAGACTTAAAATAAATATGCAGGAATACTATGTATTTAGCAGGCAGAAGGAAGGCTTTCCTATGAATTGCATAGGAATTAAATAGCACCCTCGGTCTTCATAGGACAACTTTAACTATGGTAACCCACTTGTATAACAACAGCTAACGACACCTTTGCTGCTCTGTGGTTTCTCTCATTTTGCTTACTTCTGCCTTTCTTCTACAGAACCCTACTCAAAAGGAAGAGGGTGCAGCATACTGCGGTTTAGAGCTTAAATGCTTCCAAATGATGAAACTGAGTTACCATAGCACCCACATGCTCAAGCAATCAGACCTATCTTAGTGCTAAACCACTTCTTTAGTGCAGTCATGAAATTTCCCTGTTGAACTCCTTTCTACCACATTTGCATCTGTAATTATTTTTAGTTGTAAAGGTTCATTAATATGGTACAGTGGAGGGCTGCAATCTTCAGGATAAAGTCCAGGCTGTTTTGCAGTGAGTACTTGTCACCATGTGAACTGTCTTCAAGAGAGAAGAATATCAAACCCTGATGTAACAGCTATTCAACTGTGAAACACTGGCTACTCTCCACAGTCATTAAGAAACACCTGTACATAAGGAAGATTGGCTGTGATATTTGCTTGGTGATTTTGTGCTACAAACAAAAGAAAAACTGTGTTGATATTTGCTTTGCCCTTGAAATATTTTCTGATTTTGTGCACACACAAAATTATTAGCCAGATCCATGTTGTTACCATGCCAAATTTGTCTGCTCCCCAGTCCCTAACCTTCCTTAGTCATGAGTTTTTCTAGTTCTGCTGTACCTTCCTTGACCTTCAATTCCCACATCTGTCGGGAGCAGAAACACTTGCTCCTTATTGCTGTGCTTAATGATAGTGACAGGCTGGTTCTGGATTTGCTGAATGGATATTGTTTATGGCAAGCAGAAGGAGGAAAGAACCTACAACTATTACACTGTCCTCTCAATTCCTGCTCCCTTCTGCGACTACCAGCTGTATTAGTCCTGGGGAGCTAAGGAGGACAGCTAAAGGCAGCTCAGCTCTCAAGAGTTTTGATCAGAAAAAGAAACTACAGCTGAGAAATGACTGACTACAAGCGAGAGTGTGAGTTAGGGGTAAACTTCATCATCTCAGACTTTTTCATTGGACCATAGTTTATTTAAATATCTGACTTGCTACTCTGCCTCTGAGATGCACAGATCTCAGAACTCCTTCAAGATTAAAGCATTTTCTAGTTTTGTTGATATTCCTGATTGCATATTACTTTTTATGAAATTTTGCCACCATAGAAAATGCGTCCTTTGCTCTGAAAAACAAACAACTTGGACATATTTCTCTAAACTATTTTTAATCGGCTCAAACTTCAAACCATAAGCAGTGTAGTACTGTATGAAGAGTGGGGGATAGAACTAGATGATGCTTAAGGTCCCTTTCAACCCAAGCCTTTCTATGAGTCTATGATTCTAAGATCAGCATTTCATCCGACAACAACATAAAACCTGTTGAAATCGGACATATCTTCTGTTTGCTAGAAATCTGTTAGCATGAAGTCCTTGCATCAGCAGCTCTGTATTTACTGAGAGCATTTTGTCAGTGAGGACTCTAATCAGTGATTTTCAAAAAGATTCAGCCAGTGATTTTTAAAAAGAAATTAACATCTCTTTCAAGAAATGACATCTGCCTGTTAGTTATTTCTTTTTGTAATAATATTTTTCTCTGATCCACTGCTATGTTAAAGACCCAAACAAAAGTAGCTCATTGGCTTGGGGGAGCTGAGGGAGGAGGGTAAACAGTCGATATTCAGCTGCTCTGAACATCTCTGTCTCCAATTGGCATCACCCAAATTTGCAAATTTTTAGCTGTCCTACAAGATGGGATAAAGACACAATCAAAAATGGAAAGAAAACACATAGTCCCTGAAAATAGACCAAAATAATTCATTTAATCTTTTTTTCCCTGTTTTTCTAGTAACTTTAGATACACATTCTATTCTGAGCCAGTAAAAGTTTTAGATGAAAGTCTGGATTTCATGGTGAGGTTGCTTTCTTTTTGTTTTATTTATAATGCAGAAATATCAGTATTCCTCAACGTTTCAGTCATACAAAATGGAGAAAAGGTAAATTTCCAATGTTCCAAAGGGAATATAAAGATTAAAAAAAACCCCAAACACAACCAAACACAAATTCTTAGTAAAAGTCTATTTTACAAACAGGATCCCCAAACAACATTCTAGTGATGTGCAAATTCACAAATCCATCCTTTTACTAGCCCCTAACAAACTTCTTTTATTGTCATGTGCTGCGTATTTCTTAATGATAAAGGACAGATGAATGTACCACAGGAGCATCACCTCGGCCCAGGCCTGAGGGCAGGGCAAGCAGGGCTGAGTGGTGGCAAACACTTTCATGCCAGCAGGACCAGGATGTGGTGAATGATGGAGCAACAACCCACCGGAGAGCAACACTCGGTGTCGCTGCAAAGGGGTGGTTGAGTCTTCCTGGGGGCTGCTCTGACACTGACAGCTCTCGACTGTGGAGACCCTCGGCAGCAGGGGCTGGGGACAGAAAGAACCCAGAGCCCTACAGTCCTACCAAAGCTGCAGTCCCAGAATTCCTCTGCTTTGGTGACAAAGGGGTTGTACAGGCGGTAGCTGAACTGTTTCCACAGCTCTTCCCCTCGCCAAGGTGAAGCTCCCAGTAATTCAGTACTGCCCCAAAAATCATACTTTTCAGACAGTGCTGAGAATACAAAATTTCTGATACTTCTAGGATATAGCAAGTGGCTCAAAGGAGCGTTGGTCTGAGGATTGCAGTGATGTTTGGTGCCACTGAAGAAGCTCTGTTACAGAGCTAAATGCTGAGGCTGGGGAGTCAGCTGCTGTCTTTGATGAGAACAGGTCCTGTGGTTCAAATAAGCACATCAGAGTCAGAGTGAAGGTCTCAGTGAGGATCTGACTTTATCAATTCATAAAATTAAATTCTAATTGAATTCTCTGATGACTGTTCAGACTTCAAGAAAACTAGCTGCTTTATTCCACAGCAGAGTAATGCAAGTGCCATTGCTCTGTACCTCCAGTGCACAGCACTGTATTTTACTGTGCTCAGTTACTCTGCCTGCACAGCCCTAGCCTTTGAAAGATTCTCAACTACCGCAGAAAGGCACAAATCAGAATAAAGATGTGGCACAAAAATTTCCTTTTCCAATGATCTGTCATTTCTATTTCTACAACTTCTTGCTCCGAGCTTAACAGGACCTTCAGCAGTCCCTTCGCTCCATGAGCCGAAGTCCCAGCTTCACATCTCCAAGCAGCAATGCTCTAAACTATCCTGCTAGTCTCAGCCATCTCCTGTGACCCAGATTTCTTCCAGCATGAAGAGAAGATCCTAACCAGCGCTGGCTGATAGACAACTAGCTTCTGTTTCTTGAAAGGATAGAGAGTACAGAGGGGAAAAAAATCATGCAGCTCAGTGGAGAACCGTTCCCATACCAACTCTGCCTGCTGGGCAGCTTCCTCGCCCTCCTGGGGCTGCCAGCTGCAGCCAGCAAACTCTCTTTGTTTCAAGGGAGAGTGATTTCACTTGGCTACTATCCTCACTTTTTTATTTTCCTCCAGATAGTCAGAATTGAATATCCATCATCAAATGTGCTACTGAATAACATTTTCGATGCTCATAAAATATTGTGACAAACACTGTTCCCCGACCAACAGCTAAATCAACTGCATACTGTTAAAACACAGTATTATATATACAAAAATGTTGGTAGGAAGCTTCATGTAAGAGTCAGATTCTACCACCATTACTAATTCATAAGTCATTCAGTGAAGAATATCATTATCTTTTAGAAAACTGCCTGTTAAAATCTATCAATCATTTTTCATTGAAAAGCAGCAATTACCACTATTTAAATTAATGAAAGTTTCTTACGTTTGATATGTAACCTGAAATCCATTTTGTGTTCAGCCAGAATGAGAAAAGCTGGGGCTGTGACCAAGTCCCACCCAGGGATTCCACTTTTTACTCACTTACTGCATGAGTGGTTGGGTGCACCTTTCAATTCTATGCCTCTGTAACACCCCATGCAAAGTGGAGATAGCAGAATACTGGAATTAGAAATCCATTTACAATCGTGAAGTTTGCAGACAAGGGATCTGAAAGCATCACAAAAAAATATGCTCACATCCTTCTTATTGCATAAACAGGAACAGTCAGAGGTCTGCAAAGAGAGAAACTCTTAGAACTTGAGCTCCCCAGAATGCTGTGCACACACATATGAAAACCTCTCACCTATCTCCAAATCTGGATTGTGAAATGGGCTCTGTCCCTTAAGGGAAGCTGAGCCAGCACTATCAAGAAGGGACCTGTACTTCATGTCATGTCAGAAGTAACCATGAATGGATTTCAGAAGAGAGCTGAGTACACACAACTCCTGAATTCAATAAAAACATTAAGCAACCGTGATTTCTTCATTTTTCTTTTGAAATCAGATCAGCAATTTTGATGCCCACCTCTAGGCTGTTCGCTGCATTTTAAATGTGTTCTTTTTTTCCCTTTCTCTATTTGTTGTTTTCATTACAACAAACATGAGATGTTTGCTCCAGCTTTAACTAACAAACCATCTGATAGTCATAAGCAAGAAGACAGAAAAAGAGTTCATCTGATTATGCTTTGGATCCCATTCTTTAAAAGACAGTGTATGCTGAATGTTTCCAGAAACGAAAATAAAGGCTCAGAATAGAAGGACTCCACTCTGCTCAAAGGGATTTTGATGCCCCATATTCCAGCAAAGAACCTGCAAAATCTAAATTTCACTTTCCTCGGGATTTGAACAAGACTTATTTCAGTATCACTTTAAATAACTCAAGGCAAACAGAATATAAACAGTCCATACTTTCGTATGTGGCAAGTGATTTTCACTGCCATTTCATAAAAGGCTTCTGTTTCTCATTACAATTTTTCATTTTAAAAATATTGAGTGATCTGATAAAGAAAAGTAAAATCAAAGATACTAGATAAAAATGTTAGGCAAGAATTTATATAGGAAAATAATTGTATGGACCTTTTAATGTATAGGGACCCAGGGAAAGCCCTCAGGCCAAAGTTAAGAGAACATGCAATTTCATGCTCCAAATAATTTTACACTCTTTACATAGGCACAGCTATACACAAGCCAGGAAATTCCACAGACCTGTATACGTTTCTGATGTCTAATAATAAGAAACACATATATAGTAGCGTGACACATCTTAAGCCAGTAACAAGAACAACTCTCACTTGGAAGTGGGAGGTCAGAAACCAAATTTGATCTGTAAAGCAAGTATCAGTTTGTATACACACATACACATAGATGGAGCACTTTGGAAGTAGCATGTGTACTGTCTTCTGTCAGGACAGATGGAAAAGCTGAAGCAAAATAATGAATGTGGGCAAGATTGTTCTCTTTCAAAGTCTACACTTTTACAGCATTTGGTTGAAATCCTGATGATGACCACATGACCTGGTAAAATTAACTGCTCTTTCATTTGTAACTAGGGAAACATGTAGGAAAATTTTCAGATGTATAGACTAAGGCACTTAAAGATGTTATTTAGCACCTATTATTTAGCAATTCATATGTATGCCACACAAGACTGATAATATAAACAAATTAGAGAAGACAGAAACTTCTGATAGGTGTTCAGGAAAGCACTTCTGCACACAAATTCATCACTGACTTCAGTAAGAATTTAGCCTATAGTATGAATAAAGATGATCTGAATCAAGACTGCTACAAAGTCTGTTTACACTGCTTACAGTGTAAGCACATAAAAATAACACCCCAGCAACAAACACAAATAGAAAGTGGGGGCTGACAGTGCTTACTTAATTCAACCTTCAGCTCTGCTGGCTCAGGAAGACATGTGAGACTTTTCTGTACCTCCATTTGGTGCACATAGACCAAATCCAGTGTGGAATTACTTGGATTTTCATAGGTTGCTCTGCACCAATGTGTATGCTGTTAAGAGTACTTGGATAACCAGAACCATGATCAAAACTCTGCACAATCTGCAGCACCCACACTCAAATTCTTGGTGAATTTGTCTGTTTTGATAATACTTGATGCTGCAAACTGAAACTTTCAAGGCAGTTTAATTCATATTAAAAATAAGAAAGACAATTTATAGTGTGGTACCAAACATTGCCCAAGGCAATTGAAACTATTATACTGAAAGACAAATAAGCTACAGTATTTCACAATTATGATTATCAAGAACACACTCCCATCCAGAAACTTTCAAAAAGCTATAAAAAAAGTAAATTCTAGCTTCTGGATTTCCATTTTACTGCACAAGATTGTTTTGTAGGAAATAATAGGAAATTCCATGGTCAAGAATGCATGATGCTTTTGCCCACAGTAATGTCTGTTGCAACACTAATCAATTCTGTATTGTTAACACAATCTGATCTTGCTTTCCTTTTGGAAATAAATTATGTTCTTTATGTACATTTACATAATCAGGACCCAAAGAAATTAAGGACAGACCAATACCATCTGCAGTGACAACACCATAAAGCAATCTGAAATAGTGCAATGAAAGACAATAAAGAAATCACCACCTTTCTTTTGGTTGACAAAACAAAATGTTTACAAAGATTATTAAACTTCAAAAAAAAAAAAAAAAAAAGGAATGAAGTGATCATGGAATAGAAGTCCATATCAAGGATATAATATATTTCTGTTAGGGGATGAATAGCCAATCCTCTAAGGCCACAGAAGAAGGTGTAAAAGAAAATTGCATTAAAGGCTGTTGGTACATTTTGGCACATATATGGGGCAGGCAGCTGCACCGAAGGCAAATGGTTCTCTGATGAATGGAAATGGAACTTTTTAAAAATAATTCTTCAAATAATGCAAGAAATTAGAGGTCTACAATATCTCCTATACTGAGCTGATATCCCTCCCGCTCATAGGTGGTTGGGAACTGGCTGTAGTGGAGGAGCTGGCTCTGCAGATGAGTGGCTGATGGGTGAGTGGGATCCCACTGCATTTGATATCACAGGGTACTTCTCAAATTAGAGCAACTGTAATATATTTGACTGTATCCTTTTTCCTGTGAAAAAGGGTCTACATTAGATGAGGAATGTGGGCCTCTTGCCAAAGCATTTACCCTCCAGCCAAGAGTGCAGTGCAAAGGTACACAATGCTAAAATGTCTTAATTGCCAAGCTTGTTTTGCCTTTCAGTTTTAAGTTACTGGCAGCTGCTAATGAAAGTAATCTTTTACCTAATCAATGTTAATGAGCTTTGGCACTACATTCCCAAATGTGGTTGTAAAAATCCCACTTCTGCCACTAGTTGTGTTATTGCTTGTTTGGAGGCCTCTGTCTTGCTTTGCTGTAACGGTGTAGTCACATCCTTTTTGGCTATGAGTCATCACAGTTAGTCAGCCTCTTGGTCAAACTCCTACTTCAGTTTAAATAAAGTTCAGTTTAGATTTGAGTGGCGTAACTACGGGAGGGTTCCTATTGATTTGCTGAATTTCTATCTTTGGATCTTAGGGAACAAAACAGAGAGGTCATTGTTGGTGTTTACCCATTAGTCAGCTTGAAGTTTTGCTCGCTCTTCATAGGCAGGCTTGGCAGAGATATAGAGACATCACACAAACTAGATAAAACTCACTGCAAACCATCACCTCACTAAAAAGAGGCAAAATAATTATTTGAACACTTTAACAAAACTGCTAGATGTGTTTGGTCTCTAGTAGAAAGTAAGTAGTAAGTCTAGTAGTAAGTAAATGCCTTCACGTGTGCCTTCCTAGGCTCTGCCTTAGTGCTGACACTCACAACAGCTTATGAAGCAGTGTTAATGTATAAATGGGCTCTGAGAGGGGGTTGGGGTTAGCTGCTGGTCCTGCAGGGCTCTTCGGCCTTCTGCACATTCACCCAACAATAATATACTCTTTGCTGGGAAACCTAAAATTGCAAAAGACATCTATGATTGGCTACTTTTTGCCCCCTCTACCATCCAAAGTTTAGAAGATGCTGATTTCCCTGCTTCTTCTGAAGCAGCTTTGACAGCCTACCTCTAAACTGCAATGGTCCTGTGTTCAGGGGCTGGTGCCTTCCTGCTGCCCCTTCATTATCTTATCATCAGGTGTCTACTTACGTCACACTCCAGGAAACTGGCCCACAACTATGACGATGGCTCCACATCACAAATATTCCCATGAAAAAGACGTATTCAGTGTTCATAGCCTAA
Organism: Serilophus lunatus; assembly: GCA_013399895.1. Taxonomy (NCBI): domain Eukaryota; kingdom Metazoa; phylum Chordata; class Aves; order Passeriformes; family Eurylaimidae; genus Serilophus; species Serilophus lunatus. Next base: position 183,860 of record VXBA01004372.1, on the reverse strand, counting down.
ACACTGTCATGTTTTTACGCCAGAATTTCTCTAGGAACCTAGAGGTGCTTCAGAATTACCATAATAGGCTGTCTATTTTGGGATGCCTTGACACTTTGCTACCTCTCTGCTAACTTGATCAGAAATTCTGAAATTCAGACAGGACCAGATAAAGATCATTTCAGTCTTCTATAGAGATAGTAATTTAGGTTTGCTTGCCCAGCAGGCCTATGACTTACAGCCGTGGCACTATGTTTATCTTCCTAATCTTGACCAGGTTTCACTGGGATAATACTGTTTGACTTCAGAAAGCTTAATTAAAATCTATGTTTCTTTTTAGATGATTACATCCTCTTTTCAGAAAGATTTCCAAAATAGACCCAGTCAGTCCTGTTTATTGCTAAAGATAAATAAAATTTAAGTTCCTAACATTATAAAATAGTAACAAGAAAGTGTCCATATCCCTAGTCTACAATTTCATCGGGAATGTATACATATTTCAAAACTAAAACACAGTTGAATTTTTCAATAGTTTTAAGCTGCATATTCAACATCTTTTGTACAAGGAAAAGAACAGACACAGGAACTGATAGATTACGGAAGTACAAGAAGAGTTGTATTAGCTACAAATTGTGGGAAGGTACTCATGTGCACCTGCAAACCTAACATGGTAGACAAGCAGCCAGAGGTAGTTATGCTCCTTCTCTGGCACCCACAAGAAAGAGATTGACTTGCACCAGCAGAAGACCTAGATCACAAGGCACGCTTTTAACTGTGCACAGCATAAGGCAAATCGAACGCTTTGGTGTTTTAACAGTGTTTGGAGCTAATGGACTTCTTTCAATTTCCTGGTAAATGGCAGCCTGCAAGAACTACATGATGTGACAGGATGTGGGTGCCTTATTATCTCCATTTTGCACAGCGCTGCTCTGTACGTAGCAAACCAGCTCTCGGCTTGCACTGTAAGCAAGCAGCTTCCCATTCCCAGGCAAGGCTGCCCGTCAACCCACAAATGGGTAAACTTCCTCGTTGACCTAAAGTGAATAGTAGCAATGCACAAAAATATTAACACTTCAGTCTGCATTGTGTGACTACACAGAATTTTACAGAACTAAAGTACCGAAGGTGTCGATGCCCTAATGACTCATTTTCCATTTTCAGCTTTTTTTTTAGCTACAAAACACTACACAGGCAAGCACCACACTGACACAAACCTCATTACATCACAGTATAAGACATCTAATATCTAAGACTGTAGTTTACCTTCTACGAGCATTACACAGAACATCCAGTGACTGTCCTGGATGATCAGATTTTCCAGTACAAACATCCAAAGTACTTTTTTCTTATAATTCTGCTATTACTATTTTAAGTGTTCTTTAATTGAAGCTTCATTGATCTAAATTCCAAAGAGCCACCCTTAAAAACATAATTCCTTTAGCGCACTGACCATCTGCACCATAGCAAATGATACCTAGGCAGCTGTTTTTCTTTTTATTTTCATTGGAAGTTCATATTCATAAGTCCTTCAAAACATGTTGAGTGAATTGCACACTTTCAGCTCTAAAGCTTACTTCCTAAAGACAACGCTCATAAGCTTTACGCAGAAGTTCTTTCCTAAAAGAAAATTTAGCATTAATAAACAAACAGAAAACCTACAAAAACAAACAAACCAAAAAGAAAAGAAAGAAAAGAAAACCAACAGGTCTCATTTCTACTTTTCCTCACTGCTCACAGAAGCAAACGATTTGTGCTGTTACGGTGCTAGGTCCCTTCCCACAGCAGTAACTAACAGATTGTAGCCAACCCTGGCTGCTAGTGTTTGTCTTGTACTTTCAAGCAGTGAACAGGAAAATCTCAAGGGCTGACTGCACGAAAACTTTGTGAAAAGGCGCTTTAGCAATTGCTTTGTCTATTTTTTAACAATCTATCAGACCCATCGAGTGATTCACAGCTTTTCTAATACATTGGAATAATTTAATAATTTATTACAGTTTATGTTATTTCCCAAATTAATTTCTTCTATTTTGTAATAATTACTTTGAATTTTACATACAGCAGTTGATATTATTTTTCATTAGCATCACTTCAGACGGATTTCTGTCTTCAGAAGAACACCTTTAGTACCTATTCAAACACTCATAACCCAGTTTTTATTTTTTCTTTGCCTTTATTTCTCCCTCTCCTTTTAGGCTCAGGCACACACTTGCACAGTGTGTTGTCAAAATTTCCTTACAGGTTCCAGAATTTCAGTTTGCATTTATATGTTTTCTTTCCATACATTCCAAAATGCTTTTTCCTAGTGCTAACTTTTAAATACTTGTCCCAGAGAAGACTAGTGCTTATATTCTAAAGAAATGGCACATGGAATTTCAGAGAAGTAGCTTATACTGTTTAAAATAGACCCAGAAGATAGCATACATATTTGAAATACATTATAGTTCATCTTTCACTTTCTAATACCAAGTGGGCGTTTATTTTTATAAGACTAATTCCAAGTACCCATTTATAAGGCAGAAGCTCTACGTGGTACATCTCTGCCAAGGCCTTAAACTGTGCAAGAAGTCCTTTTGTTAGGTATACTGGGAGCTTGATACTACTGTATGAATTAAGTCTGTTTCTTTGTATGCCCAAATTCCAGTCTAACAATGTCATTTGCAGGAGATTTTACATGTGTGTGCCTTGTTCTCGCAAAGAAGAACACAGACTCACTTACTGTGCACTCCTGAAATACTAGCAATGAAAAGGAGAAGGATTTTTCTGACAGTTAAAACAAATCACCACATCTGCATATTGTAAGCTGTGCTTTTCTTAAAATAGAATATAGTCTGTGTAAAAAAGCGTCAGTTACAACATGACATTAAACCAAGTCTGTACTTAGATAAAAAGTGATGACTCACTGTAATGAAATCAAAGCAATCTCTGGAAAAATTATACACTGCTTAACAGTATGATGAGAGGCATCCAAGTGGCCTCAGATTCCATGGATGAATATCACTACACCAACAGATCTTTACACCTGGGCATTTCACACCATATTTCTTTTCTTCTTTATAATCTTTAGGGATTTTCTTTTTATTTCATAATTTGCATTATTAAGTTTTTGAAAAAGATTCCTATGAATACAATTTCTCTAATTTACATTAAAACTCCAATTAATTATTTCTGTCTGCTTAACAGAATAACAAAATTAGAAAGCAGAAAACAATCAATTGATTTCAGTAAAGCTGCCTTAAGATAAATCTTAAGTGTCATCAAAAAGAAATACAGAAGAATCCTTCTGTTTAATTATTGACCTGCTTACAGTAGGATAGTGCAATGGACCTGGATATGTCCTTGAAACGACTCTGACCCTTGTAAGTCAAGAAAGTGGTCAGAAATGTTTTTTGCAGAAGATGAACAACCCCCGCGTGTCCAGAGAATCCTTTGAATGCCCCAGATCTGGAGAATCTGTCCTTTATAAAGAATCTTTTCCATTTCCTCTATTTTCCTCATTGCAAGGCTTCACCTAAGAAGGAGGTATGAGCTGGGCTAGTGCTTGCCAATTTGATCATGACATAAATAAATCCATCAAAAGCAATATTAAAAACATGCACCAGTAAGATTGCAAACACTGGATACAATATAAAATCTAATAACTTTTAGTGAAAATCATCAAAGAACTGAAATTCAGAAAGCATTCTGGATATTAAAACAACAGCAGGAATATGAAGAGTGAGTGTTCCATAAAGAAAATGATCAGAGACCAATCAAACTGGTTTGTCCTCCAGCGACTGCATTGTGAACCATCTAGATGGAATCTGTGGTCAAGAAATATCCAACATTTCTAATACTCAGCATCATACACTGTCAGTCATTCCCAGCTTTCTTTATTATGAGTGAAATCTCCTGTCTCTGTATGAGAGGGAGTCATAGGGATTTGGGTTTGAGCTCTTTTTTGAGCTAAAAGCTTTGAAGAACTTTTTGTTCTGAAATGTGTCATCACAATGAATTTCGTGACAGACCATTTCCCTAATGATCACATTTCCTGTAGTGAGACTTCTCATCTGCCTTTACAACTGCACCAACACTGCAACCACATGCACTCTACACCACCTTCCATCTCCAGTGAAAATGTTATTGTACGCCCACAGATTGAAACAGGACTCAAAGGGATGTGCCACTTTGACCTAAGACACAGGTTAGGACCCTGCGCCACCAGCACAGCTGATCTGTTTTGATTTAGGGGTTGGATTTCTTTTGTAAGAAAGGTAGATGGTAACTTTTATAACAATCTGCCTCACTCGAAACTATCATCCTGGTCGTGTTAATTCTCATTTGCATTTGCCTCCTGCAGTGCCACGATCATTCTAGATCATGAAATTAAATGCAGCTGCTGAACATACTGAGCCCTGCTGCAAAATTATTAGTGCATTAGTGTTATTTCTCTGTTCTTGATTTACTCTTGCTCATGCTCCAGAACATTTGGAAAGTGCCACCTTTGATCTGACTGAACTGTCCAAGCAACTCTTTTATTTGTGCTTGGGTTTGATACTCATGCCTGGACGTAGGCAGAAATTGTCTTTTGAAGCTGACAGCAATCCTCTCCCAGGAAGAAGAGTTAATGCTGAAGTCTTCCTGCATTAGTTTTTGCTGAATATCAGATGAAGTTCTTGTGTCCACCCTTTGCTTGGATGACAAATCCTTTATGCAGAATATTAGCCCAGAATTTCTGCAACTACCTAAGGTGATAAACCGGTCTCCTACCACTTTATTGTTTGACTAACAGAGTTCATTAAATGAATAGTTTATTTCATACAGCAATCAGTGTTATAGTATCAGTTTAGGTTGTTCAAAATTGTATGAACATTTTGTCTGAATTTGCTACAAAGTATATGATTTTCTTTATGAAATAACAGTCACAACCAACCAACTTAAATGTTTGAATCAAAAAATGCTCCTTCTTTTGTTTCAATTCCCTTTTTTTTTTTTTCCTTCTTACTAAGAAAAAGATCCAGAGTATTTCTTTTTCTTCAACAGCTTTTCAAGTTACCTTTCAGAAATCAGCTATCTGGATCTGATTTCATGAGATAATTTTTTTTGCTGTAGTATTCTGAGCTCTCTGGAGCAGTAAGATAATTATGAAGGTGCACTGAAGTCCATTTATGAAGCAGAAATATGTTAGCTCTATGAGGTGACAATTTGCTATGATGAACAAGTGTCCCAAGGCTCTATTCTTTTGCATTTCCTTTAATAACTGAGGTTTTCCAGCACTTACTAAAGCAAATATGTAGTCTGATTTCTGTAAATACATACTTTTTCCTCTAATATTTTATAAGGTAATATTGTAACTAAAAATGGTTTATGTGTCTTTTAAGGAAATTACATTTCTTTATCTTACCTAGAAGATGAAAATGGCTGTCACTGGCATTATGCTTCTCTCAAAACCACTTAAATGTGTGTGAAAGAATCAAGGTTCAGGTATATTCCTGAAAGCACAAATCTATTCTAAAACCTTCAGAAGAATTACTGTATTTCTATTTACACACATATAACCACACTCTATAACTGGCCTCCTGGGAACCCTGAATGGTGCCTATAGGCTGGCTAAGATATCAAGCCTTGTGTGTCTAGCCTGATAATGATGTATTTTACTTTCAGTATAAAGAATCCCACTGAAATTGGCTCAAAATTAAACTGGTAAATAACAGCTTTCTCAGTAGTACAGACTTGAATAAGTAAAATAGTAAAATCTTAGTAAGAGAGATTTTGAAGACAAGATATTTTGTCTCGGGCAAAACTCTCACGTAGTATGAAAGCTTTTCTAGGTAAGAAGTTTCTGAAGGGACACAGCAATCATTTCAGCAGTGCAGCTCTAACCATTATTAAGACATGAATGAGGTGCCTTCCTAACTGGAAAAATAATAGATTTTTCATAATTACATACTGCTTCTCCCTCTCTGTATTCATTCCACACAATATGCTTGCTGTCTAGAGAAGAGGCATTCTCAGCTACTTTTCTGAGCAAGAATTCCTCCCCCACACCTTTAAGAATTGCCTATAATCTTTGGTAGAGTGGAAGAATGACAGTATTCTGCCTACACTTCCTGGAGACTCTGCCTAGGCCTGTATGTATGTTTTTATCAAAATATCCCTCAAAGGTCAGGTAATTTTCCATATTCATCTAGAGATAAAGATGCTACCTATCTTGGTGAATCAATTCAAGAGTATTAGTGTTTCTCCCTCAAAATGAATCAGATAAAATCACTTAGAAAATGAACAGCATTATTGCCATGACTGTTTCCAAGTGTACCTAGAATTGCAATCTTAGCAGATTCCATAGCTTCTTCCACTGGCCCATTCAGCTGTTCCCTGGGTTTGGAGTTGGTGACAGGAGACAAGAGACTAGCAGAAAATCAGTCAGTAGTGGCTAAGTGGAGTTCTGCACTAGTATCAGAAATCTGGGAAATCCATTAGGAATGGTGGGACTCCACGAGATACTTCCAAAAAAAAAATAAAAAAAAGGAAAACAAAAAAGATAACATTGGGAACAAATGCTATCACTGAAGAAACGAGAGAGATAATCTAGGTTTTCATCCTCTTTAGACTAATGTGAAATGGTGATCATGCCTTCAATACTTACTTACTCTTTAAATGAGAAAGAAATCATCTAATTTCTCAGAAAAAAAACCTGTTGGGTTTTTTAGCATCAGGGCTGCAGTTGCTACTACAAATTATCAATATGTCAGCACATTCATTGTAAGGCATAAAAAAGGTCAAAACACCCAAAAGAAACAGGGCTTTAGGAGCCTAAGTGATTCTCAAGATGTCCATTACCATTAAAAAAAATAAAAATCTGCCAGCTTCCCCAGCAATAATATGACAAAACTTGACAGAAATCAATTTGTGCTGCAGGGATCCTAACATGACCTAAAGAAACCAAAATATTTTATTTTACTATTCAGTTTTTATTTTGGCATTACAGCAGTAACACAAAATTTCCTTGACATCACATCTTAGACTTCAGTCAACAAATCGGGTTTTCTTTATTTCTCTTCAATACTCATTTACACCTGAACAAATATATTAAATATTTCTATAAACTATTCTGCACTTAAGTTTCCTACCAACAACCATGGTGCAAGTGTTAGTCCTGATTAAGGAGATAAAAATAAAGCCTATGGCTCAAAATGGATACAGTGCAATGGTTTTTCAGAAGGATCTTTCTCCTACTTCAATTCTGTGCTCCATTAAATGGGAATCATACTTCCCTTCATTCAAACTGAAACTTAACACATTCTAAAAACTGTAATTCTGTGTTTCCTGACAACACACAGGTCTAGTGGAGATTTGTACAAACACTCCCAATACGCATGTGATTTACTTTAAATGCAGCAACTACTTTAAGACGTTTTATTCCTTTTTACAAGAATCAGGAATGTCTCATAAAAGAAATTTTAAAACCCTTTGTAAGGGCTTTGCAAATAACATCAACAAAGGCAAGGTTCATTTTTATGGCAATAACTGAAAACAACACAAAAATAATGATAACACCAACTTGGTGCTAGTCACTTACATGGTCACGAATACAACAGAAAAAATTGTCAACCTCATTAATAAACAGGAAAGACGTGTGTCAACAAGTTGCCTTTGGTCAAGAGATACAGGAATGTGGTAGCTCTGGCACTACATTTCTGTAAAGAAATGAATATTTAACCAGACCATACTACAGTTTTAATAAAAACTGCTCTTTGGATCCAACACAGAAACACTCCAGAACTTGTGGTGAAGATACCTTTTACCTGCAGAGCAAATTCTGGGCATAAGTTAGTGAGGCAGAGCACCACAGAAAAAAAGACATCTCACAGCTGGAGTAGTAAAATGGTGGTTTAGATAACAGGATTATATTCCAGCTCTCACCACAGAATTCTTGTATGATGTTACAAAATCTACTTATACTACATTTTCCATGCAGCAATTGGTCTGTATTTCACAGGTTTAATTATATCAATCTGATTCACAGAAGTGGTGACCTCTCCAAACTGCAAGTAACTGACGTGAGGGGTGCTTTAAAAAGTAGGATGCTTGTCTCAGATAAATCTTTCTGAATTAATAGCCTTTGGATCATTTTGTCATCACAAATTTGAAAATCTGTACGTGTGTAGCACTTAGCTAGAGAAGATGATCATCAGCATCAAAATACTTAAAAAGAAGCTGGGATTTCTAGTTATAGAAAGTTTTCAGTAGCAATTACATAAATATGGCCTGAACTACATGTACACTGAGCAAAACATATAATACACTGAATAGATTTTCATTCTCTACAGACAGCAGAATCCTGTAGAGAAAAAAAGCTATGCAGCAGTAAAAACTACCATGAAATACAGAGACAATGTACTTCCTCAAAACTGGGTATTTAGCTTTGCAACCTTCATGTCATTTCCTAGTTTTTGAAAATGTGCTCCCTCCTCAAAACAAAAATAAATCAGAAACTCTGTGAAAGGGCACAAATGCTGTTCTCCCCAGGCTTTAGGGTTAGGATTGGGATGTGTATTTTCCCTTGCTCAGATCTGTCTCTTAGGACAGTTCCATCTTCTGTGTAGGACAGTGCAAAAAGACTTTCACCAGTGAGTTTTACAGACATTTGCCAGCAGCATAGGAATGGTGATATACAGTGACATTGGCTGCTATCTCAGGCCTTGCAGTATGACACAGAAGCTTCCTATTGGGTTTTTATGTCCTTCTCTCTCAATTCCTTCCATCTACTCAGTTCCCTGCTGCCATATCAGTCGTGGCATCCAAACTCTTCCCTCAAAGATCTCGTTTCATCATCCTTTCAGCTATGGCTGCCCCAACACATCCTGACTTCCTGTCCCACAAGCTCAATCTCCCCTTATTTGGCTTCACAATCTGACCAGAACTTCTTTCTGAAGTTCTGAAGAATTTCTTTCAGTGAAGATGCTGATTGCATCCACCGAAACTGTAAAGATCAACATCAGCCACAGATGAGATTTACTACTCTATCAATCATTGCAACACCTTTCAAAAGCTACCTTAAAGATTTAAAGTGATTTTTAGAAAGGATGTAGGGTTATGGTACCTGCTTCCTACAGTTCCTCATTGTCACAAGGCCAAGCTGCCATAACAGATAGAGCTCAGACATTACAGAAAGATTATACTATTTAACAGTTATTAAACACGTATTACAGCTCCTTTCAAGGATTTACTTACAGCTGTATCTCAAAATCAACTACTGTGTTAGCAAACACAACCATTCCAAACCTTTACCACTTAACAAAATCTTTTCACTCAAACTTGCAGCCATTTAGAACCCAAAAAGTCCTTATGATCCTGAAATCCAACACAGTAGACTAAAAATTTCCAATTCTACAAAAAAAATTCCCACTCTGTAGTATGCAATAAATATTTAAAAAACAATATTCTATACTGTAATATGGATCAAAGTTACACTTGAATTAGTTGTTGGCAATCCTTAAAGCCTGGGTCTACAGAGTTCACCATGTGATGTTCAGGACACATGCTTTTTATTTATTTATTTTTTTTTTTAGTTTAAATAAATCTCTTAGGTCAATTATAGGTCAAAATTAATTTATTATTGTTATTACCATTTATGAGCACTTAGATATGAAAATGCTGAATGCAACTTAAAGGTTTTTTTTAACTGAACTGAATATGGTCTCTCTCTTTCCTATCCGAATGCTGTTCATGTTAGTTCATCTCCTGCAGGTAGTCACTAGAAGAATGAGGAATCAGAAGGGTGAGATTACATTCTCTCCCATACAAGACAGAGAATGCGTGTATGTGTGTTTGTAACACATCATCTACACATTCTGTTGTTTGTTTACTGTATTTCACTCACTGGTGAGAGAATGCAATATGTTAATGAAAGAATTAAACAGCTGGAGAAAATAACCATTGCAAATAAATATAGTGCCTTTGTATGTGACCTGATTTTTTTATTGGTTCCGTATAGCTAGAGAGGAGCTTTGAACACCGTAAGATTTTGCCTACAGCAGTTTTATCACTAAGTGTTATCTTCCAGGAATATTTGTACCAATTGATGTCAAGTAAAAAAGTTAGAAAGAGCACAATGTTATACCTACCATACATGGGCCTATGTAGAAACGTGTATTTTAGATCCTGAGAATAATTTTTTCAGTTGCATGTTACTTTGAATAAGATGTTGTGTGTTCCTTTACAGAAAAGGAAATAAATAGCACAGGGGATTATGAAAGTTCTTTGACTGGGCACACATGCTACTATTTTTTCCATTACATGTCTTTCCTCTTTCATCTATACCATTCCTTCCAAGAAATAGCCATGCTGTCAAGAAACAGATCAGAAATCCTTTTAGGATGAGATCATGTTTTGTCCTACATTTGTACAGCACTTGGCCCAACAAGAACATTTGATCATGACTGTGGCCATTAGCCCTCCTGTACACACAGGTCAGACAGTCACACCCACACAGAGGAGCAGCTTCTTCCTGGATTTCCAAGTATTCAGAATTCACAACTTCAGAAAATTTTCAGAAGATATTAACTTGCAGCTGCATACTGCAATTTTTCACATTGTCTCTGTGACCAACACATGAATGTCTTCTGCAAATCTAATCACTCTTCTATGGAAAGACAGTTCCCAAGTGTTTTGGAGCTCACAGCAAAACTGGGGATGTGTCCTCAAAACAGCTTTCTCAGGGCAGCTAACAGGAAATGAGGATTTGGAGGCCTCCAGCAGGTAAAAAAAAAAATGAAACTAAATATAAAAAGTGGATTTAATTTTCCTGTTCTAATATAAACCTAAGGAAAATTCGAAAAAATATAGTTAAAAAATAAAAAACCCTACAAAAACACAAGATAAAATAAATCCTGTGAGACATCTAGATGCCATTTCAGAGTTTCACCCCTGATGTCACCACTGAGGTGAAACTCAGGTAAGCAAAAAGAAACAGAGTATCAACTGCATAGCAGCCAAAAATGGCATTTCTGACATGGTCTTTGTTATTAAAATGTCTTCGTTGCTCCGTGAAAAGCGTGGTTTTTAGAAGCTGTGGTTTGCAAGCAATCCTTCCCTTGCCATTTAAGGCACAGTCCTGCAATGACAACACACTTGTTGACATCTCTGGGGCTGAATCACTTCCATGTTGCAAATGGTTCACTTTCCAATGTTAACTCAAAAGCTCCAACCAGCTACTGCACCAAACACTAGCCTGTTTACTCAGGGCACTGCAAAATTGCATCTTAGCAGTTCCTTAAGCTCATCATTAATTACAGCAGGAAGACAAATGCAGCTGTCCCTTTCTTATTAACTTTTGGAATAATATGATCCACAAATCTTGGAATTTTTGTGTGACTTTTTCTCCTGAACTCTTCTATTATTTTTAATTAACTTAATGCATCCTGTATTGATTCAAAAGGCATCTCTGAGTTCTATAAATGGCACGCCTCTATAAATAATATCTTACTACGTATTAAAACTTAACTATTTTATCACTTGAAAATCTCCATGGCCAAAGGGACCAATGTTCAGAAAAGTATAAAGTGCTAAATTTGGCAGTCCAAACATCACTGGATTTTACGAAGGATTCACCTCTGAGTATTACAAAACCTTGATCCATTTCTGTCAAGGATAAATAACTCTTTATGGACTTCACATTCACTTCCTTGAATTGCTTCCCTCATATTCAGCACCATTCCACAGTAAACCTTCTAAACTGTAGGTATGGAAGTTGACGTTGGTTTAAGCTATTATTATTCCTAACATTTTTTAAGAGCGAGGGCATTGGGAGTCTCTCCAAAACATTTATTTCTAAGCCATTTTATTAGCAGACTGGACAGCAAAATCAGAAAGGCTATAGTGTCTACATATTTCTTTCTTCTCGTTTACATCTTTCACTCAAAACTCAACCACATTTCTTACTTCAGACTAATACAGTAGTCTGCAGGTGCGTGGGGGATGTAGAAAGGTCTTTCGCTTCTGTTGAGGCAGCTGAGCACAGACTTAATGAATTAATGAAGCTGCAAGCAAAGTCAAGCTTTTTTGTGTACTTATGAGACAGTCTGAAGTATGACAAATGTTATACTTCCACTCAGATATATTGCACAGGCATGCACATTCATACACAGTGTTTTGAGAGGCCAGAGCTTGTATATGACAATCAAGAGACACAGGACAATAATCCCTTAGTGCCATCGGGACAAAATGAAAAATATTGCACATAATTTTAAAATTATATATTTCATCATTTAAATTCTTCAAAGAAACCATGAAATGAATAAAGAAATCCTCCAGACGCTTTATCCAAAACTCATTAAACCCGAAAGACTTCTCTGATGTGTACGCACACATAGTTCTGCATTCATTTTAGACGTCAAAGGTCTACCTCAAGATTAACTAAACTGCTGCAGTAACAGCACTGGTCATCCTTCCTTTGATTATGTGAGTAAGGATTTTAAATCATATGCTGGCAAAGTCAGCTTGATGGGCATCCCTCTAGAACAGATGTTTAGGTTTATAACTGCTACTACTGAGGCTCCTAAAACCCCTAATTTACTAAACAAGCCTACTATTGTATTTATCCTTAAGCGTGGAAGATACTTTATAACATGAAGCCTTTTGCAGCTATGGTCTGTTCAGCAGGTCTTCTCATCTTATCCACAGACACAGGAAGTAAAAACGTGGCAGTCCTGTTCTTGTGCGCAGTCTTGCTCCTGTGTCTCACAAGAACTCATTTAGCAACTTCAGCTCTTTCACCCAGTATTAGCTAAACAGAGACTACAGTTGATGTGATGATGCTTTACAGAATTTCAGACTTGCTGAAGTTAAGTGCAGTATAGGTCATTTTTATTCAGCACAGAAGTATCAGCTCCCCATTGACAACACCTGTGCTCCTAGACTGAGAACGAGATACAAATTTATACACAAGTAATATTCTTCATACGTTTTGCTTTCTTTGCTCAGATACACTATCCAAAATACTCTAATGCATAGCCAGTTTCTTCAGCTTAATAAGTGGTAGTTTACACATTGCAAAACACAAGCATACCTGTAAATATTTAAGCAATTATGACTCTAAATTTTTCAACAAGGTAAGTTTTACTACCTTCAACTTGACAGATGATAAAACTGAAGTCTGGAGAAATGAAAATGACTAAACACTTCACACCAGGAGTTTCTGAGACAGCCTAGACCTCAGCTGACTTCTTCCTCTCAGATCTTATTCTAGCTGCCTGACTGTGCTTCGCCATTTATCTTTATCCTTATTTCCCACCTCCATGTATTTTAACTCACGAGCCTCCAGAAACAGTTCAGGGCCTAATACTATCTTAAATATTCAATCCATAGCTTCTGCAATGTGTAGGATTGCCTGGGAAGGCACCACTAGCCCTATATTTTTGTACCATCTCAGCTGAGGTTCTGTATTATATTACAATTCCCTGAGTGCAAAATCTTTCAACTCTTATAGGACATATATGCTTCATTTAACGAACTACTATTTCCTTATATATTGCACAAAAAGCTTCATTGTATGACTTCACTTTTCTATTAGACAGCTAGCTAGATTATTTCTCTTACTGTCAGGAAAAGAATCTACTTCAAAAGGCAATTAAAAATATTGCTCCATGGAGTCCACATTTTTGCAACAACAAAAAAATCATTCATGCACTACAAAAGATACATCTAGAGCTCTGTGCAGGGCAGTGGGATTATGAATGAAGAACAGACAGATTGTAAGAGAAGTCTTTGAAACTAGAGAATAGAAACCTAAGCAAGCAGGCTAGCCGAGAAGGCACTGACACAGAGGAAATAACTGGAGAACAGTACTGTAAAGTAGTGGTATAAAAGAAAAGAAGTGGGTCCTGTTAGCTATACAACACTATGGATAATATAAGCTAGCACTGAAGTGCTCACAGCTAGTTTCTAAAATGCTGGTATTGAAGGCCCCAAACTGCTTAACTTGAAAGGCAAAAAAGCCTGGAAATAGATAAAATGCTGTAACAGGTACTGAAACACCAGTGAAAAAGATCTGTTTGCAAGTGTGTGGACAGCCTGAAAATACATCAGGACACGTGATCTGAAAGAATAGTCAAGTTGCAAAGAAATAAACAACTTTCATAACTGTATCTGTTATTTTAATCTTGATATTTACAGGAGGAAGTCAGAGTTTTGCCACTGTATAAGACTTTTTGCCACTTTTTTGCACAGAAACACTTCAGAGCCTAAACTGAACTTTGAATTCAAATTCTTGGGCCTAAATTGAACTTTGAATTCAACTGAGCTTTGAGTCCACTGCTTCCACCAAAACGTATTGGATGTATTTAATAAGTTTGTCTGAAAGAAATAACTGCATGATTTCTAGTTATATATAATTAAGGATAAATCAATGTCAGCAGTGGGTATCTCTGAATGATGCAGAAAGCAGCAGAACTCAGGGACAATCACTGTCTCCCAGGGAAGGCTGGAAGTCACAGCCCCAGCAGCCACTTCATTGGGCCCATCTGTTCTGAGCAGGACACAAACACCCAGCCTAGCTCTATCTGAGCCATTACACTCCAGTAACACACATGCTGTTCATGGGGTTTCAAAGGAACTCAGAGCCACAAAGAGCTGAACTCGTGCTAACAAGACTGTCCAGCTTATCACACCTTTCTGTAGCACTTCTCATTATTTTGCGGTCTCTGGTTCCACCCCTGCAGCCACCTCCATGCTGTGCTCTCACCCCTGGGACTGTCAGCACACCAGTAACAGCCACCCAAATGAAGGGGAATGACAGTGGCCAGACTCAGGGCAAGTCTGCGCTGCACAGGGTGGTGCAGAGACACTCAACCTAAACGAGGTAGTTGACTGCGTACAGAGAAGTCAAGCCATGACAGCAGAGAGTTCATTGTGGGTTAATTTGTTCTGCCTTCCTGGTGGGCCAGATGTATGCTTTTGAATATTAACTCCTCAAACTAGATAGAGAATGTAAACAGAGGACAAAACGTTTTCATGACCTGCTGTTCTGCTTTCCTTGCTCCCAGCATGGTACAGTGTATACCACAAGGCAGCTGCACAGCAAAAGAAACAGGATAATTTTTTATGCGCTGTATAGAACGCATTCACAATTTCACTGTGGAGACTGCTGCTTGCTTAATGCACACTCGTGCTCCCAGGCTGGCAGGCAGGTCACAGCAGTCAGAAGAGCAGAGCTTGATTCCTGATACCAGATACATTTTGAAAAATCACTTCATCCTGTTTCCTCCCCCTCTCCTTCTTCTGCCTTACCTCATTATATATACAGTGTTTCTAGCACTCTTGTTGATGATTTGTTCTTCAGAACCTAAATGTAAGTTCACCAAATTAAAAGTAAAAGAAGCGGTTCCAAATATCATTCCACCAAGAACTGGATTTTCTTTATAACTGGTCTCTGCATGGCAGTTCTTTTGGCTTTAGGTCTATAGTGGTAAAAGATTCTTAGTATATCATTGTACTGATCTGAGTGAATATGAAATGACTAGAAAATGTCTTTTCCACACTATGTAAAAAAGTCCCAGTAGTCCAGAACCAATGTCTCTTGTCCTGCCTTCATCAACAGTTACACCTGTACCACGCAAAAAACTCATTGCTCTGCTTATGTTGGTGCATGTCTAGGCAAACAGGTAAAGAAAATTACATATTTAGTCCAAATCAAATAACTAATTCTAGTCCAGAAGCCGTGTAGCTCAGCTAGAGTGCTGCTGAGCTTTGGTGACCTTTCGTCCTGCCCGTAGCTTAGGAATTACACCAGGATGAAACTAAACTGCTTCCAATTTAGAAGCTGCTTGTGTCTGGCCAGCCCAGGAAGTGAGCAAGTGCCTGCCATCTGTGCATGCACAAACTCTGTCTCAGTTGATTGTGAACAAAGTATTGGAACAGTACAAGATCTGTAAAACAGGCAGTTTGTTTCAAATGATAAGGAGGTCCCTGAGTGCAGGACTCTGGAGTATGTGTTTCAGAAACCCTGAAATGCACCACTACAACAAAAAAGAACAGTCCTGGACAGAATATGCAATAGGCCATCCATAAAAGGTGGTGTTCTAAAGCCTTCACCTCATTTTTTTCTACCTTAATATACGTCCAATCGCCACCGTAATTCTACTTATCCTTTATCCTAACACATAAAATGAGTCAATATTACTAAGTTCTACTACTTAAAAATTACATCTGTCAGATTTTTTCCAAGGGTGTAGACCTATCTGTGAAAAAAATTATCACAGAAAATCAAAGCCATAGGGTAAGCCTGTACAAAGAACACAAGACCTCCAAATGGAAAACCTGCCCAGCTGTTGGGCATGGAGACTGCATGATCAGATCTCATGTGTGTGTTAGTTTCGGCTGGAGTAGAGTTAATTTTCTTCACATTATCTAGCACGAGACTGTTTTGGATTTGTGATGAAAAACAGGGTTGATAATCCAGGGATATTTTCATTATTGCTGAGAAGTGCTTACACAATCAAGACCTTTTCTGCTTCTCACACTGCTCCACTAGGGAGGAGGCTGGGGGTGCACAAGGAGTTGGGAGAGGAAACAGCTGGGGTAGGTGACCCCAACTTATCAAAGAGATATTCCATACCATATGACATCATATTCAGTATATAGAGCTGGAGAAGGAAAGAGGAAGCGGGGACATTTGGAGTGATGGCATTTGTGTTCCCAAGCAAACATTACACATGACAGAGCCCTGCTTTCCTGGAGGTGGCTGAACACCTGCATGCCCAGGGGAAGCAGTGAATCAATTCCTTGTTTTTCTTTACCTTTCAGACTGTCTATCTCAACCTACGAATTTTCTTACTTTTACCCTTCCAATTCTCAGCTCAACCCACTGGTGTGAGGGAACGAGCAAGAGACTGGGGTTAAACCACAACAACCCTCTTTAGTGCCCAATATAGGTCTCAAAGGGTTTGAGATAACGACAGATTTGATTGGAATTTATAGCTGTTATTGCTGTTTGGCTGCTTTGGGCAGGCTCCTGTTCTTGCCCTGGGCTTGATTGCCTCACGGTGTATTAGAGTTTAGATCTCATTAGTGGCTGCATTTTGCTTTTGCTGCTTGTTGTGCTGCTGATCACCTTGCTCTGCTGTGCCCAGCAGCATTCTAATAACAGCAATGGTGATGCACAGGGATTGGCAGATGGCCAGGGCATCACTGCTGTTTCTGTGCTTCTGTATTTGACACTCCAGAAGTCCAGTGTGAACTCAAGTTGAAGGGGCTGTGACATATGGATGAGTCCACGGTACAGCAGGTACATCTTAAAGTGTTTGTGGCCATGAGTAATTCCAATCCAGAGGAGGTACACCTCAAAATGTTCATGTCCATGGCTATATCTGTGCCACAGCAGGTACACCTCTGAGGGCATTGTAGCCAAAGGATATGCCCACACTGCAGCAGATACACCTTGAAGCATCAGTGATTGTGCATGAGGTCACTGGACCAAATCTAACCATGTATTCTTGGATAAGCCCACAACAGAGCGGGAACACCCCTGGAGGGACTGCAGCCAGGGCTAAGGCCACGGTGGACGGGTTCACTTCTGAAGAGACGGTGGCTGTAGATAAGGTCACACTCTGAAGGCATTGTGATCCATGGATAAGGCCATGGTAGAACAGGTGCACCCCAAGACAACTATGACTGTGGATAAATCCATGCAGCAGCAGGTGCACCTCTGAAGAGACTGTGGCTCAGAGACGAGGCTACACTTGGACAAAGTACAGCGGTAAGAAACTGGATAAGTCAGAGCTAGAACAAGGGCAAAGGGAGGACTTTAAACCCAAGAGGGAGTGGGGTAGATATTGTAATAGAAATACCCTTAAATTGTTGTAACCCATGATTTGAGTTGCATATTATAGGAATTGCTGTAGCAGGAGCCACTTGAACCAATGAAGGAGAAGCTTTGCAAGAAGCAGAGCAAGTGCAGCAGGGATCTGAGCTGTCTTTGGTGTCCAATAAATACATCACCTCTCCTGTCCTGAGTGACCACCACAACATGGAGCCCAAAGTCATGGACTAAATTGACTCAATGGACATGTTGTGGACATTTTATGAACATTTTGCAAGGGTGGTCAACAGGATAAGTGAATAATATCTGTGTATTACATCAAAGAAAAGTCAGGTGGTGGTTAATGAGGTCATATTGGATATTAAATTGTATGGAATAAGGAAGAAATCCCTGTATTATCAACACAGTTTTGAGCCCAAATCCAAAACATAGTCCCAGACTAGTTACTATGACAAAAATTAACACTATCACAGACAAAAGCAGCACAGTGTGCCTGCAGGAGCTTGGTACTTCTAACTTGGAAAATAAAGTCACACCAAAACTATCAAGCAATTATTTAGTTTCCTGAAATAAAGGAAGTGGCTCAGCAGTGGGTGAAAGCTTTTGAAAGCTGTCAAATTGCTAATGCTTTAGTGGAGGAGAGTGGGAACCCGAACTAATGATCTAATGGAAAAAGTGTTTGTTCGACAAGCATTCTTTCTAAATAGGAGCAAAGGTGTTTTTCAAGCTTTTGTTGGTTTGGGTTGGGGTTTTTTGGGTTTTTTTGAGGAAGGGCTGTGGAGGGGTGGCATTAGTGCTTTTTTGGGGTGTTTGAGGTTTTTTTTAATTCAATTGGCCAATGGCTTTTTTGTTGTTTTGGGATTTTTTGCATAAACAGGTATTGATGGATTGTATCTGGTATGTTACAATAACTTTTTCAACAGGGAAGTAATGCTAGATACTATAAAAGTATGTTGTCAAATTTACAGTAAAGTTTTTAGGAACCACACATCTGGCCACTAAAGATTTTAGTAAAGCTAGCTGTTCTATGTAGACAGAGAGGAAAGACTAAAAACACAGTGCACGAAACACATTAATTTAATGGGGTGTTTCAGCAGTGCAAATGTTTACAAGGACAAATTGAACTCCAAGTTTGGTGTTTATTGGTACTACGTATTGGTATGTAAAGGTACAACCCACAAATGCCACTACACATCTATTTCTTACCAGGATAATCAGTTGGATACGTGCTTTTTAATCTGAGGGATTTACACAGTAAAAAGGCCTCTATGCAAGCTATACCATCTTTTATTTTGTTTGGTTTAAGGTAGTTTGATGCTCTTAAAAGTGGCTTGGCTGTTTCAAGAAATAAGAGATGTTTTATAGGACGGCTGAGTTTGTGGAGGAAGTCAGATAACTTTAAAACTTCTGCTAAGCTTTCAAAATCACTAGGTACAATAGGGTCTTGGAAAATAATCATAGTAGTAATGAAAGAAGTCCCAATGCTCTCCCAAGATTACAATCAAGTGTCTGAAAACTGATTGCTATATAACCAATGCCCCGGCACCTTTTTAAAATGTTGCTCCTTCATTAACAAATCCCTCCCTAGAAGACTGGCCAGTCTTCCACAGCTACAAGGCAGAGCAAACAGCACAGCAAATACGAAGTATAATGGTTCTGTCACTCTGACAGGAGAAAAAATATCTGTGCAAAACTACACAGCAAAAACAAGTTCTGTGATGTTGAGTACTCAATACTACTGCATGAGACTGTTAATTGCTTTAAGTGAAGTAGAGGAAAGCTAAAACATCATTTCTTTGAGGCTCTTCTGTTTAGTAAATGTAGAGAGGAACCAGCTTGAGTTAGACTACTGTGCGTGGACAGAGAAAATAGCTATTGCTTGAAATAAATCCATCCATCTTCCAGCCTTCTCCGTTAGCTAACATGCAGATTGACTGGAGGTGGCTGAGAGTGCAAACAGTAACCTGCCTTTTCTGGAAAAAAGGAAGCAGTGTCTCAGAAAGACATAAAATGGAAAGTAGGACAGCAAGAAAAAAACAAAAAAAACCCAAAAAAACAAACCAGGAAAAGCAAGAGATTTTGTTCTTTTCCTCTACAGTTCAGCATTCACTTGTTTTTTTATAATATCCACCAACTATCAACCAGATTTATTAAATGCTTCCTCTCCTCGGAGACTTTGAAGGACAAGAGAAGCAATGCTCAGGCTTCAAATGCTCTTCTTAACTGGTTATCAACTAAAACCAGGTAATCTTGTTGCTTACAACATTATAAACCCAAAGTTACTATAGAGACATGAGGATAGAAGCAAGCATAAATTGAAACTTCAGCCCTGCATATAACCCACTGCCATTTAAGAAAATACATTTCAAGCCAATTTTTAGAGTCAACATTATCCTAGAGAAAAGATTTTGTGTCTGCCTTTAACTATTCCAAATTACATTACTAGCTAAACTAATGGAAGGTACATATATGTAGACTGCTGCGTTTTCTTCCAAAGATATTTTCTTAAATATAGATAAGTTTTTGTCCTTATATGAAGTATTACTTCAAGATTAATTGCTTTTCTTTCTACTAATATTATTTGCAATATTCACGTTTTGCAAGCTCATTTTCTTGAGCTCTTTTTCTTATAAAAATGCCATGTGATAATTAGATGTTCTGAAGTCTCTTTAAGAAGAAGTATTTATTAAATTAGACATTATTTATTCTGTAAAAAAGTAATTTACCAATTGTAGAGATTTATGATTTTTGGATTTTTTTACTAACCCCACTGCACTAAAAAACCAAAACAAACCCCCAAAAAATATCCAAATTTGAGCAACTCCTTGAGTGAGATCAGGGAGTGGCTAATATTGATGGGGAGATTTTTTTCTTGAAGGATTTAAACACAGAAAATAAAGTCACGAGATGAATCCAAACAAAAACTGTATTGAATATGTTTACATAAGAGACCTAAACGTATTCTTTTTCAAATACAATTATAAATGGGAGGCTTTTTTTAAATGGTTACATATGACCACGTGGAAGACATTTTAGCCTAGTACATAGTGCATCAATCTTCCTGATCTAGGTTTCGACACCATTGCATTTTTCTGAGCTAAGATATTATTTCTCAACTTTGCAAAGCTTTCCATTGGTTTCATAACTACAGATGATATTCAGGGATGAAAATGAGAGAAAGAAATATCAATTGCTACCTACCTTTGAGAAAAGCATCCTGTCTCAGAAATGCAATGCCAAATGCTAAGAGTTTAAGCCACAAAACCATGGTTATTTCTGGAAATCAGGCGTATCCTTATGAAACAGCATGTATCTCTCTCTGCAAAGCAAAATAAATGTTATCTGTCTGCAAAAGAATTTCTCCACAAAACTTGAACCAAAGCGGAGACTAAGTAGGCACATACATTGCACTGCCTGCTTATCTGTGAAGGAGTTGCTTCCTTCTCTCACCCCAAACTAACCACTTGCAAACTCGCTATGCAGTTTAGTGATGTCAGAGACAATTACTTCTTCAAAAAAACTTCTTTCAGTTTACAGGAAGTCAAAAGGGTTTTTCTTAAGTTCCTGCAGTAATACTCAGCTTCCTTAATTCAAATTAAATAGATTGTTTTCACCTATTTTTTCCTTTCTACTGAGGAGCTACACAAGATTTAACTTCTCAAAGAATTGGATTTAACAAAATCATTCTTTCTTTCCATATTCACTTTTATATTGCATATATTCAGAGTCCCATCTATGTTATGGATGCTTCTTGAGATTTCTGTTGAGAGAAAGAGAAACCCCAAACCATCAGTTAACAGAACACTTAAATTGACAAGGCCTTCATAAAGTGAAGTAATTGATGATGAAATGAAAACCCTTTAAACATGGGGTTGAACTAGGTAAGCTCCAGAGGTCCTTTGCAACCTTAACTATTTTCTGATTCTATAGAATATATTTCTGAATCTTTCTACAAGGATACCATTCTAGGTATGACAGTAATACACAGCAAATGGATAGAGGCAATCCAATCTTGTTTTCCGTAATGTGCTCAGCAACTCGATAACGGATGCCCATTATACAGTAGATTACAAAAGGAATAAATATTGGAATTTCTTCTCTTATTGAACATTCCAAAGGTTTTAAAAGAAACAGCAGAACCCTGTCATGAGAAAGATAAGGGAAGAAAATACTTTTGCTCTGCCTCTTCATAAGTCCTTCATAGAATTCCTAGGCATCACAATGGAAAAAGTTGTACAAATTCAAATAATAATTCACAAATTACATGAGTGCCCATCTTCTACAACTTGGAGTCAAGTCTTAACACAGGCTGATATAATGATATCACTCTGACACTCCAGAGACTCTAATTTTGACGTGCAATATCTTCATCATCCTGGAGTTGTTACAAATTAAATTTGGAACTACACCATACATTGTCTGCAGCACTGATATCTTAGTCTCTTTAATCCAAGACAAAACCAGGATAATAGCACGACTGAAGTGTGCTATCTGATGATTAAGAACATGGCATCCTGTGGAGAACGTCTCCTAAAGGTTCTCAAAAAGAACCAGGCCGCATCCCCCCCGACCTTCCCTGACAGTTTTATACAGCCTTCACTCAAATCTTCCAGCTGTGTCCCTAAGACACCTTTTCTGGTTGTGTGATATTTACATAGCCTCCCAAAAACTGTGTAGGAAGCACACTTTACTTTATCCTTACAATAGATTTCTGAAACAGGTGATGCAAGGAAAGAGAAAAATTCAATTATTCAATGGAAAGACGCAATGGAAGTTCCTTCTGTTTTTTATTTGTGTTGTTTTACACCTGACTCCCCCCTGAGAACAATGATACGATGATGATACCTTTATCATCAATGTTTATTTCAAATTCCCTTTCTCTCCCATCTCTGAGTCAGTCTTAGGGCTATTAAATCATCCCCCTTGGAAACTCAGAGCAGGGTTTCTCTCATTGGTAAGGAGACCACCACAGCTTTGGAGCAAGCAGCTGTGATTCTCAAAACACCACACATCTTCCTGCACAACCTCAGAACACATCTTTCTCGCACACACATCAGAATAAAGTGCTGCAGTTGCTCAGTGATTGATGTTAAGCAGCGCAAAATCTCTACCAAGAACCCAAACACTCTTGGTGCTTGCTGAGAGAGACCAAGATCTCCAACAGCCTCCACAGTCACTTCCAACTTGGGGCAGAGGGCGAGTGCTAATTCTGGCACTGGTGTTCTCCACTAGTACCTAAACTTAATGCTGTTTTGTGTTAATGTGTTTACAAAACACAATATGAATTAGTTTTCTCAAAAAATATATTCTTGAGAACGCACTCGTGTTTTCCTTTTGTTCAGAGGCCTTGAAAGAATAAAGTGCAAACCAATAAAAATAAGATAAAAATTAATTTGGATATAAAGTTAGGCAGAATTTCTTTGCTTCACATAATTTTCCTAGAATTGAAGTCACCTCATATGGCTTCAGCTCAGTTACATTAACATTCAGCATATTGCATAACAGAATTAAGCAGTCCCACAGAAAATGAAGGCACACACCTTAGCAAACACTAATAGACACAGGATAAATTCATCCCAAGGGGAACTCTGCTTAAATCAAGGGGACTTACCTGCATGATGCATTTCATCCAGTAAAATTAATTTGACAGCATTACTGTGAAAACATTTTTCATTCTAGAGAATCTATTTCAAAATTCTCTTAATTTTTCATTGAATATTTACTAAGGAATCTATTTTTTACATACTTTTTCAGGCTCGTTCTTGGCAAGAACTATTTCCCGAAGAAAGAAAACATTTTTACTTACTATGTCATATTGGATCAAATTATTTTAAGTTCAAGAGTAAACAATACATCTCTTTGTGCAAGCATACTTGTATGCTGCTACCAACCCTCAGGGGATGATGATTTGACATCTTCCCTTCACGTTGCCTACATGATCTGTGCTGTACCTGCTCAGGACAGAGAACGTATTCTGGAGTCCCTGAGGTTCTATTCACAGTATGTCCAAAAATGAACAGTAAATCTATGATAAGCTCTCAGAAGTGCCAGGCACCTACTTCTTGCTTACACAGAAAATTGTTCCAGGATATCACTAGGCTCACTTATTGTGAAATAAGTGTTCTTGAATAGCTTCTTTTAACATTTTTAAATTTTCTACCCTTAAACAGTGGCAGCATGAGTGCCACTGAGTCAGATTTGTGCTGAACATCTGCTCCTCCTCCTTGTTTTGACTGAGTGCTGGATGCTCAAGATTTAGCTTTATATATGGTGTTCAAATATTGCACGGTGAATCAGTTCACATTATGAAATATCAAATAAACATTTTTACCCATAATGTCTTTTCTTTGTATCCTTCTGTCATCCAGTTTGAAATGGAAAATGAAAAGGAAGAACAACATTTATTTGAATATTTGCTACTCATGGACCATTCCTTGTTGAAGTCTCATTTAGAAGAGCTCTTGAACAGTGGCAGATTTTTCCTTCTCTTAGCCTGATTCTTCTTTTTTCTTCAAGTTTCATTTCTCCTCTCAGATTCTTATAGAAAC
Source organism: Serilophus lunatus (assembly GCA_013399895.1). Lineage (NCBI taxonomy): Eukaryota > Metazoa > Chordata > Aves > Passeriformes > Eurylaimidae > Serilophus > Serilophus lunatus. The sequence goes on along the minus strand of VXBA01004372.1, from coordinate 159,539 downwards.
TCACATGACTGTGTCTCAGCAAATGAACAACCACAGCTTTAAAAAGCAATGAGCTGAATGCCAGGCAAGGAGCTCTGCCCTGCACAGTCACACAAACTCAGGAGTACCACTCCAGCTGGAGATATTAAACAAGCTTCCTCTGTGCAGGGTCTCCCTATAACATTCACCAAATCTACCCTGCCTTCAGCAAAACTGGTTACTTGCTTGCAGATTGCTTCTTATTAGCCAATCTGTGTCTGCTAGTTAATTTTCCCAAATTAGGTGCAAAATTATATTCTACTATATGACACCCTGCAGTCAATGCTGCCTTACCTGCACCATATGGAAAGTCATGGCTGTGCCATGTTTGCAGAAGGCCCGACAGATTATGAGTCGAAGCAATAGTAACACCTGCCGGCACAAAAGGGCCCACATAGAAAAACAAGAAAATGCTTACAGAACAACCTTTCCCAAACTATTTCCATTCTGGTTTCAAAATAGCACTCATATACTTTACTGTATTTTACTGGACACTCCCTTATCTCTTGAACATTGTTTCCTATATGCTCTGTAGCAAGCTTAAAGACATGTCTGTTGATTCTGATGCTAGTGCTTGAAATAACCAAACAGGGTGGGCTCTTTTTTTAAAGCTGAAATTTAGCTGAAGCAAGCCAGGACCAGGCAGACTACTGAACCCATGTTTTGGGCTATCTTTCTACAATATGGTACTCTCAAGCTAACTGCTGAGTAGTCTGTGTTATAAATGAGCAGATCAGCTTGTTTTCAGTGAGTTCTGTGAGGTAACTTCTGTGATATTAACTTCTGTATTCTTTGCTTCTAGCATTAATCCTACTTCCCCACCTAGGATGCCAGATTCATTGTCATACACTATTAGCTGTGGTCTGCACCTCCTCCCAGTGTTTTACTATCTTTCAGATGACAGTGCTTATGTCCAAGTGTATTAGTGTTCGTTTTTCCAAAAAACACAGGATGACTTTATACCAAATCCTTTTGTAACAGCTCAACTACGGTTATTTTTTGGATGGAAATGTAGTCCCAGAGCTGATTGAACTCATTATGGTACAGAAGACAAAAATGCCTTTGAGCAAGGTATTTATAATCATAAACCACAAATATTTACCTAGAAGGCTGCCTGCTTACAGTGATATTGTCAGTTGTCTTCTGATGGCCATCTCTTACCCTTCTTCACGTCTTGACATGATTTTTCTCTCTGGGGCTGTCCACATGGATTAGATAAATATCTCCAAAGATAAACATGTGGCAGGCATTACTTCTTCCTCAGCGGCTTGTCAAGAAACTACTGCTATGTAACTAAGAGTCTTATCTAATCCCATAATACCCATCTTTGAAATTGAAACAGGAAACCAAACTTATTCCACAGGTTTACCTTGTGCATCAGGATCTATGTCACATCTCTCTCCATCAGCTTCCACACTTCTGTGCCGTTCGATTGATATGTTTCACACACACACACTCTAAGCCATCTTCAAATGTGGCAAACTCACAATTCTGATACTCAGGAAAAAAGTCTGTCTAAAGATACATGGGTTTTCTTTGTTTATTCTTGCACTATAAAAACAACAAAATATTTAGGCAGTAAATTTAAAGCTTCTTTAAAGAAAAGTTGCCAGAACTATAAGGAAACATTGAAAAATAATTCATTTTAAGGGGAGAAAAACTTGTCTGAGAATTTTTGGTAGCATGAAAAGACTTCTGTAACATGGAAAATCCCATGAAGCTACATCCGAGGACATACAGTTTGGAAACATATTTTTAAAATATTGACTCAAAGTAACTTTCTATTCAGTCTAGTGAAAGTCCATGTAACTTGGTTATTTGCTCCTTTAGTAGAACTGCTAAAACATGTAATATTATCATTTTCCCTGACTGACATAAAATGGGTCAATGTTAAAAAAAAAGAAATCAAGATACAGTTAAGAAATAAAGGCAGAGTTGGGGCTACAGAAGTAAAAAAATGTGTGAAATAGAATTGCTGAGGTTGGAAAAGACCCTTAAGATTGTTAAAGCCAACCCTCAGCATAGCGCCACCATTAAACCATGTCCTCAAATGCCACATCCACACTGTTTTTAACACTTGTAGGGATGGCAATTCTATCACTTCCCTAGGCAGCCTGTAACAAAGCTTTACAGCCCTTTTCCATAAGATTTTTCCAAATACCCAATCTAAACCACCCCATGATGCAACTTGAGGCCATTTTCCCTCATACTGTCACTTGTTATCTGGGAGGAGAGACCAGTCCCCACCTCGCTACACCCTCCTGTCGGGGAGTTTTACAGAGCAATAAGGTCTCCCCTGCACCTTCTTTTCCCAAGACTCAACAGCCCCAGCTCCTTCAGCTGCTCCTCAAACTTTTGCTCCAGTCCATTCAACAACTCCAATGCCCTTCTCTAGACAGTCCAGCACCAAAATGTCCTTCTTGTAGTGAGGAGCCCAGAGCTGAACAGGTGCAATACAGTAGCATGGAAAGAAGGTTACTATCTGCACATTATATGTACTTTTTGGTGAAAATATTTCAAATTAATCCACTGTCTGCAACAACAGTTATCTTAAATTCAAATTTCCCCAACTACTTGCCTTCTCATTTTCTCTCTTGTTTTTCATAATTATTGCATCCTTTCTTTAAATCAAGAATGTTATTTCTCCTCACACACAGAAAACACTTACTGCAGATGAAAAGTTACTAAGGAAGAGAAAAACTGAAGACAATATAAGACAGTATTCAGGAAAAATGGGATCTGCAGCTAGGACCTACAAAATCTGATCTTTTCAGATTTGTACTCATTTGACCTCCTCTAAACTTCTACAGTATTCAGAAAGCCCAGGGAAATTCACCCTATTTGGGCAGACTGTTATCTAGTCTGAACAAGAAGTGTAGAATGTAAATTTGAGTGAAACAGACTTGGTTAAGCATTTTAATTTCATTTAAAATATTGAAATTAATATTATACAAAAGTAACTTATGCAATTTAAAATGCTTCTTTATCACTTCTTAACGAGCATAATTAAAGTCAGCTAGCAGAGGTGCAGAAATATTGGAAATACATACTTTTAAAGTAACAATCACATAAAGAGTAGACTCATGCAAGACGAATTTTGGCAGAGTGTAGTGGTTTAACCCGGGCTGAGTGCCAGGGGCCCACTACAGCCACTCTCTCACTCCCCCTTGCCCAGCTATAGAGGAGGGAGAACATAACGAGAGGTTTCGTTATTCGTGATAAGGACTCCAACAAATTCTTTCTTAATCCCCGTCACAGGCAAAACAAGACTCCATGTGGGAATAATAGTCAGGTTTATTACTAACAAGATCAGAGCTAAGAGTGAGAGACTAAAAGACACCTTTTACCCCCCACCCCCTCCTTCTTACATCCAACCTATTCTCCCACAGCAGTCAAGGCAAAAGGCGAGGTGGGGGGGAGGTGTTGCTGTGGTCAGCTGCTGTTCTCAGCCGCTGCTTGGGGAGAGGAGTCCTTCCAGCCACATTCCATGGGGTCCATCCCTCACAGGATACAGTTCCTCTCACAAACTGCTCCGGTGAGAGTCCATCCCATGGGCAGCAGCCCTTCACCCACAGC